>VXAL01016122.1:3862-52276 GCA_013399475.1 Chauna torquata | reverse complement strand
GGGGTCTGGGTGCTTGGGGTCGGGGTGCTCGCGGTGCGGGGTCTGGGTGCTTGGGGTCGGGGTGCTCGCGGTGCAGGGTCTGGGTGCTTGGGGTCCTGGTGATCAGGGTGCTTGGGGTCCAGGTGCTCGCGGTCTGGGTGCTCAGGGTTCGGGTGCTCAGAGTCTGGGTGCTCAGGCTCCTGGTGGTCTGGGTGCTTGGGGTCTGTGTGTTCAGGGTGCTGGTGGTCTGGGTGCTCAGGGTGCTGGTGATCTGGGTGCTCGCAGTCTGGGTGCTCGGGGTGCAGGGTATATGGGGTCCTGGGCATGTGCATCCAGGGCCAATGGGGTCCAGGGCCAATGGGGTCTGTGGGGAGCTGGGCACACAGGCTTGGGGTTGCCAGGCTCCCGGCACACTGCCCCGGGCCAGTGCTGTGCCTCCTACTCTCGGCTGCCTCCCAGACAGCGATGTTCCCTGCCTGTCTTCTGCCCCGCGTGCTCGATGCCCCCTTGCAGCCACCGCCCTCTCCACCAGGGAAGCGTGCCCAGGCTCTCCGCGGGCGGGTGATGCCGGTCACTGCCGGCTTCACGGCCGGCGGCTCCGGCATCTCTGCCCTTGGGGGTCCCCAGACTTCCCCTTGCTTCTGAGATGGGTGCCGCTTTCTGTGCTTCCTGGCACGAGGTGCGTGCACGCAAGTGGGGGGATAGCCAGGCGGGGGCTGAAGTGTCGCGCCTCCTTACAGCCCTGCCTGGGAAGCTGCTTGAGGCGGAGGGGAGGGAGGCTGCAGCACTCTGCCAAGCCTCCCCTTCACCCTGGAGAGAACGAAGCCAGAGAGGAACAACCGCTGCCTTTGCTGTGCGTGCCCTGAACCGCTATTCAGCTGGAAAACACTGCCGAAATTATGCTGGGTTAGGTTTTGAGGCTGCCGCCCGGTGCTCCCACCAAAGGCCGTGCACAGCAGCGGGGAGGCGGGCAGGCGAGCCGGGCAGGACGCAGCGTCGGGCGGGCTGAGCTGCCTTGTCTGAGAGAATCGCGGCCAGCCTTTGCTGCTGCGGCTTGTCACCCCAGCAGCCCTGCGGTGCCACTGCTGATCCCGCGTCTTGGCTGTCAGCTGTGGCTTGGAAAATCCCCTTCCATCGCTCCTGTGCAGTCCAGATGAAAACTCACTAACAGCAGCCACGTCCTCCGCTTCCTGCTGACTCTGGGGCATTTGGGTTGCAGTTGCATCCTATTAATTCAGGCATGGGATAATTTCTACCGAAGTGCAGGATCAAAATAAATGGCTTAAAAATAGCTAATTCTATAGCCCTGGCTTTGGGCGAGTGTCCGGCGCAGCCTCACCCACCCGTGCCTCGCTGTCCCTGTGGTTCCCCCCGCAGCTCTGCGTGCCGTGCTGCAGCCTGCTCTGGGTGACGGCTCTGCCCGACCACAAATGCCCAATCCTTTCCCCGCCGTTGCAGTGACATTGTCATTGATTCGGCTCTCCAGCGTGGTGACACCAGGGCAGCCAGGTTGCCAGCCCTTTCCACTCATTTTCCGCACATGCCTGGGTGAGCCACATTGTGCTTGAGCCCAGAGGCAGGGGGTTGGTGTAGTCACAAAGCCAAATTTGCTTTTGTGCAGGCAATTAATGTCTCTGGAGTGGAAGTGGGACTGGTTTGCTCAGGCCAAGCTTTCCTGTGGAGGCAGAGCTACAACCATGGTGTGCTTTGGGCCCCAGCATAGCTTAAAAATAGGCTGGAGCATGCTGAGCCCTTGAGGTCTCTCAGAGGGCAGCCGGAGGGTGACCCAGAGGCTGGCCCCTGGTTGCAAAATGTGTTTGTCACATCCATTCAGAGCACGAACCTGCCTGTAGCAAATGCAGCAAGTTTGTGAACTGCACTGTGCTGGAACTGCTTACAGTGACAAAACACGATAAACCAGGAAGGTTTTAATTTTATGATGTACTTTACATGCAGACCCGCAGACACAACTTGTTTGTTTGCAGTCCAGCCTGGGTTTAATCACTTTGAATTAAGTAACTGATCTTATTACTTATCTGACTATGAGAGGGCTTATCACAGGTTCCTTGGCACATGATGAAGATTACTCTGTCGGCACAACCACATCTGAGTAATGTGACTCTTCGTTGCCATGTGACGTGTCCTCTCGGAGCTATTTTTTCTTCACCCTCCTCCAGCGCGTTGATCCTTTGGTTTCTCCAGCCAGTGACCAACTAGAACCCACTTAATGCCACGGAAACCCAACCACGTAATGGGACGAAGGGAACAGCTCTGCTGTTTCTTGCAACAGACGTCATGTGTTTCCGGAGGTCATCGTTAAACTGAGGGCAGGACCAGACTGGCCAGTGACTTAATAGGCATGATTGTGGGTGTCATTAAAAGCAAAATGAAAACAGCCGGTATGAATGACGATGTTGACCATAGTTAATGTTTAGCATTGCTTTTGAGCATAAAAAAAGGGCAGTTAATACATCCCTCAGTTTTGGAAAAGGCTGAAAGATATGGGTTTGACTCCAGTCCTTGCACTGATTTTTTGAGTGGGTTTGATGCTGAACATTTACCAGTTTCCTCAATTGCAAGCAGGCTCGTGACCAAAGTTCAGCAGAGTTTGGACAACAGCCCCCAAACCACTGCGTGCTGGAGCGTTGGAGCTGCAGGTTTGCTTTAAGCCTCCAGCTCTGGAATCTTTGTAAGTAAGTCAGGCAGAAATGCCCGGCGTCCCGTTTAGCTAAAATTAAACATCTTGAGAGAAAAATAGCGAGTGAGGGGAGTCTGGGTTTGCAGTGGAGGTGCTGGGCTGGAACGCACACCCCGTACGTCCACCTCCCGCCCCGGGTGCATCGGTGACCTCCGAGCAAAGACTTTAATCTCGCTGTGCCACAAGCACCCCCTCTGCAGAACAGGCACCGCAATGCCGCTGTCATCATCGTGTTTTGGACGGCGACCCCTTCAGGCAGGGAAATTATGCAAGGATGTGTTTGGTCTTCGGAGTCCTGGTCCTGCATGGGGACCCCTCTGCTCTTCTGTCATTAGACGGTGACAGAGCTGGGTCATCTGGTCGCCAGGAGGGACGAGGAGCCAGCCCCTGGATGGGGCTTCCTCTCCCTTCAGGGAGGCCCCATGTGCCAGGCCAGGAGGCGGCTGGCAGCCCCGGGCACCTCCGGCTGCGATGACTAACAGCTGCTGCTGACACCTCATGCTAAGCTCACACAAACATTTTCTCCAGAAACCTTTCTGTTTCATTTCCTCTGCCGCTGCCGGTTCCCCTCCAAGCAGCCCATCCTCTGTGTCACGGCTGCGGCAACCTGGCCGCGACGGCCAGGGCACCGCTCCCGGCCGCTGAGCCCCCCCCCGGAACCATCGGCCGTGGAAACCTGTCCTCGGCGCTCGCCCCGCGCTATCATGCTCGGCACCCTCCTCTTCTTCCTCCTTACTCCTTTTGTGTGCCGCTCGCTCTCTGCTGCCCTGGCTTGGCGTGAGTCACCACTTTACAGAGAGCCTGAACCGCCCGTAACCCCGGCTGGATTGCTTTCTCTTCTGCAAGACAGGGTCAGCTCCTTCCTGACACACGGCATGAAAGAAAAACTGCTTTGGAAACGACACATTGAGCAAGCCTGCTCTCGTTACTCTTGTTTCCTGGCTGCCTCTGAGCTAATGTGACGCCCTTTCAAAAATCTACATCCCAAATAGCACTTGGGAACCCAAGAAAAGCTCTGAAACCCTGCGTTTTGGAAAGGACACCTCTGCACAGCTCTGGGGTGAAGTACATAACGCGAAGATTGACTGCTCCCAGACGTCCGTCCCGGCTGGTGGGAGGCTGAAGAAGTGGCTAACCTGGTGGCATAGACCTGTTGTGTTAGGGTCCAGTGGTGGCATAACCCAGTTTTTAGGCTTTGAAACTTATTTTTTATAAGCCAGCCACAGGAGAAGATGGTCCTTCACCTGTAGCTATATCACTAGCCCTCAGGATTGGTCACAGGCTATGGCCATCCATTTTATCCTGGCTAGCATCGTGACTACCTCTTACTAAACTTTGATTTTGGCATCTGTAATAAATGAGTCACGTTCATCCTTTCTGAAACCTACTGAAACTCCCAGAGCACAGCAGAGATTAAATTTGATCCAGTAGGTTTTTTGGGGGGGGAGCTGAAAAGTGTGCTTGTCCATTAAAAGACAAAAAGGGTGCCTTTTGGGGAGCCTCTCTGTTTCGCAAGCAAGCAGGCGAGCGGGGTCAGAGAGCTCCTGGCGCCTGGGAATGGTTGTGGCCCTCAGCTTGATGCTGCTTGTTAAAAATATTGTCCCAGATGTATTAATACGACCAGACTGGATTGCATCTGAGCTGAACATTGTGAGCCTAAGGCAGGACATAAATATAGAAGCAAAACAGCCTGACATAAGAGTCATCTGTCCTCTTCTACACATGAAGCGAAGGGGAAGGAGAGCGAACTTGTTCTGTGGCAGTTTACGGCCACTTCCAGGCACTACCCTGAGCCTCGGCGAGTGCCTGCACCGGGGTCCCAGGGCACAAGCGACCCCGGCGTACCCCTCGGTCACCCACGGTGTGCTGTGCCACAGGACTGTGCACTCAGCACATTTTTAACCCGGGGTTAGATTTGCCTAGACAAGGTCTGCAATCATGAATAACTATTTGTTTGATGTGTTTGCCTAACAGGATTACCCTTATCATAACGATATAGCAACCTGGCCTTGGCACAGCAAAAGCCAAGGGCTCAAGGGGTCAGGCTCTTGCCTCTCTTGCCCCAAATGTGCGCGGTGTCGCTTGTCTCTGTTATCACGATAATGCTCTGCAGTACCCAGCCAGTGCGTCGGCTGGCATTTAGTGCTCCACTTTTGGAAAGAGCACCTGTGGCATGTAACGCTGTCTGCTGACATCATGCTTGGCATTTCTCTCTCTGCACCTGAAAAAAAAAAAAAATCAATAATATTAAAAGGTAAGAAAAAGGATGCAGTGTTTTACAGTTAGAGAATGAGATGCCTTTGCTGTCGGGAATTGCTTCGAGCAGGTGTCTAATTGAATTCAGAGTGAATTTGTTGCCCTCTGGCTCCCCAGGAATAGAGCTATAGGTAACGAACAAACAAGTTGTTTGCTTTCTGCACTGTATATCGCAAACCTGCCTACAATGATTACAACACCATCTGTTTGTCCACAAAAGTATATCTGCAATTATTAGAATACGCTGATTTAAAGGCTCGAGGAAGGCGTAGGACGAACGCTCCTTTCCTGCAGTGTTTTTGATAGGGGAGAGCCTGGCTCTGCTGATGCCCTGTGCCCAGGCTTGTCCCCAGCCGGGGTTGGGGACCTTCTCGCTTCCTGACGGCGTCGCTTTAACCCTAGCGCTCTTCTCGCTGGCTGAAGCCAGCCTGGCCGTACCAGATCCAGGCACTATTTGCGGAAACAGAACCCACCGCCTGCTGTTTGTCGGTTCTAAAACAAGCAGGATCCTCTATTTATAATGCGCTATAATTGGCTTGAATGAAACTGGCGGTTATCAGGCTGCTAGGGCCCCAGGACTGCCGGCACAGCAGCCCTGCAGTGCCAGGGCACGCTGCGGGGCACAGCGGTGCCTCTGCACAACGCCGATGGATGCGCGGGTCTGTAGCACGAGCCACGTGCTCACAGGCTCCCGGTTTCTGGGGCACCCTGTATTTGTCAGAGCTGCGTGGATCCGCTTCTCTAGATGAGGTCTGGGGGCACGGAGCCACGGCAGAGCCAGGAAGAGAGAAATCTTCCCGCTGCAGCCGCCATGCCGTGCAGATGCTCGGCTCGCGGCACTGAGCGACACCAAAACCGTCCTTTTTAGCCCCGCCGCGCTTACAGCTAGGATGTGAGCAGGGCTCTGAGGCTCCGAAATGACCGCCGTGATCACTGGGCCTCAACAATTCGAGCTCACCCGTGTTTAGCGTTATATTTGACACAGCGTGTATTTGATTTTGCTGGGTTGTGCGCCCACGCGCGGCCATGGCCCACAACAGATCCTGCTGTTCAGAGCGACGTTGTCCTGATCTCATAGCTGAACGCAGGGTGAGATGACCAGGTCTAAGAAGAAGCAAAACAGCCATGGCCCTTCCATTTAGAAGAGGTACGTCTGTTGTAATGCTCACCCAAGGGTTGTATTTGATCTGGTTTTGCTGTATAAATCCCCCTGCCATTTGAACTGTAAAACATCACAGATATATGGCCAAGCAGAAAGATTAAAAAAAAAATAGCCGATGCTTTGCCTGTCTTTCAGGGCTTGTTATTATTCCCATTTGTTCATTCTCTCAGCTCTTGGCTGCCATTAGGTCTGCTGAAATAACAAACAGGGAGGAGGGAAGGGGGCAGCTCTTTCATGAGCTTCCCCCGGTGGAAGGAGGCTGCATCACCGCAGCTAACTCCAGCAGCAGCCGCAGGCTTGGTAGGTAGATGTTCATCCACCACACACATTATATAAGGAGGTCTGCTGCTGCTGCTGCTGCTTCTTTTTTTTTTTTTTTTGAAAAAGAAGATTGATTTATCAGTCAAAAGCCTTTTCACTGTGAAGTGCTGGTTAAAAAAATCTTTCTTTCCCTTTCATTTCATAAAAACATACTCAGAAGGCTTCTAGCACTGTCTGAAGCTGCTCTGCTGCCAAGAAATCCACTGGGTCTGTTGTTTAAGCCTCCGTGATATTTCCGGTTTCTCTGTAATTGTTTTCTACTGAAATTTTCAAATCCGAGTATAATCAGGAGATTAGACCATAGAGAGTTCACAGTAGGGCTTCTCATTTTGATTTTTCTTTTTCTAAATCAGTAGCTATCTTCTATGCAGAGATGATAAGATAATTTTGTGTATGTAAAGACATCTAAAATCCAGGTGGCAATACCTTTTACCTCCAGGATTCAGCACTAACTTCTTTTTATGCAACTCTCCATTTTGAAGTGTTGTTTTTGCCACTGAAATTATTGTTGCTCTCTGATCAGATTTGCCTGTTAGTATGTCTTTTTGTGGCTTAGTAAGTGGTTGAGGGATTGTGGTGTAGTTACCCTTGTCAGAATTTCCCTGTGCTTCTGCATGTGTTTTAGTGAAATGCTATACAGTGAAATGTGTGCCATGAATTTAGCAAAGTGCTCACGTTTCCAGGTATTGCTGGCACTCTGCGACATTCTTTGCTTTCCTCTGTGCCTCCAGCCCAGAAAACAGAAATAAAAAAGAGCTAAAAAGATTGTGTAAAGTAAAGAGGAGATGAGATGTGTGACAAAACGAAAACAGGTATAAACAGGGAGACCGGTATAAATAGCAGGCTGAGAAACATCCGAGCCCAGCTGCTGCGCGCGGCAGAAAGGTCGGCTCTGCTCCCCGGACCCGTCCTGCAGCGCAGCTTGGACGCTGTGACCAGGCTGCTGAGCAGCAGCCACCGTTGACATGAACAGCATGTTTGGAGCACACGTTTTCTTTCTTATTGCAGAAACTTGCACTTGGGCAGAGTCTCAGGCTCCTTCCGACGTTTTCCCACAGCCTGGTGCTGCGTGCCGTGGTCTGTCGCAGCCGGGGCTGCCCTGTGGGCTCTGGGGTGCGCGGCCGTCTGGCAGGCATCCCCTGGGGTGCCCAATAACGCGGGTGGGAATTTCATTTCGTAAATAATATGGGAAAGTTTACTAACTCTGGTAGGAGGGCGGGAGGAAAGGTCTATGTTTGGTGGGTTACGCACACTTGCAGGGGCTGAGATTTTGTAGGAGTCATGAAACTTCCCAGAGTTTTATAGCTCATGAAAAAAAGTTTTTCAGGAGGCAGATAAAATTCTCAGGCTCAAGCCAGTCTCCTGGGCTCTGGCAGATGAGCTGTGGTGGATTTCACTGCAATGCTTCAAGACGTTGTGCAGGGCTGGATGCGCGGTGTGAACAAAGACTGCAGCTTTACCCCCACCGCTACCTTTCCAGGCTTTGCTTGCCAGCGGGTCGGCAAGTAAGTAAGTACAAGTATTCCCGGAGACAGGCTGCTCTTGCAATTCATGTGCTTCGCGGAGCAGAAAAAAACCCACATTTTGGCCAGGGTTCAAGCACCTTTCTCTGTTGTCCTTGTGATAAGTGTCAGATAAGAGTTCAAGGTATTTGGTTGCTTGTATAGAATAAAAGCAGCTTTTCTTAAGTCGCTGCTGGCATCTGTGGGCTCCCTGGGGGTGCTGGTCTGTTGTTCCCAGTGTCTGGTCTGATCTTGGTAAGTAAGACAAGGTTGCCCTGTGTGGGTTGTAGTTTGTCCTGCATCAGAGGTGAGCTTCCAGGTTTTCAGTCTCTGGTGTGCTCCCGTGGCTGTGCTGTGGCAAGCACTTGGGACAAGCTGGATGCTCCCTCCAAGGGACTGGGGCTTCACGGAAGGATCGTGGGGTGCTGGCACAAGTTCACTGCAGCTGATAGCCCACTGCAGTGGTCCCTGGATGCACGCAAAGGATGGCTGAGGTTTTAGCACCATCATTAGGTTTCAGAGTTGACAGAGATGTACAGGGATGGCCAGTCCCTCGGTGCTGCTACTTCTGGCTTTCCGCCAGCTGGGGGACTGGTTCTCTGATACTAAACTTGTGCTTTCAAAGTCCAGGTGTCTGAGGGCTGGATTTTTTTTAGCAGGAGTGTACGGTTTGCGGTGTGGGGAGAGGCTCAGCTCAGCTCTGTGGCTCTGATGGGTTAAACCAGGCGCCGGGGGGTCACGGAGCTGCCTCCGTGCTGCTCAGCTGCTCTCGCAGGGGTTTCCGCTGGCTCCTTTCTGCCCCACATCGTGGATAACTTCCCAAAGTTGGAGTCTAAATTTACTTCTTTTCTGCAGAGGCCTGTTAGTCATTTCCCACTTATAAACAAACATTTTAGAGGCACCAGAGAAGCTGAGCCATGAACAGGACAAAGCTCTGCTGCTCTTCAAATAACTGATTCATCATCAGGCTCCACAGGAGTTGTGCAATAGCCCAGCCACTAAAGAATCAAAACCACCATCTACTTGTTGCCCTAATGACAGGAGAATATGCTTCTTGCATAGACAGGTCTTTCGGTCTTCAGTTTGGCTTTCACTTTCCTTTAAAAGCATTGTAGATGCAATGGTTTGTTGTTTTTTTTTCCTGATTTATTTATATATTTGATTGTTTCCCTTTCTTCTGTAGTGAGTCCTGGGTTTGTCTTGATGCTTTTCTGCTGATCAGCCCACGCTGTCTTCAGACCCTTCCTTTCTCCATATGTGCGGAGGTCTCCTTGGGTTTCCCTGGGGGTGCTTGCATTGGTAGGACAGCAGTGATCTGAGCAGTGGTTGTTACTGCAGACTAAAGGCAAATAATTTTGGAGGCAGACCCTTGCAAAAGGATGAATCTGCTCTCCCCCATTCAACTGCTGTCTTTATTTGGCACTTTCCTTCTGATTAGGTTGGCACTTCTCTTCTGATTAGGTTACCTGGCCATAGGTGTGGGCTCACAAATTCCTCCTGCTAACCCATGCAGTGAGTCGGACGCCCGGTTTGTAGTTACACACTGACGTGCTTCCTGAAAATCAAATGTGGCAGAGGGCTTTGGAGTGAATTATTGCCAGGTCTCCTGGAGCATTACCAAGCAAAGCTGCCCCCGAGTAACAGCACTCTTGCAAATGATCAGCCAGTGCTTTCCTCAAAGAGTCCCTTGGAAGAAAACATTTGTAGTGCTTAGAGGAAAAAAATAGCTTCATAAAAAAAACAAAAAATAAAGTTGCCAATCTCACAGAGAGGGCCAAGTATTACAAACATAGTGGGAAGTCTTCAAACCAAGTCTTTAACAGTTTATTAGATGTTCTAGTTAATAGATTTATCTTTGACTCATTAAAAAAAAGAAAAAGTTAGAGCCCAGCTTAGTGATGTACCTAAAATTGTACATTGTTCCCTTCTCTCCGAACAGGAGCTCCCCTAAGCCTCCATCGCCCGCGGGTGCTCGGGGGGCTCCTCCACCAGGCAGCGTGCAGCGAGCGGCGTCCTCTCCGGGGGCGGCTGCAGGGACGGTGCCCCCGCTGCAGCAGCTCCGGGCCCCCCCTGCCCGTGTTGCTGGCTGGGGCAGCTGGGCCGGTGCTGCGGCTGGCTGGGGGCACCGAGGCAGGACGAGGCGATGGGGAGCGACCTCGCCTGGGGAGGCTGCAGGTAGAGCTGCGGGGAAGCCACTTGTGCCAACGGAGGAGGCTGCGGGCGTCCAGCAGGCAGACCTGAGTATTAGGAGCACGGGACTGAGCCGGAGCCAACGTGTCTTACCCCTCGGCCAGGCAAACTGCCACGGGCTCAGCTCTGCACACTGGTTTCTTCACCGGAGCTAGAGCTCAGCGCGGGCGGGAGAGCTCCTGCCTGCCATCCGCCTGCGGAGACAGACCCACGGCCATGTATTTTCTGCACCCAGCAGAGTTTCGCCCTGACCCTGCCACCTGAGCCACAGTGTTCACAGGATCACAGAAGGGTTGAGGTTGGAAGGAACCTCTGGAGCTCCTCTGGTCCAACCAGATTTCCAGTATCAGAGAGAAACTTCTAAAACATCAGCCCGATGGGAGGGGGGCTGCTGCGTGCTTGGTCTGCTTGTGCCTGGACCCAGCAGAGCATTTGCCGAGCCCCAGCAAACCCCAGCACGTAAGCCTGGGGTTGCGCCTGTGCTGGGTCGTGGCAGGGATGGGACTGAGCCTGGAGGGAGCGCGACGGAGGCAGGAGGTGGGGCAGGGTGGGGGGCAGCAGTCTGGTCCTGTAGTCATGCGCTGGGTGATGCCAAATGCTGGGGTCTTCGCCAAAAAACAGATGCTCTAATTTGCACTCTACTGCAAAATAATCATTTTAGTTACCCTACCCCAAATGTCAGATTCTTTCTGTCTTTTTAATATGTTTAGGGATCATTTTCTTAAGCTGTTTGAAACCGGGAAAACCAGCAGCTTGCTTTATTTAAATGGGAACCACACTATAAACCACCAGTGCTCCTGCCACTGGAGTTTCCTCCCCGCCGAAGCTGACTTCTGAAGTCTGCTCCAACCTGCCTTGCAGCAGGAGCAAGTGCATCAGCAGCCGAAGGTTACCCCCTGCAGTAAATCTAAAGCTACTGCAGGTATAACATGAGCCAGATTTCATTTATTGGTGTAGATTTTCCTGTTCAAGGAAAAAAAAAAGGGGGGGGGGGCAGGAAAAAGCAGCTTGTTCCACTAAAACCTAAAGTGAATTCTATCAGCTTCAGCAAACCCAGATAGGGTTGGGAATGGCACGAAGGAGCGTGCAGGTATTGGCACTTTTCTCCTGCCTGGGAGCCACTTGGGAGAGTTTCCCAAGGAGATTGCTTGAGGCTGAGGATCCTGTTATAGAGGCTGATTGCACAGCTCAGCTCCAGCCTCGGTTTGTCCCTCACCCACAACCAGGCATGAATAAGCTGCCTCAAAAGAGAAACGCGGTGGTTGTCCGGAGTGCGCTGCTGTGACCGACGCGCAGCACCCAACACACGTTGTGTCACCCACCGGCTGTGTCAGCCCCAGGACGGGGCTGAAAGTCGACGTGGTTCCAGGGAGGACTGGGCAAGCTCATGGAGAAATGTGCTGTGGGGTGCTAAGTCTGCACTGTGGCCCAAGGAAGCCCATGACTGTGATATTGCTGGAGGCAGAGGGAGTTTTTTGGGCAAGCATTTTTGCGGGGTCTCCATTCTCATACTGCCCTGTCCTCCAGGTGCACTCAGAACTGATGGACCTTCATCTGGTCCAGCCCCACGGCTCTTGTGCTGTCAGGGACATCTGTGCCAGCACCTCCTGAAGAGGTTTGGGCTTGCTTTTGCTGCAGACTCTTGCCAAATTCTGGCAAACATAGCTGAATCTACTACATAGAGGTCACAGCTGAGAAGTCCTTTCCAGCTTTACTTGTTAAGATCCTTTTCCAAAGGAAAACCAAGCTCCTGAAGAATATGATGGCCTTGGGCATCACTTGCACCAAGGTCTGTCCATGCTTCAGAGGCATCTACCCCAGTAGCTGCATCTACCCCAATCTGCCCCATTTTGGGGATGCAGTGGGGCTTGGCCAGCAGGAGGCGGGGGCTCACAAAGAGAGGGAGATTGGGGTGCTTTGTGTCCCCCCCAGCATGCACATGCAGACCCCCTGGGCAATCAGCTGGCTGCTGGCACAGCCTTCAGCATGATCCAGCCTGTGTTTTGTCATGCGAAATTCAATAAATTCAGCATTTTCAGGAACTTGGCATAGTCAGGGTTTTCAATCTTCTCCTTCATTGCCTTCTAATATACCCTCCTAACAATTAACTCTGGGTGTTGGGAGAATGCCAAATGCAGGGTAAAAGACTTCGTTTTTCTTTCCCATAATTAAATGTCATGTTCACTGCTGTCTCTCCCATTCTATTAAGTGTCCGTGTACGGTATGAAACGCTCTTCGGAGAATTAGCATAAGGTCTGTTAGGACCCTACCGACGTTCCCCCTCCTGCCATATCTGCTCAGCTCACACAGAGCAGCGTGAGCAGGCGGAGGGGGCCCTGGGAAGGAGGAAGCAGCTTTTTAATGCACTCCTGGAAAAAACATGCATGCAAAACCTCTCCCTGGTCCACAGGCATGCTATGAAAATACATAAAGCACCTGAATCCAATGCTGCGAGGTGTGTGCTGGTGCTGTACTGTCCAGCCACACAGAAGAGCATGTCTGATCCCCTTATTGCTGACCAGTAGCTGCAGCTATCCCACATCTATTTACTGCTTTGCCTTCAAAACAAGGAGGCAAAAGCTTTTACGACACTTTCTCGCTGACCTCCCAGCCGGGAAGGAAGTGATGGAGCAAGGACAGTGGTGACGGGGTGTCTCCTCGCGCTGTGCTCTGTGCCACCACAGCTCTTCTTGTAGGGACCTTGTGGGGTGCGGGGGTTTGACAGCCTTTTCGAACGTGATGGCCCAGAACCAGATGGCCCGAATTCTGGATTGAGAGGGCTGGTGGGAGTGGGAGGTACGACACTTCAGAGAGGGATAGTATTTCTGCTCAGCTTCTTGGTAAAGCACACAGCCCCAGCTCCTGCCAGCAGTCGTCCCTGTCCTCGCCACGTCCTGCAGTGGCCAGCCCTGCTGCTCACCCTCCAAAATGTTCCTGCGGCCTGCTTTCCTCCCTATGCTAAGTGACTCCCTTAATTAATTTTGCTAATCCTTTACTTTTCACAACTTTGGTTTCGTTACCAGGTTCAGAAGTAGTCTTTCTAACATGGGAGGATGGTCTGTGAGCATCAGGAAGCCGGGAGAAGGCTTGGTGGCAAGGGGAACAGCGGCGGTGTGACCCGGGATGGGGGCTGAGTCCCAAACCCTGCTTGCTTGGAGCTACCTCTGCTACCACGAGGGGTGACCTTGCTGGGTGGGATGTCCTATCACCGCTGTTGTTTCCCCACCTCCTCCCGCATCCCTCTCTTTGCTTTGGACAAACAGCCACGAAAAGGGAGCCTTTGTTTCCAGCAGCGTTAGGGGAATGGCTCTTCGTGGTACCGATAACCCTGCCTGCAAACAAGCAGAGAGGCTTGACTGCGAACAGGAGGCTGACAATGAATTATTCACTGGCTGTTTTCTCTTGTTTCAAGAAGTTTGCCATAAAACCAGGGGCCAGAAGCAGTCCGTATGAAATACACGACCAACAGCACACAAGGAGTCTTGAGCTTTTTGGCTCCCTGGGTACTCAGCCCATCCTGGTGAAGGGGACCTCCTGGTTTGTGCAAGTCTGTGTCTGGGCCACAGAGTACCTCTGCATTGTTTGACCACACGTGGCCAATAACCGTGGTTTCTTCGTTCTCTGGATGCCTGCTGAAGACCTGAAAATCTGATTTACAGAAGTGCCGGGTGCCCACGGCTTTGACAGATGTTAGTAAGAGCAATGCACCGAACGCACAGAGGGCTTCCCAGTGCCGCGCACCCCAACGATTCAGGTCTTGGGGCTTTCCGCTTGGGTCCCTGCCATTAAGGGCTGTTTGGATCCTCTTCTTCAGCTGCCCCAGTCCACAATCCCCTCTGCTCCTCGGGCTGCAATTACAACAAATGCCCTAGTGCTGGTGGAGTGCTGGGCTGCGCTCTGGAGAAAAGCCCGTGAGAAAACAATACTGGTTCATCTTCCAGGCAGAACAACGTGCGGTAAATGGGGCATGGGACCGCACACCAACCACCGTGGCAAAAGCGAGGCGTTGACTTGCACAACGTGTGGCATGTGCTGGCCAAGGCATGAATCTAGGGAAAACGGCAGAACTGGATCACACAGCTGGAGCCCTGCTGCCTTTCCGTGTGCTGGGTGCATCTGCACAGCTGTGTCGGGACGTCTTTGTGGGCAGAGGGATGTAGATAATACAGCCGGGATGGGACTGCGAGTCCAGTGCAAGAAAAAATGATGCTGAGCAAGTACTGTTCAGGCTGGAGTGTATGTGTGTTTTTATTTCTACCTTTGGCTGAAAACTGTTGGCTAAGACGGGAATAAAAAGCACTGCTGTTTTTTTTATTTCAACCTGGCTGTTCAAACTGCCATGAAAAATACGACCGTTCTGTTCTTTTATAACCTCTTATAAGCCCTCATTTTTAGCCTGAACTCTCCAGAACCCATAAAATAAATGGGTAGAAACGCTATAAAAATGAACAAAATCCTCAAACATAGCCAGTTCATATTCTGAGTGTCTTATTAAATGCTTATTAAAAAAAATCCCTCTCCTTACATAAAATATGTGATTGTTTATAAATCTGTAACTAATTTTAAGCTATTGGAAACAGCTTTATAGTAGAATGACCCTATAGAAATAAGGCTTTACAAAGGGATGCCAGACGACCGTACTAAAGGATGAGAACATAGCAGAAGTGAGATACCTATATTTTAACATATTCAGAAAAGTTTTCCCTAGAAAACTCAGGTTTCTAGGGAAAAAAAAGAAAAAGTCTAGGTAAAATAGTTCACTTATTCCATGTGTTTGGCTTTAGATAATACAAACATCTTTCTCCCAGGCGTTCAGCACCCTGGAGGAACCAGGCCCTCCAGACAGGGACCTGCTACAAACCTTCCCGTCCAGCCTTGCCTGTGCTGGTGGTGGGTGCCCCAGCCGGGTGCCTGCCAAGCACACCTACACCTTTACGAGAGACTTGAGAGAGGCCGTTCAAAAAGGAGATGATTTGCTCACGTGTGCAGGCTTCCTTTGTGATTTGTGCCACCTGCAATGAGAATGGCCCCCTCCTTTTGCTCATCGGCTCGTACTGGCTGCTCAGTGTCTGGCAGACAGGGGCTCTGGGCTGGTTTTCAAACCCGCCCTGCTCTTGGTTCAAGCAGCCCGGTAAACGCCCGCGCTGAGCAGCTCCGGCCGTGGGCACCTTTCCCGCAGCAGGACGTGCCAGGGGCATGCCAGGGCCCCGCGCAGAGTTCGGCCGCCTCGTCTGTCTGCGTAGTGGGTATCTCAGAGCTGGAAAGCGATTTCTTTTGTGTCTGCGGTTTCAAACGAAGCTCATGGAGCAGAGGGAGAGAGGAGCGGACATAAAAACAAACAGACCAGCGCTTGGTGTTTCTGTTCCTCGTGCTGAGCAGTGATGCACAGTGCCCTGAAAGCCTCGCCGGAGCGGCCGAGTCCTACCGGGTCCTTTGGCCCCGGGGGGTGCGGGTGGTGAGGGGCACTCCGCGGCTGTGGGCACGACGCTGAGGCTGATCCCCAGCCCTGCCAGGTCCTACTCCGAGGTGAGAGGAGCGAGGAAAGCCTTGGATGCTCCCTCGTCATTGCCCCCGGGACAGGAGCATTCCTCATTCTGTGCCCTCCCACACCCAGGTGTCGCTGAACCGGCGGGTGGCATCCAGGCTTTTCCTCGGTCTGCCCAGCAGGAGAGGGATCACGAGCCTGCCTCCCAACGGAGGGAGAAGCAGCTGAGCCGGCGAGCAGAAAATCCAGCGAGCCCTGGCTGTGCTCCGCCAGCGAGCCCTGGCTCTGGCTCCCGTCCGCAGTGCAGGTGCCTCTGGTGGGGACCGAGCTGGCCCCCGAGCGGGGCTGAGCCTGCCCTGCTGGTGGTGGGCGCGCGGTGACGCCGTACGTGACCGCATCCCCGGCAGTGGGTACGGCAGGGTGTTGCTGGGTGGTGAGACCTTCCACAGCCTCAGGGATGCTTTTAGATTCGTCTATTAATAACTCCTCATGTTTTCATTTCTGGGAACATAAATATGTATCCCCAAATGCTCCCGATTGTCACAGTCAGTAAATCGGAGACTGATTTCAGCTCTGTTCAACTTAAAGCTTTGTGATTGAACAGCGTAGCTGGAGCAGTCATCTCTTTGCTTCTTTTCCAAAATCCCGAGTGCGTGTGCTCATTAAAGTGACAGGCTGAAAACAAAGCTCAGGAGCAAATCTGCGGAAGCAGGGCCAGCCCTGGAACAGGCTGGCACAGCTTCAGCTGATTTGAATGTGAATTACACCCATCTAGGCCAGGGCTGGAATTTGCCTATGGCATGGGCAGGCTCTCTGCGGCTTCTCTAAACCAGGTCATTTGTGACCGAGATGCTGTCTGTGGGAAAAGGGCTGAGCAAAAGTGGATCACGATGCCAGCCAGAGCTGAGGTTTTGCCTATGGAAAGTTGGACAAATACGAGCAATTCTTTTTTCCTGTGACCTAACTTAGATTTTAACTTTTGCCAAAAATGAAAGTAGTTAATGAATGCATGCAAATGTGCATGTGCCTGGGATGCAAAAACATATAAGCCACCACTCGGTAAATGTTGGCTGGTTCTGGTACAAGTGTTGCTTCTGGATTTGACCTTCCCCCAGAATTAGTCCTTCTGGGGCTGCCCTGTCCTGCCCCTGTCCGCCCGCAGCTGGTGGGGCCGTGTCCCATGCAGTGAGACACAGAGACCGCCCGGGGCAGGCTGCTGCCTCCCTGCCAGCTCAGCATGGATCTGTCAGCTTCAAAACCACCCCCAGCTGTCATCTCTTACAGAGAGAGCAACCAGCACCGAAAAAGTCTTACCAGAGCTTTGACTCCTTCCCTGAGCTCAGGGCATGCCAGCCACCCCCGTAAGTGACAGAGGGTTCAACCCCACCCTTCAGAGGTCACCCTGTGCTCCAGGAACAAACCTCACTTCTGGGCACTCTCCTGCCATTTTAAAAAGTCTCAAAAGTCTTAATAATTTTAAGCTCCACCCATGGGGCTAAGGTAATGCAAATCACAAATTAGGGATTTAGTGTTCTACTCATTCCATGAGAATTATTTTAGGACAAAGACCAGCAGCATTTGCAGTCAGGTGTGACACTAGAATAGAATAGAATAGGAGTAGAATAGAATAGAGTAGAATAGAATAGAATAGTTCAGTTGGAAGGGACCTTCAGAGATCACCTAGTCCAACTGCCTGACCACTCCAGGGCTAACCAAAAGTTAAAGCACGTTATTGGAGGCATTATCCAAATGCCTCTTGAGCACTGACAGGCACGGGGCATCAACCACCTCTCTAGGAAGCCTGTTCTGGTGTCTGACCACCCTCACAGTAAAGAAGTTGTTCCTAATGTCCAGTCTGATCCTCCCCTGGTGCAGCTTTGTGCCCTTCCCGTGTGTCCTGCCTCCAGCTCCCAGTGAGCAGAGACCGGCACCTCCATCTCCGCTTCCCCTCCTCAGGACGTTGCAGGCAGCGGTGAGGTCGCCTCTCAGCCTCCTCTTCTCCAGACTGGACAACCCAAGCGTCCTCAGCCTCTCCTCACAGGACATGCCCTCCAGCCCTTTTACCAGCTTTGTTGCCCTCCTCTGGATGCATTCAAGGACCTTAGCGTCCTTTTTATACTGTGGAGACCAGAACGGCATGCAGTATTCAAGGTGAGGCTGCCCCAGCGCTAAATTTGCACATAATAATTTGTTCTTGCTGCTGGGATGTGTGGAGTTTCTGTAGAAAAGAATGGCAAGAAGATGGTATAAAGAAAGCAGAGAAAGAAACTGGAAAGTGAAGGTCTTCTCTCCCCTGGCATGTTAGAACTGGTGTTGTGCCTGGAGATGTTCTTCACCAATGGAGCTGAAGTTTGCTTGTCTAGATCTCCGTGCATGAACACAGAAGGGGAGAGAAGAGCAGTGTTGGCCCCAAACTTGCAGAAATACCAGGGTGATATTACACCTTCCTGCTGCAAAATGTGGTGGCCACTCGGCCTCTCGTGGAGTCACCCCACAGCCTGGAGCAGCTAAGAGAAAATGTGGCCATAGCCATCCAACCGCTTGTCAAGCTGGGGAAGGGCTTGAAGCCAATGAATCTGATAACAGCATGTTTGCATAGTGTAATCCCATGTCAGTCTTTAAAACGCTAAATCGGGAGTGAAATCAAGATTTTTCTCACCACTGGATTTAGTTCAGGCTTTCCAAATGGGATAACACAGCTGAGTGCCACATTCACTGGAGCTGTTTTATTTTATCCCACTTGATTTCCTAGGTCATCTTGAACAGCTGAGGACTTTCCAAAAAATAGTTTTGCGCTCTGCAGGCTGCTCAGAGCAGGTAGTATTGATGAACCACAAATATGTTTCAGTGAACATCTCAGAAACCTCAAAACCGTGCTGTGAGCACCTGTGCTACCCAACATCGGGCTTCCTATTCTAGCACAGATTTTCCCCAGCAGGACTGATGGCATATGAAGCAAGCTATCAGTGAGACTAATGCATGGCTGGGATCTGCTTTTTGGGGCCAAGCAACTCCATTAGAGAACCAGTACGATTTACTGGGCAGTGTGTGGTCTCAGCGCTAAGCTGGGTGGCACTGGTCTGGAGGCTGCGGGTACACTGGGAAACAGTGCTAAATGCCGCTTCTAAAAGTTTAGTCCCCATGCGCAGAAGCTGTCACAGGATGCATGACTCATACTTAATTGGCTTTAATTGTTTTTGTTGACGTTGCTACCCCAAACAGCCTGGGAAAGGCTCCTCAGGAGAGGTCCTGCTGTGGCCAGCCCCTGCTCAGCGTCATCCGCTGCTGCTGCAGGGCTCGGGGAGGCTTCTCCTGGGCAAGGCAGCAGGGGCTGGGCCACGTCCACCGTTCCTGCCTTACTCAGCAGGCTTCCTTTCCCCTAGGTGGGAGAAAGTCACGCGTGCTCTGGGAGGACTGCTTTGGGAATCCTTTGCCTTTGGGGATATTGGTAAGATGCAAGAATACGCAGCCTCCAGAAGAGATCCCCTGGTTTCTCCCAGCGGGGCGTGGGATAGCCTCGGCGGCAGGAAGCGAGGAGAGCTTCCCAGCCTGTTCGCTAGGGCAGGCCAGGCAGGGGCATCCCATGCAGCGATGCGAAATTGGATCTGTGTTTTTCTGTGACACGGATCTCATCTTACTTGCCCGTTTCCTATACACCATCAGCCCGAGCAGAGAGCTGCGTCTCATGCTGGGCTCGTGCTTGAAGCCAGCAGAGTTTCCACAGCTTTCAGGCGCAGATCTGAGCACGCTGATGACTAATATCTTCCAAGACCCTCCTGGCAGTTACCCTTTATGCATCTTCTCTGTCCCTTGTGAAGCAAAGAGAGAGGCGGGAAGAAGAAATTTAAGGAAACCAGCATCCCTCTGCTGTAAAACAGCCCTTTGCCTGAATGATTACTGTGGAAATGAAATGTCATTCCCCCCCAGGAAAATGGCAGAGAGCTCCCTGTAGAGCTCTGGAGCTTAAAGGTATGGGTAGAGAAGAAAATCAAGTAGGTGACAATGATGACAGAGCCCGTCACAAGCTGAACGAACCAGCAGACACCCTGTTTTCAGTTACTTACACTCAATAAGCCAGATCTCAAGGTTGAATTTTTCTTGTTCCATTCCCGTTGGGTGCTCACATCACACGCAATAATTTGCAAGTATAGATTCCTACCTTGTGTGTAAAAAGTGAGATGAATAGTTTCAGCACAGCTGGTTCTTGCAATACTGTTCTGGTTTCAAGTATTCAGGGATCCTTTCAGAGCCCCAGGTCCTCCATTCCTGTTATTAGAGTCAAAGCTTAGCTTTTTTTTATTTTAAATTCTATTCCAGCTCTGAACTTTTAGCTTGTAATTTTGCCCTAGAAAGGCTTAGGAAAACAAAGAAACTAAAACACACTCCCAAGTGCATTATTTTTAAGTTCACTCATGACTTTTTACATTGGATAATATGAGCCTGGTGTTATCACGAAGTGCTGGAATCACAGCTGATAATGTCAAAAAGAGAGTATTCAAGGTAAACTCCCTGTTAAACAAATGGTACATAAAAGGCCGATTGACATTAAAACCCCTCAGAGAATAAAAAAACAACCTGTGGCACAAGGAAGAATAGGAGGTGTAAGTGCAATCCAGTATGATTTCTGCCTGGTCCTGCAGGACCGCTTGCCTCCAATCCCTTGCACACCACCAACAGCCCAATACCCACAGAAACCATCTGGATTGGCAAATCCCTCACCAGACCCTTGGCAAGCAGGTGGTTAAAGCTTTCATTTGGGCAGAAAAAACCCTCAACCGCCTACAGCTTCTGCAGGTGGGCCTCCAGGTGATTGCTGTTAGCTATTATTGCTGGCTATAGAGGACACCCAGAAGACGGCGGATCTGGTTCTGGAATCCTGGTGAGAAGGTGCTGCCCTGGGGATGCTGCTCTGTGCTGGTACGCTCAGTGGCAGTGCAGCCATCCTGGGGTTTGGGCTGGAGGGGAGCTTGGTTTTTAATGTTGTTTGCTGGGGGCTGAGCAGCATCTACAGGGAGCCTTCCTCTGCCATGGAGGGTGAAGGTGGGCTCCCACCTCCCCTGGGGGTGTGAGAGCTGGGCTGGGGGCTGCCAAAGCTTGTGTGTGCTTTGGAGGGTGGAGAAGCAGAGCCTGGGTGATGTCCAAGGGTTGGAGAGCTCTGGATGCCTTAATGATGGCAAGTGTGGTGTGGGCTGCTCCCCGGTATGGGAAAACTTGCTCATCTGAATTGTTCTGAGCTGGGGCCTGTGGAGCTGGTGGGTCTTGGGGGGGTTTGGTGGAGGAAGGATGTCTGCAGCAGCTGGCCACAGGGAATGCCTTCCGCGATAACTAGTGCCAGGGCTGCTTGCTGTAGGGAGCTGTGCTGGTTGGGCCGAGTCTGGAATAGTTGCTGCTCTTGGACGTATCATCTTGCTGCTTCAGATGTGTTGCTTTTAGGCTGATGTGTGGCTGGGTCTGGCCCTTCCAACAATGGCTGAACACTAACAGCTGAAGGCTTAACAGTAATATGCTTAGTGTAATAAGATTTATTATTTTAAATGCCCGATTAAGAGCCCTGGGGACTGGAATTCTCCCTCTTGCTGGGCACTGACAAGCACCCTGGTGCAGGCGAGTTTATCCCTCCTCCAGTACTTGCTGCTGTTGTACTCCTTATCCTCCTTTTTTGGTGTAAAAGGGTGTTTTGCTCTGTGCCTGTCACCCTCTGCTCCCGTTGCTGCTGCTGGTTGCGCCAGGGGCTCCTCTGATGTGGGTTTTTGCCCTTTGAGCTGGACAATCATCGCTGGATTGCTTCATCTGGACTAGGAATCAGGCATTACGTGAGGGCACTTGTAATCTGGGGCTGTGGGGACGCAGACCTTGGCATCCCAACAGTCCCACTCGCATGGGGAGTGGTTTTACAAAGCACCTGGGCATTGCACAACTGTCCTCACACGCAATGTGAGATAAGGGGAACGGGCTGTTGCTCAAAGCGAGGTGGGAAGGAAAATAGGTTTCCACTTCCAGCAGCTCAGCCTACAAGTTCCCAGACAAAACACAAATTCCATCTTGATGATGAAGTATGCTCTACTAAATGTCTTCAACCATGTGTCCCAACTGTATCAGAGTTAGACCAGAAATTTAAAAGAGAATTGAGTCTGAATATTAAACCAGTGATTCCCCCAAGGGAAATTTTCTCAACTTGTCTGATTCCCCAAGGAGACAGTATTCCCAAAGAACCTATATTGCAACTAATGATCAAACGAAATGAGGCTCTATCAATGGCTTAGAAGACCTAACTAGGCAATATTTGAATGCATATAAAATTTTTCATGAGTAATAATGAAAATTGTTTGGAACTTTTTCATTTAACAAAATGAACTCAGCCTGTGAGGTTGGTAAATAATGATTATATCCTCTGTAACTTGTATTGAAGGGAATACTCCTTTTCGTAGCCTTTTCCTTTGACTCTCTTGTTGGATCTTCTACAGAAGCTGATTTAAGTTCTCACAGTGTGAGAGAGATGCAGAGAAGTTGCCAGTTTTCTTGGAAACACAGGCAGCTACTTCTGGGAAAGCGGATGGCTAAGGGCTAACAGAAAAGCAATTGAGTTATTCCAGATTTAGATTCAGTGTCCCAAATAGCACACGTCTGCTGAAATCCTGCTCTGTCTATTCAGGACCTCTGAAAAATTTTGCTCTCAGGACATTTGAAGGTAAATGCTGTCCCCATTCGGCACTACCAGAATGGCTGTGAAGGCTGGAGATGACTTACTCTTTATTATTAGCATGTGATGGAAAATACACTAATTTTCCAACACCATCTGCTGTGGGCAGTGGAGGAGCATGCAGAGAACTGGAGTGGGTGAAGGAGTTGGGGAGTGAATGCTGCTAGGGAAAGGCTGGTGCTGTTCCTCCCATGGATGGACTTTCCAGGGAGAGTGCTCTGCTTGCTTCTTTCCTTCTGTGCATTCCCCCTCGCTCAGCAGGAGCAGATGTCTGTCTGCAGCTGGACCATTAGGTGCCTGTGATGGACCTGCCATATGTGTGGCTATCCCCAGAGGGGCACAGTTGTCTGGCGAGGAGCAATATTGAGTGAGGGACTAGAGAGTCAAATGCAGCTTCTTTTCCTTCAGTCCCTGGCAATGAGGTGCAATGCCTTTCCCAAAAAGGAAGAGTTGTCCTGGGCTGACCAAAGCACTGATGTTCAACTCCCATCACAGCAAGGGATCTGTGAGAATGCGAGAGATGCTTGAAATGAGCCATTGACAGGTGGGCGTTTGTTGGCTGATGCCTGGGAGGACCTGGGTGGATGTGTGAGAAAGGGATAGGAGTAAAATGGGAAAAGAGTGGGAAAGAGCAGTGTCTGCTTCATGGGCGGGTGTGTGAGGAGCATGTGAAGTGTACTGTGGAGCCCTGCAGTATCCCTTCCCCAAAGCTGGGCTATCAGATGCATCCCGTGTCTGGCAGAAGCAGGGCTGTGCGCTCCAGTCCAGGGTCCTGCACAATATATGTTCCCCTTGGAAATAAAAAGTGGATTAGCTCAACAACACTTGCTGTAGATGGTTTATTTATAATATTCCTATATGTTGGCTGAGCAAAGTTTGTTTAGCTTTGTGAGCCAGGCAAGTGCGCACAGGTATGCTGAGGAGAAATTATGGAAACGCTGATTGTTGGTGGAGCCACACGAACAGAAATTCTAGGGAAAATTGGTATCTGGGGATGGACCTTGAGGAGGGAGCACAGTGGCACTCCTATACAGACTCAATTTACCCTTCCTGCCCTGTCCCAGTTGGTTTTGGTGCTGCTCTGGGCATCCTCTGCAAGAGTTGGATGCGCCTCTGGTGAGAGGAGTTCTCCTGCAAGGCAGACCTTCACAGCTGAATCATGCTTTTAAGGGGCACAGAAGGAGAAACTGAACCCAAAAAGCAGCTATGGACACCATGTGCCCAACTCTTGCTGAGTGTTGGTGGCACAGGGACACCTGAAACTTCTGCATGGAGGGATGTTGGCTACCTGGTGGGGTGGGAGCCTGCCTGTTTGAAGTGGATAAAGAGAGGGGGGAGGACTTGTAAATGTGCTTTCTGCTGCTCTCTGCACATGGGTCCACGACTCCTTGTCCCACTGAGGTGCAGAGATCTGCCCCAGGTCTTGACCAGGATCTATGTGCTTCAACCTGCAATGTCCTGCATGACGCAAACCTGCCCAGAGTCCCCTCAGCGAGAGTGTGGGGGGTGTCCTTACACGGAGGTGAATGCCTGAGGTGGGTGCCCACCCCAGCAGGCTCTGGTCAGCATCTGAGCCCAGATGGGTTTCCCCTCAGCAAATGCTCACGATGGATTACTCTGCGCTGCAGTCATTTGATGGCAGCCATCCAGCATTGCGAACAACCCAGGAAAAGATATTTTGATTGCAGTTGCTAAATGGCACCTGGGGGAGGCTTACAAAAGGCCCAAAGTCTTCTGGCTGGGACCATCTCTCCAAAGCGAAGTGGGGAAATGCCCCAACCCAGTACGAGTGCATGGCCCTGAGCTCCCAGTGTGGTTGGTGACCTCCTGGGGTGGGTGAGACCTACCATGGACTACAGGGTGAGGCTGGTCTGTGCTGACCGGCAGGGTGAAAATATCCATGTTTCTTTTAGCTTGACTCTTTTGGGCGGGGGAGTCACATGAAGGCCTGATTCTTCTCTCCTTTGTGCTGATTTTCCACCGAGCCCTGGTGAGTCTGGCTTTGTGACTGGGCAGTGGAAGATCTGCCTGAACTTTGGCCCATCTTGCTGCACCAAAGCCCTTGGAGTCACTGCGGTGAGCGTACCAGGCTTCATGCTGGCCTTCCCTGACTGGATTTGGAGTTGGGTCGCCAAAGAAAATCAACCCACCGGGAGCATAGGCAGATGTAGTGGCTGGTGATGCCTCTTGGGTTTTGTGGCTCACCCTGAAGCTTCTCTCATGGGGTTTACCCTGAAAACTTTGCTGGGAAAGGGGCTGCTCCAGCCTGTCCCGAGCTTTTGGGGGTGCCCATGCCTCAGATCTGAACCATTGTTTGAGGGCTTGGCCTTGGGGTGCGAGGTGCCTGGTTGCCAACAGGTGAGGCTGGCAGATCCCAGCTGTGCTGCGCCTCCTTCAGAAGGGGTGGGCTGGTGTCCTGATGACTTGTGGGTTGTGCAAGATGCTTTGAAATGTTTTTGTAAGTGGGTATATTTGATCTCGCTTTTCTCATCAGAAGCCAGTGTGGGAGCGATGCAATTAGCCCACTGGCAGACTGGGGTGATGAGCAGCAACTGCTTTGTTCCTAACCCGTTACATCGGTTGCATAGTTGGATGGTTTCCTTCCCAAAAGAATTTGCATTTTAGAGGCTCGTAACTGTTTAAATTCATCCTCCCTGAGAGGAGAGAGATCTCTTGAAGGCATCTCTTGTTGCTTGCTCATATAAAATGGAGCAGCCTGTGGATAACGCAGACTTCAGCCCTAGATACAGAGGGGAACCAGATAGCGTGTCAAAGGCCCTTGGCTCGTGTTGTGGGATGGCTTAAATGGTGTTCATCCTATTTGTAAAGCCTACTTTGCTTCTCATGGGACTGAGCAGCACAGACAGGCAGGCACTTGGCTCTTGCTTTCTTATTGTAGGGACAACAGCTCCCTGTGCTGGAAGCCTTCAATTATTTCCCCCCACCCCGGACTCTTGGCTGTTCCTCTGAGGACCACGGCAGGAGCTGCTGACCACTCTGGGGGCCTGTACTTTGGCTCCAGTGCCAGTACATAAAACCTGGGCTGGCTGGTTCTCAGGGTGGTCACTGTGCTGCAGCGACTCAGTGGTGGCTGTTGGCCACTGCCGCCCCAATGTTGTTGTCCTCAGAGTAGCTCCACGCCTGGCAGGTTCTCCTTCTCCAAGCTGTGGCCACGTGGCATGCTGCAGCTCTCTGGCAGACAAGAGCTGCTTGCCAGGCAATCCTGCACCCCAGCCTCCTGCTTTCCCATTGCGGTGAAAATGCAGCAGTGTTCCTGCTGTGCTTGGTTTGGTGGATTTATTTTTTTATTTTGCCAGTCATCGTTACTGCTGACTTTTTTTTTAAATAATTTCAAATCCACTAGAGGGCAACATGATCTGGTGTGGGAGAAGAAGTGAGCGAGCCGGTGAGGAAATGGCATGATGTGGGGGCGATGGCCAAGAGGGTGAGCAAAGGGCTCGGCTCGGCCCCTAGCGGGATGGGGACCGCAGTGGCAGGGTGGGAGCAGTGTGCCCCACATCGCTGCAAAGCCCGCTTGTATTTCATTTTTTAAGGGCACAGGGGTTGGCTGATGATCCGTGCTTGGTTGCAGCAGCTCAGGCACAGCAGAACAGGAATAGCCCTGTGGAGGGCTGGGGCTGGGTGGAGGTGAGGGCAGTGGTGGGCATTAATCAAAGAAATGCTCCAGACTTTGCCAGCAGCGAGGACAGATGTGGTGAGCTGCGATGGCAGCTGGCCAGTGGCTGTGTGGTGTGGCTATAAAATGCATAAACCTTAAAACATGGTTTATTGGCTGCAAGCTGATCCCTCCTGCTGTGCTGCAGGCACTCGGCCTTGCACCCCTTCCTCTTCTTCCGGTGCCAAATGCTGTCCCACGCTTCACGTCCCAAACACCATGGTGACTGAGCAAAGTGACCTTTGTCCACGTGGAAAAAAGTGAGCAGGAAGACACCTGGAGTCTTTAGCTGCTCCAAGTGTGGAGCAGATTCAGCATTTACGGCTGCCTCTCCTTCCAAACTTCAGTGGGACGTGCTGCAGCGGCAGAGCCTAACGCTCCGACAGTGACTGTGCTTTGGCACCCCCGCTGTCCCATGGAAGTCCCCTGCCCCGGGGCTGGCTGTGCCACAGCGTGAGCGGTGTGGGAGTCCTACTCTGCTCCGTGGCCCTGGGTGGCCCCCGCCCTGCCCCAAGCCAGCTCCTGGGGCAGTCACAGCCAGCAGGTGGTGAACGGCTCCGTGTGGGGAGGTGACATGCCACCCTGTTGGAAACTGCACCCGTTAAATTTAATGTGGAACCGGCTGTGAGGTGGCACATAATAAAAGATGTGGATTGCTGACTTCGGTGTTCTCTGGCAGGAAAACCGACCTTGGGTGATGATAAAATGCAGCTGTACTGAGAAGTTGCCTCATGAAGTTTGACTCTAGTTATTCCAGGTTTCCTTTGACTTTTGGTGGATGGTCTTCACTGCGTTACTGCTGTAGCACTTCTCGTCTCCTGCTCAATGCCTTGGGCACAAGCCTGTGGCTGGCTAACTCCTTCTAGCAGGCTTGCAAGAAAGCCAAACGAATTCCAGCTCAGTACATTACGTCATTTTGTTTTCCTTCTGTGGTTTATTTTTCTTTAATTTCATCTGCTCCATATTTGGCTACACAGAAATTTCCACTTCAACCCAACCTGTGGGCTTTTGACAGACAGGCTTGTTTAAGATCTACAGCTGGGAGAAGTAATCAAGGTTCCTTTGAAAATGCAAGCTCTTCAAGCCAAGGTGATAGCACTGAATTTCAGCTTAGTCTTACTTTACAGTCTCAGGTAAGGAGAACCATGGGGGGCTCAAGGTGCGGCGTGTGCCCGCTGTGCCCACAGCCCCGTGGTGGCTGAGTGCTCCTGAGCACCGGCTGGCCCTGCCGGGGATGTTTCGATGGGGTAGGTGTCAGGGGGAAGAAAGCTGCCTCCCCAGCGTTCCATTTGTGAACCAGGATGTGGTCTGTTGTGTTTTAGGGGTTTGATTTTATCACATCCCCTGTTTGAAAGCGAAGCCCATGCTGATCATGAGCTGATGGAGGTGACTCCAACCCCACGTCCCTGGCCTGTTCCTCTACTACTCAGATGGGCTTCAGAGCTCAGACAGCACTTGGCAGAGCACAGGAGGGAGCAAGCATTTTAATGAGCATTTCCCAAACCCTTCAAATTATTTTTTCTATGTTGTGGCAAAGAAAATAAGCACTAAAAAGTTCACCTCTGTTGTAGGACTGGTGTTGTGGGAGCCAGGAGTTGTCCTTGTTTCACCAAGACCAGGACGAGTTGCCTCTCTGTGCCTGAGTTTTGGTCTGCTGACTTGAGCTTTGCACCCTGAGACCCTGCACAGGGGGCTGGTTCTGCGGTGATAGCAGCTCCAAGTCAGCTCTGGCCCTCAGCCCAAAACATGCCACCAGCCCACACCCTGCCTTGGCTGTGGGGATGGGAGGGGATGCTGCACCTGGCTGCGTCTCCCAGGAGCGATTTCCATGTCATAAAAGGGAATTTTAGGCCTGGCCTAGGGAGAGGGTGTGTAAAACTAATGCTAGAGCTACTTGGAAATACGCCCAGATGGAAATATGCCCACATTTCTTAAAAATCAATGAAGCAAGATGGTAGTGTTGAATCCTTAGAAAATCAAAAAAAAGTCACATTTTCATCACAGAACAGAGCTCCACAGTGGCTTTTGTTTATTAACTTGCAGGCGTCTTTGAACAGCCTTCTCTTGTCATTCCCTCCCCCTCAACATTTCCAAAGGTTTTCATGGGAAAAGTGGCCAAGGAAACTGCAAATGCTCAACAGAAAATTTAGAAACATCCCTTCTGAATGAAAACTTTTTTTTTAAATTGCAGGGACAAATCTTGCTCTGTTTTCCAGGAAAAAAAATTACTTAGTTAACTGTTGCGAGAATCATTCCCATTAAGAGGAAAGCGCTGCTGCTCTTGTCCCTGTTGCTTCCTCTCAGGCCAGCGCCTCATCCATGGAATATGTGCTGTTAATCCTCCCTGAAGCCAGTCATCTTCTGAAAATTCTCCCCTTTTTGGCCTGCCGGGGCAGTTGCTACAGTTTATTAATAAGCACAGCTAAAATGTGCTGCTGCTTTTTGCTTTGTGCCGCGGCGCAGATCCGTCTGAGGGTGAAGCTGGAGGTGGGTGCGCTTGTCCCACCCTCCGGCTGCCCAGCGCTGGCAGAGGAGCATCATTTTGGGTGGCCCCGGGTGACGCAGCTCTGCCGGGGGATGCTGAGCAGGACCTGGGGCTGGCCCCGGGTGCTCCTCACCCTCCCTGAACCCAGAGGCAGCTGAGGGGGTGCAGCCTGAGCCAGGAGGGTTTGTTATACAGAAGTGCAGTGTTCGGGAAGCTGGGGCGGTCTGTGTTTGCTCAGAGGGCCCAAGGGAAGCTGCATCCTGGGGAGCAGGGAGTGGGAGGTGAAGGAAAAGGCAGAGAGCAGTTTAAAGGAGCCCTCCAGTATTTACTGGCCTGCCTGTGCTGTGAGGTCAATGCCGAGGCTGCCTGGGAGCTTACAGCACTGCTGCTGCAGCGTGGTGTTTACTAACGCGGTTTTTAAATTGAAGGGGGAGAGAGAGAAACAAATCAACTGGAACTTTTTTTGCTTAAAAGAAAAAAAAAAGTCCTTCAGATTTGATGATGCCTTAATGCAAATTACTTGTTCATTTCAGTCAAAAATATTTGTTGAGACAGTTTTGTGTGCGAACTGCCTCACCTCCATCGATTTCGCAATAAAACGCACCCATCTTCTCACCGGGGCTGGCTCTGTCCATGTCCGTCAGTGATGCACTTGCAGCTGGCAGGAGCGGAGGGCAAAGGTTCATCTGGGGGCAAACCCATCCGAGCGGCTGCTCCTCCGGCAGGGCAGAGCCACAGTGTGGAGATGCATCTGCGGTGGCTCGCCATCCTCGGAAAGTCCCCGTGGGGCTGGGGAAGGACAGCGGTGTCCCCGTGCCAGCTCTTGGCTATGTCCAGCAGAGCCCCTCGCCGGTCCTGGCCCCGCTGGCTCCTGCACATCATGGTAGGGGTGGTCACGGCTGCTGCGGGCTCCTTGCGTTTCAGGGAGGGGCTGCGACGAGCAGGGCAAATCCTCCGAAGCGTACGTACAGCCTGGTGCTCGCAGCAGCGAATTTCTCAAGGTGAGGGTCTGCTGGGGGATGTTCTCAGGAAAGCAGCGCTTTGGGTGCTCTGTCCCCATCTCCAGGAGGAAAGGGACTTGCTTAATGGCAGTGGGAGCTTCACAGGAGGTGACTAGGCATGTATGTGAGAAATGCCAAAAAAAAAACCTACTACTTTTGTCATTCTGAAAGATCTTCTCTTAAAAAGCAAGCTAATTGTTGAGATGGTTGTCCTTGCACCCGAGAGTCTGCCTTAGGGGTGGTCAGGGTCTGGGCCCAGCAGCAGGGCTTTAGTTGCTTGGATGGTGCAGATAAACAGTGACAATCAGGAGGAAAAATGACAGTGAAGTTGAAGGAAAATGTTCTGAGCTGGCCTGGCTTGCTTCGCAGGCATTTTGGTTTTGGACAATCGCAGAAATCCTTGCCTGTGGATGCTGCGCTGGGACAAACACGCCTGGGACAAGCAGCTCAAAGGCTGTTTTGGGAGGGGGAGCTTTCTTCCTGCCCAGCTTTGTCAAAAGCACACCTAAGTGTAGGAGTGCAGAGCAAAACCCTCTGCCTGCGGTGCGCCGGGCTCCTCAGCAGCCACAAGCCTTCCTCTCCTCCCTTTCAGACTACAGCTGTCCCAAGTACCGGGGTTTTGGCATCCGAATCGTACGATTTGTCAGCGACCGGAGCTATTTGGAGACTTGGGAACTCGCCACCAGTATGTAGCAGGGCTCTGTTTATTGCTATACGGCTGCTACAATGCGTGTCCTTGCGGGCGAGCCGTGGCAGCGCTGGCGCTGCTCTGTCCCTGCTGCGGGCAGAGCTGGCCTCGGCTCCGGGTACTGGGACGGGGAGGAGGAGGAGGAGATGTTGGCCGAGGGCCTCATGAGTGAGAGAGGGAAAAATGATGCTGGGGTGAGCAGAGGAGAGGGGTTTGGAAGGATGGGAGAGGATGGAGAGACCAGCTGGTGGAGGGAGAGCAGTTGAAAAGGGAGAAACCTGAAGCGGGAGAGATGGGAGGGAGCAGGGATGGGGAACGTGGGAGGGGAAGGGAGGAGCGTTAGATGTTTCCAGGGGCTTCTTCAGCAAAAAGAAAAGTAAGGTCAGGGGAAATGGAAATGTGTGGAAAGTGTGAGGATGAGAGAGGAGAGAGAAAGTGAAGAAGGAAAACTCATGCTTCTACATGCAACCTAAGAGGGGGCAAATTTGTTTGAAGGGTGGCTGTGTACTCGGTCACACCGAGAGGAGCACTTGGTCAGTCAAAGCAAGGAAAAGCAGAGGTCTGAAAAGAACGGAAGAAGAGCAGAGGGACAGAAGCAAAATGTAGAGCTGCTTACTGGAGAGAGACTGCAGCTGAATTTTCTTTCCCACAATAAGCAAGGTAAAGGTGAGCCCAGCCCCTGTTCTCTCTGCACCAACCCTGGGGCAACTCTTCCGCTGCAAAAAGCCTGCTTTTGCTGCCGTCGTGTTGCATCGTGGTGTGCAGGGCTGGGCCACGGAGCTGGTTTTCATTCTCAGGCCCGCCCTGGGGGCTCCCCCGGTGCATTCGCACCTCTGCGGCACCGTGCCCCGCTCTGTCTCCTGCGTGCGAGGTGAGAGCTCCGCACAGCCACCCCGACCTGCCTCGGCTCCTGCACGGCCCGAGGGTGCCTGCTGCCTTGCTCTGCCCGTGCCTGCAGGGCTGCGGCCGCCCCCAGGCAGCTGCCAGGGTGCCCTTACCTCGGGATGCTGAGCCCCTGGATGCAGCTGGGAAGGAAACTCTGGCCAGGAGAAGCCCAAATCCTGGCCCCAAAAGCGGCCCTGTGGAGGTGGCTGTGGTGGGACCGTCCCTGCCGACGTGCAGCGGTGGGGCCAGGGCGCGCTTTGGTCTCTCCTGTTTCTTGGCTTCTCTCTGCGACGTCCGCCTTCTGTAATCCTGGTTACTTGGGTGTATTGTGCATAGAGCTCTCCGTTGCTGTTCTCCCCCAGCTTGTACAGCAACACTGGTGTGCTGCCACAGGCTATAAGCAGAGGAAACTCGGGTCTGACTCAAGAAAAAGTTGTAATTGCCTGGACAGTACAGGCTCTGCCAGTACCTGATGGCTGGGTGTGTGCAAAACTGGGTTGTAGACTGTTTTGTGTGTTTATTTTATTTCATTTTTTCTTTTTTTTTGCAACTTCATTTTATTTATGTAAATTTTCACCAGAAATGGTGAAAATGTTTAACACCTTCCACATCACTTAAAACACATCCTCTTTTTCCCTCACCATAACTGGGTCTTTAGTAAAATAAAATGAGAAATAGCCATGTAGCGTAGCAAAGATGCTCACGGAAAGGGTTGAGTTATAGGTAGTTTTGCAAAAAGAGTGATGCATGAAAATGCTTCTGGTTAGCTTTTGTTCAGTGTGAGACACTCAGTCAGCAGAGAGGAAAAAAGTATCTGTTAAGCAGAAGCCACGATGCAGCCAAACGCAGCCAGGAGCAGAGTGCCCTTCTGCAGAAATCTCCAAATCCGCCCCAGAGGTGGCACAAATCAGGGGTGACTCCTGCAGGCCACCAGCGTCAGCCCCGCACAGGGCCCTCGGCTTCAGAAATACAGGAGGCATCTGTGGGCTGCTGGCTGTGAATTCGGGAGTGGGAGCGTGGCGTGGTCCCACAGGCAGGCACGGTCGGAGCAGCGAAATGAATCCTGCCCGAGAATGTAAGTGATGGCAGGGGCCAAGGGTGCTGTGAGAAAACCCTTCTTACACGGGCACCTTCGCTGTAAGGTGACTGCGCCTCAGGCAGAAGGCGCAGCCCAATTTGGCGACAGATAAAGGCTAAGCGAAACTTCTCTTGTTTGTTTTTCTTAGCTTTACAGCTCATAACTGGAGTGGCTGGGTTTCTTCCACAAAACCTGCAAAAACTTGATGATGGCAAAATGACTGAAAGCTAAAGGAAATTCAAACTGAATAGACTTCTGTTTTTTCCCTACAAATTTCAAACAACGCTTTGTTTCAAACTTTTCCCCTATTTTTATTTAACTTTACTTAACTGTGTAATTAAGAACTTCAGCATCGTGGTTCAGTACCAAACCAAGTGCTTAATTTCACATCAAACTGAAGTGCCAGCAGTGATAAGAATCATATTAATGGCCTTTTCCATAGCACAGAGAAAGGGACGTGCTGAGGCTGGAGACTTTTTTGGGAGGGGAGGCTTGCTGGGAGAGGGCGGCAGGGATGCGCTGCGGTGCTGGGATGGGTCACGCCCCGCGGCCCAGCATGGTAACGGCAGCGGGAGCACGAGCGCGTGCGGGGCTCTGTCGCTTCCCGCGCTGGAATGGGATCACGCAGGCACACCATGCTGCCTGCCGGGGTGGAACATGGAGGGCTACAGCCCCTCCTTTTGGGCCTTTAACAGCAGTTCAGGGCTCTGGACCACACTGATTCCCTCCTCCTCTCCCTTCTGCTCCAGGAGACCTAATAAAAGAATTAATTGTAGGCCAAAGTGATTTTCATGCATGGGCTTGATTTAGTTTGGGGGGTAAAAAAAAAAAAAAAAAAAAGAAAAACAGAAATACACCAAACTTCCTCCCCCAGCTGAATTAGATTTTTTTTTTTTAATTTTATTTAAATAAAGGATGATGTTTTGAGGAAAGTGAGCAGCAACAGAGAGAGAGAGCGTGCAAGCGCGAGGAGGGCTGTGTGTGATACGTGATAAGCTGAAACCATACCGAGCTGGGCGGTTTAACTGTTTTAGCAGCCAGATGCGGAGGGGTGAAAGGATGTGGAGCCAGACACTATAGATATGCCTACACGCGCACAGCCCCGCTGCCCGTCGGGACGCGGCCTGCGCCGGGTCCCCAGGCGCTGGGTCCCCAGGCGCTGGGTCCCCAGGCGCTGGCTCCCAGCGATGCTCGCAAGGCGGGGGCTTCCTGCGCCGCGGGCAGCGCTTCCTGCCAGGCGCCGGCTGGCGACCGCAGGCCCAGCGGGATGGAGCCTCGCCGCGGCTGTGTCCTGGTGGCTGGCTCGGTGGCCGGGTCCTGTTGTCGCATCGGCTGTCCTGGGCTGCAGGCACCGGGCTCGGCCCGCCTGGGAAGCGACGGGGTTTTCTGGAACGTCCCGTTGCTGGCGATTTCTGCGTTGTATTGGACGCCAGCAATAGAGGCGTCGGTTGTCACCGCACCGCGAGAGCGGCAGCTATAGATAACTGCGCTATGCAAATCTTCGCAGCCGAGCGCACGGCACACTGCACGCGGGATGCAAACGGAGGGCAAGAGGGCTCTCCATGTTTCTGGCCGAGAACCACCGCAACAGACACGTTAGTGTCATTCCTCCCTCCCCCTCTGTCTTCAGAAGAAATACACTTTGCAAAAGTCAGAATAGACTTCCAAGGCTTTTTCTGCGCGTTGCTGTTTCGAGCTTTTAGGTTGTTCCCTGGTTGTTTTCCAGCTTTTTCTGGGAGCACGACATTTAAGGAAAATGCAGTTACCTCGCACGCATTCAGGAGGTGAGAGCTGAAGGGGAACCCCCCCGGTGATGTGCGGCTCAGGCAGAACTCGCAGGACGTGGGCGCAGCTGCGGCACCGGCAAAGGGTCGGAGTCCTCCGCCCGTCGCGGTGCTGGGAGAGCGCTGCCGTGTCGTAGCTAAATGCTGGACGGTGGCATCTGTGGCTGCTCAGCTTCCTTCTTCCACTCCTTCAGACGCATCTGTCCTGAGCGTAGCCTGCAGTTACTGGCTGCTCTGGCCAAGCCAAGCCCGCGGGCCGGCCGCAGCGTCCCTGGCCGGGTTTGGGACAGGTCGGGGACAGGGCTCTGCTGCTGCTCCCCGGGTGCCGCTGCAGCTGGGCAGCCTCTCATTGCCTGCCACTGTGGCTGAAGGTCAGTGGGGCAGGCCCAAAAAATCACAGTGGTGGTTGCTGTTCCAAGTGTTGTAATTGCTACGCTAAGCCCAATGCGCTCAGACATTGTTGTTTTTCTGGCTTTTCTCAGCAACCACAAGATCTAAAAGCATCTTTTTTTTTTTTTTTGAGGAAGAGAAATGTTTTTCCCACCCGTTTTTATGACCCCAGGAGCTGGGGGTTTAGAACATTGAATATCCCCAAATCAGTGCTAAAGCAGGAAGGGCTGAGTCCTCTGGACCTGGTTGGGGGCTGGACTGAGGATGCCATGAGACATCTCAGCCCTGCACCAGCTGGGACCCCTTTGGGATGGCGTGCAGCCCATTCATGCTGCCAGACGGGGCTGACACATCCTGATAATCCTGTCTATTAAAAATGCTTGATGTCATTGAGGAAAAATGCTTTATTTATTATAATGCTTTTGCTAGTCTTAACCTCATTTGAAGAAAAGGCTTTGCTTTCGTTGCTTGTCAAGGATGTTGTCCAGAAAGGGTAGAGATGGAGGATGTTTACTCAGAGAGCTGGCGCAGGAGTGGAGTTTCCAAAAGAGGGAGCTGGGCGCAGGGGACATCTCCTCAACTTGTCATTTTAATTTCCTCAATTTAAATCATGGGTCTTGGCCTTTCAAGGGGAACACAGTGGCACTGCACATGTGCTTCGCTGTTGTGGCAGGGCCGGGTGAACAAGCCCATGCTGTTGGCTCCACTACATGGACACCTTCTTGGCTCAGATGCCCAGCGTCTACCACAGGTTGGGTGGTCTGGAAAACCCCCACCCACTATCAGGGCCCCTCAGATTAACAAAAGAGGGGGGTAGCAGCGATGCGAGGGGCTCCTTCCACCTTGAGTGCTGCCTGCTGTGGTATGTGCCCCATAGGAGCTATGGGGTGGTCAATGTGGTTACCCCATGGCTCCCGGACCTTCTTCCCTGCTGCCCCCCATGGCAGCTGCACCCAGACCTGTAGTGGTGTAGCAGCACCCAAACTTCTTATGGGTCTCCATGGGGGCAGGGGGGTGTCATGTCTACCTGCTAGCCGGGAACATGGATGTGCAAAGAGATGCCAGCCATCTTGCTGGAGGCTGCATAACGCTGCTTTGCCGCCAGATGCCCAGCCAAATGTAGAGAATCATAGAATGTTTTGGGTTGGAAGGGACCTTACAGACCATCTAGTTCCAACCCCCTGCCACAGGCAGGGATGCCACCCACTAGACCGGGTTGCCCAGGGCCCCATCCAACCTGGCCTTGAACACTTCCAAGGATGGAGCATCCACAGCTTCTCTGGGCAGCCTGTTCCAGTGCCTCACCACCCTTACAGGAAGGAATTTTTTCCTAATACCTAATTTAAATCTACCCTCTTTTAGTTTAAAACCATTACCCTTCTCCTACCACCATGCTCCCTGACAAAGGGTCCCTCCCCGTCTTTCCTGTAGGCCCCCTTTAGGTACTGGAAGGCCACCATAAGGTCTCCTTGGGGGCCTTCTCTTCTCCAGGCTGAACATCAGCCTCCTTCCCCATCCTGAAAGCCCTAAAGAAACTGTTCCACAGCTCTTCTGCAGAAGGCACTGTGAAGAGCTGGGTAACTAAGAGGTTTTGGGGCATAATTCCCTGCCTGAAGATACCAGGAACAGTTCGGAAGATATGTGAAATGATAGACTGGAAGGGTTGTTTGTGTTGCCCGTGGTACCAGACTGACGCTGGAAATTGTGATGGACCAGGACTGTTTGTACTGGTGAGGGCTGCATTATAACAGGGCTAGCGAATGATGCTTAACACAAAGGACTGAATTGAGCACTGATCTGCACCGCATGCAGCCCTTCAATGGGCCGGCACGGGGTGTGAGTCAGTGCTGAATTGGTCTCCACTGAAGCCATTATTCCAGTTGTGCTCTATTATACGGCCTGGGGTTTGCTGCGTTAGTGGGAACGTGACCAGAAATGCCTCTATAGGAGCCACCGCACACAAACAAAGTAATTTTTCTGTTTTTCATAAGTTGGCCAGTGTTTCTGGGAAAAAAAAAGGCTCCCAGTGGTGATTCCTCTCTAAACTTCCTGCTAGGTGGCTGCGTCCTGCTGCATCCTGCCCTGACCCTACGTCGCTTTCAGCTGCCGCTGGCTGTCCCTTGCTCCTTCCCTGGGAACCGTGCGAGATAAAACAAAGGCAGGGGCTCTGGAGACTCGTCCTGGGCGAGCTCCAGAAGAAGGCAACGTGCCGGCATGCCAGCTACTCGCACGGCTGAAGGGCACCGAGCTCTGGGTGCATGCTGAAGCATCCAGCGTGCGGTCAGGGCACAGAAAGGCAGAGCCTGAAGGTCCCCGTTGCTGTTTCCAGAAGGATGGGCAGGACTTGGTGCAAGCAGCATCTCTGCTGCCCCCGAGCACCTCGTCGTCCTCCCCCCAGGGCAGCATGGGTGGGGAGGTCTTCTGCAATGTCCTCACATAGTGCAGCAGCACGTCTGTTATTTCTGCTCTGTCTGGACATCGGACAAACGCAGAAAAGCTCCTCAAAGCTTGGGTCTGGCTGACTGCAAGAAGTGCTGTTTTTCTTGATGCAGCGTGGCTTGGCAGCATTTGAATGCCCAGCAAATTAGTGCAAGACATATTTCAGCAACAACTGGTGTACCTCATGCTCTCCTACAGTCAGACGATGCCAGATGAAGTGAAGGGACTTGGGGTGACTTTATCATCTGCATACACCAAGCTGCGAGCCTGTGGCAGCGAGAGCAGCACTTCGTTCCTCTTCCTGCTACGGCCAGCTTGCACCCTGTGCTGCCTCTTGCTTCTTCTCACTGACAGGCACCTGGGTTTCTGTCCCGATGCGTAGTTTTAATGTGTGGCAGAAGCAATGTTAGGCTTACTTTTGCATTACTGTTTAATTTTTTATTTTTGTTTTTGCATGCTGATCTTTTGACCTCTCCCCATGCTCTGGAAAAGAGAGGCGGTTGTATGACTCTTTATTACATTTTGTAGAGTACGTATGCCCATACAGCATATGTTTACAATGAATTTATAGACCCCTATAAAGGGGCTTACAGGCATTATATTTAATTAATGCAGCAGAAATTATATCATTGTAATAACTGCCTGGCCTTTAGATGTAAAAACCAGCGCCAGGGATTCCCAGATGAATCATCCCTGATAAGAACCAGAAATGACACAGGCCATATATTGTATGGCGAATTTGTTTGGATTGGTACCTTTAGGGTATTCAGCCTTGCCAAGTCTCCGTGGTGCTGACACAGTTATTACACATTTTCATTTATTAAGAGATTATTTGACTGCAGTTTGTTGTTTTATTGTACAGCAGGTGATAATTTTACACTAAATTAACTGTAACATCTCTGTTAGGAGCAGGCCGAAGAGGCTTCTTGCTATGAAGCTAAATACTAAGTAATGGCTTTTATTCGTCAAGGGAGTAATTTGCTCTCACGCGCAGGGCGCAGCTGAGACTCTCCCACGACCCGACCCATCGTTAGTCAGTGCGTGTTCGTGGTGCGGGTTGGGGTTAACGGGTCCTGTGCCTCTTCAGACCGGATCCCTGCGCTCGCTCCAAGTAGCTCCCTGCTTCGGGGCTTGACAAAAATGGATCGAGGCTACCAAATCCGTGCCGAATGAGGTCTGGTGGTGGATGGTGCTCAGGGCAGCACCCAGCAGGCTACAGCGGGGTGGGAGAAACAGCAAACACTCCTGGCGTGCTTTGGTGCTTCAGGAAAGGAAAAAGGTGCTGTTTCTGCTGCTGGCCTAAATATCTGTTATTTCAACCAAATCCAGAAAATGATTCTGAAACCTTTTTATAAAAACAAAGGAAAAAGTGAACAACAGCCATCCCCCTTTTCCCACAGAAATGGATAACTTCAGAAGGAAAAATATTTATTGAGAAGCCCTTCTTGCCATTTAACATAGGTTACAGGTTAAAATAATTTGGCTGTCCCTTAATGAAGTCCATTACACCAGACCCGTTGCATAGGCTGTCTCACACAGACACTGTCGAGCGACTTTGTGGTGGGAGTTGGGAATTCCGCATCAAATTGAATTGGAGACTGAAGCAGGAACAATTATTGCTGCGAATTATTAAAGGTTTGCTATATTGGAAATCACAGCATGCTTATAATGGTAACTTACTGTTAAGAAGAAACATACTACAAAGCTGAAAATAGAGGAAAAATCAGAACCATATTGCTTTGATCACAATTCCATGTTTAAAGGAAGTCATCATTGGCAAAATAATCCCCTTCCCAACTGCGCCGTGGATTAGCTCTGGTTAATATTAACATTTCCTCTATATGGAGCACATCAAGGAAAAAATTATCAATTAAAAACTAGTGCTGGGTAAGTAATTCATAGAAAATAATTTACTCGAGGGAACCCCCTAACACACGTGCACTTTCTCATTTATGGCTTTGCTGCAAGCAAACCCTCACCTTCCCAGGTGCTCGCGTTTGTTTTGGCTCAGCAAATGCCAGCACGTAACGTTGGTGAGCAATAACTCACCAAGCAGTTAGCTGTGAGTTACACACGCTTGCTTTGTCTGGACAAGCAGATAAAGCGTTATGTTTCTAGCTACTGATGGGATGATCAGAGCTCCTAAATTAGGTGTCCAGTGTGATTTTTCTTACGATTAGTTATTCCAAATTTTCTTCTGGGGAATATTTGCTAGTGCTCATTTTAGAGTTCTCCGTTCAGAGATCATTCTGCAGCGAGCTTGCTAGCTGGAGCACTCACAGGAAGCTACTGCAAAGCAGTGCACACCCGTGAACTGAGATTCTGAAAGATTATTCCTATTTTTTTGCAGCATTTCCCAGGTCTATAAGCATCGAACTGACACGTCTTTTGCATTTATTTGTGTTTGTTATTTGTTTTAAATGTGAGAGCACGTGAATGGCTGTTGTCTGTTGCTTTTTGGGAATTACATTTGATTTCCTTCCTCCTCCCCAACAGTCCCTGTTTCTGCAAAGGGAACAGATCAGCAATTTTCATCCCCCCTTTTTTTTTTTTTTCTTCCCCTATGTCCTGGCCTGGGAATCAGGTATTTGTGGGTGGGAGGCTCTGCCCATGCACCCCAGTGCAAGTGTGAATATTTGGGGAGAAAGCCTGTGCCCAATGGACACCAAAGGCCCGTCTGTGCAGAAGGTATGCTTGAGGACAAATCTCTTGCTGGATAGCTTAAGAAAACTGCTGCCGCTCCTAGAGCCACCAGCAAAAAAAAGAGAGCAGGTTTGAAAGTGAGATTCAGTTGAATCCTTTGTGCATATTTTTTGTGCATAGTTAAGGATTTAAATGCACTGGATCCTCTGGAGGAGGTTTCCCTCGGTGCACGTTCAGAGGGATGTTGTTCTGTGCCTGGGCTGCACCCCACAGGTCCTCCTGCCCCTGGCTCCGCAGAAGTCCAGCGATGTGCTTCGCCCTGATTGTTAGCGATTTCATACTCAAAGCTGGCACATGACAGCATAACGTGAGCTCGTAAAGCCCTGGGGGACACATGGTGGGGGCTGTTCTAGGAGGGCTCGCTGGGGTTTGCAGGCAGTGAGGGGAGCCAGCACAAATGGTACGGACACCGACCAGATTATTTTAGGTGTGGGCACATTTTTCTGATCTACTCTGATCATCACACCAGGTAATTTCACTGTTCACAACAGTTAAACACAGCCGTATTTTTAACATCCTGCAAAATTATTAGAACTGCTACTGTTATCCTCAGCGAGGATGAAAAACCCTAAAAGGACACCCCATATAAAATGATGTTTGCAGGTTGCACCAGAGTATATGCTATTAGGTTACATTTCTCCCTGTCTAGAATCCCTGCAGCCTGTTCAAGGAACTGTAAATAAAACCTGAACTGCTGATAACCATTTTACATATGAAAACCTTGATTTTATTTGACAGCATAAGACTTCAGGAGAAAGTGGGAGAAAAAGCACAGAGCAAAGTAAATTTTATTAGTAGAGTAAATGCAGCAGAGGTATTACAATTTCTGGGAGAGTGTTGGGAGCAGCATAAAAAGGCTGGGAGAGAAACAGCAGCTTAAATTTTGATTGTCTGTTCAGGATAATAGTAAAGTCAAGAGTGCTGTTTCCAGCCTAAAATCCCTATATCCAATACTAAAGAGCATTAGAGCCTAAGTGAGGATTTGAATACAAATGTCTTCAACTCCAGCTCATCACAAAATTAAAGGATCTGTTCCAGGAAACACAGCGTCCGCATGAAGAGACCCCCCCCCCCAGATCCGTGCCTTCGAAGCTTAAGTTTTAATTCATGATTAAAAACCAACAATAAAAAGAAGTTGCAGGAGGCCCCGCCGAGGTCCGGGGCCCTGGACCCGATCCTGCACTGCTCGCCGCCTGCCAGCGCCGCAGAGGGAAAGCTGCCCGGCGAGGCCGCCAGCGCAGGAGGGCTGCAGCCGCGCACGCGGCTCTTCCTGGCAGGACAACCCCTGGGGCTGGGGCTGGGGCTGGGGCTGGCCTCCCCCTGCCCAAACGCCTCGCGGGGTAGAGATGATGTGGGCTTCGCAGGGGTAATTTGTTTCTTTTTCAGCTTGGTGTGAGACAGCCCAGGAGATGCTATCATGCATTGTCTGCGCACTTTTCTCTTGGGCTGTGTTTCTTTTACTCAAAAGAGCTTTCTTCGCAGCCCAGATACAGCGGGCGACCGCTGCTGTGATTCCCGGCGTTGTGCAACGCTGTTATTTTGCCTGTCCTCTTTTACGCGCAGACTTGGATGCTCTGGGAAGCCCAGGGCGCAGCTGGCTCATTTAGGGCCGCCTGACGTGGGACCGATAAGAGAGCTGGTAGCTTTTCCCATCGCGCCGCTACCGCCCAGCGCAGACGGGGCTGGCGGCAGGGTCACCTTCAGCTTTTGGTGAGGGGCTGTGGCTCAGCAGGTCTATGGTTTATTCACCTTCATCCTCCCGCGGAGGATGTGTGTGCAGCCTCCGGATCACTTCGGTCAGCTCTGGAAAACATTTTGAAAAAATTTCCCTTCTTCAAATAAAGAACTCATTAAGTTTTCTGTGCCTCTGAGTTCCCATGCTTCCCCATTCCCAGAGGCACAACGTTGAGCCTAATCACTAACCAGAACAACCGCGGCCTTTATTTTGGTGTAAAGCTGCATGCAAAAAAAAAAAAAGTCCCCTGTGTATACAGCTGTAACGCTTGGTTGTAGGAAAAATGGAGGAGCCCACAACCGATTTCCAAATCCGTGTCTTCCTTTTTTCCTGTAATGAGAGTGATACGTAATTTACACAGGGGGAAAAAGAACTTATGAAGCCGAGCATTTTTTTCTGTTTATTTTCATTTGATTACAGAAGGGCTGGAACTCCAGAAAGCCAAGATAAGAGCCCTACCCATGCCTTGCTGCAGCGAGCACTGTACAGAGGATGGAGAGGCATGATAATACCCGGGGTGCAGCCATGGGGACTCGGTTGGGTCTCTCGAACAGTTATCACCGAAGACGTCTAGCCTCTTTCCTGTTTTGAAAAGGAAGAGCATGGCGAGAAGCACTCCGTGGCGGCGGGGCAATCACAGCCTCAATCACCACGATACCTGCCCACACCCAGGGCTGTAGCAGCAAACTGCTGACTACAGCCAATACCGTAAAAATTCCTCCCTGGATGCTGCGGCGACGTTGATTTTCGCGTGTCTTGAAGACTCGCCGCGCGGTGACACGTTTCCTCTCTCGGCTGACTCACAAGCTGCTCCTCCAGGCCGCTGCGCGAGCTGGAAGCACCCTGCCGCTGCCGGCTGCAGCCGTGCCCGGTGAGGAGAGGGAAGTCTCGGTGCCGCTTCTGGATTCGCTGATCTGACCCCTCCACTTTTGCAGTTTGTGGGATTTGCCACTATGGCATTTGTTAAAGAGCTGGTTAGTGGCAGGGACGACAACGATAAAACTTGTATGTACAATTTAAGGCAAACAATCTTCTCTGTTAATCCGGCCTTTAAGGCCTGAAGTAAACAACTGCATTTCGAGGGAATGCTACTAAGGACAGAAAAATCTGTCGGGTATTGCTTTTTTTTAAGCACAAGACAAAATGTTTAACTCTCTAAAAACTCTAAGCCCTGACTTGTTATGGGGAGATGACAGCTCTATTAATTAGATGATCAAATATGACTTCATTAGTGGATTCTTGCATTGGTCAGGCATGGCTTGTGCTTGTTTATGAGATAGGCGAATATCTTCTATTTAAGCATTTACAATATTTTTTTCCCAGTGAGTTATTTACCGTAATTGCTGTAACTCTCTAACCCGGGTATTTGCATCAGTGCTGTGTGCTGATCATGACCTGGTTCAGTGCATTTATCTGTGCTGATTTTCAGTGGCTCTTGGGGGGGAAAACTAAAACAAAAAACCAAACAGGTCTCTTCTCGGCATGGAAGTTTGCCACCTTTCAGACCTTGCTTCCTGCCGCTTACCAGGGGCAGTCCAAGGGGGACGTGCACCACCTCCTGCCGCGCCTGCTGGCCCTGCTGCGAGCTGCCAGAGCTTACAGCCTGCGGGTTGAAGAGAAACTGAAATCATTACATTTGTACACCGGACTCCTAACACGTAGTATGCATGTTTATCTCAAGGCGGGATAGACATCAATTAGCACTGCTCGCTAATGAGGGCACAATCAGCCAACCTTGCAACGTGGAGCGTGCAGGGGGACGTAGGAGCGAGAGGCTAAGTGCAGCTGACAGCTCGCCGCTTCTCGTTCCGCTGCCCAGAACATCCTGTCAGCGCTCGCACTGCCAGCAGCGCTGCAAAGGGGGGCATTTCAGAAGCGTGCTCTAGCAGGGGCTGCGCGGCACCCGGGGTTCTTTGTACCACCGACCACCTCGGTGGCTGGGATCAGCTGGCTCCCCCCAGCACCTCCACCCCCGGTTCCCCGACCGCAGCCCGGCCCCGCTTGCTGAATTAGAAAGTTGAATGTGAAACGGTTAACTTGAAAAGGTTAAGAAAAGGGTGAGTGGCATTTTGGATGGGTCTGAGATGCCCGTGCCCGCCTGACTGACAGCTCAGGACTTGGGGAGCGGTGCCGGCCGAAAGTGGGGTGAGCGCTGGCTCAGCGCGCCCGGCCAGCACCGCGCCGGCTCAGCTCCCGCACAGATAACGCCCCGGCGTGCTCCTTCTGCAGGGACCGGATTTTCTTGCTGTAAGGAGCCATCTAGTGAGGGTTTACGGCACATAAAATCAAAGGAATCTTTTTTTTTTTTATTGTTTCCAGGCAATACCGAAAGAAAATGTGAGCGAGCAGAGGTATTTTCCTTTTCACCCCCCTCCGTGGGCCTGCCCTCCGAACCGGCGAGAGCGAAAGCAAAGACGCGCGAGGCCTTGGCGTGGGTCCCACGGGCGAGCGGGGCCGGGGGCCGCGGGGCTGCAGCGCCCGTCCTCCCACGGGCACGGCTGGGAGCCGACCCCCAGCGCGGCGACAAAGGGGGCCGCGTCTGCGTGGTGCGCGCTTTTGTGCTTGTTTGCTGGGTGTGGGGGTTTGTTCGTTGAAAGAGCGATGAAGTTAAGCAGATGAAAATGCTGGCTTGGAGCTGAGAGGGTCGGCACACCGCAGAAATGTGAAGTTATTGCTCCCAGAGCATGGAAAGCATGGCTATGTTGCAGATCTGTACTGTTTGCAGCCTGTAGGGTATTGCAGAAGGCACTGGACGCACCGAGTTAAAGATTAAGCACTCCAGTCGGTCAGGAAAATGACAGCAGCTTTTCCGCTGTTAGCAGCGAGGTTTGGTGCCGGCCTCCAGCGAGCGTGCCGGCCCACAGCATCCTCCGTTCTGGGTGTGCCAAAGCTGTCTCCGGGATGGATCCGAGCGGCCGCAGGCAGCGGCGGGGTCTCCCCGGGGGTGTGCCTGGGCTTTGTGCTGGGGTCTCCATCCCGATGCGCACGGCAGAGCCGCCTCCTCCTCCTCCTCCTCCTCCTCCTCCAGCCCCTTGCTGTTTCTCAGGGTGGGAATGTGCAAGAGCGGGCAGCTCCACATCACCTCCCGCACTCTGCTGTGCTGGCCCTGGTCATCCCCCCGGCTCCCGCCCCACACTTCTCTCTCCACGAGCAGATTTCCCGTCCCTCGATCGCCCAGCTCCCTGCCCTCCCGCCTCGGCTGCATTCCCCCAGGCACCGCCGGCCAGTCCTGGCTGGGAGGGCACCCAGCGGGCCCAGGCGGGACGGCTGGCACGCTGGGAGCGGCTCCGAGCTGTTTGGTGCTGTAACACGCGACGAACAGGACAGTGTTTTTTCACAGCTACGTTGCATATCAGGATAGGGAAAGTAATCCACCTGTTATAAACAAGCCCTTATCCTACAAAACCCAGATGCTCTCATGCACAAGAAAATGCTGTGAATTATGAAAATCTGTCATTTTACAATAACTAGTCCTTTCCGTTTTTTTCTTTGAAAATGCAAACAATGAAAAAAATATTTTTTTTTACAGTGAGAAAATCCCCAGTTTTGGTACGAGGAAAATATTTAACCATATCAATGATTAACAGGTTTAATGTAATAGCTGAAACTGAAATGTAAAGAGCAAACAAGCCGAACAGAGCCAAATGGATTTGTTAAAATGGCTTCATTACGGATTTTAAAAAGTTTGCTTTTTCTTGCAGTTTGTTGTCAGAAGGAATTGGCTGAATTCAGTCAGAATGGTTTGTTCTTCGTCTGTCTGTGGTCACCATAGCTACCATTTCAATCTGTTAACATATGTGGTATTATTTTGCTCCTTTCTCTTAAACTCTATTCACAGATGCTGTCAAGATTTTCCTTTGTACGTATGTGATGAGTCCGTGCCAGCCCTGGCTCTCTGCCGGGCGAGACGCGGGGCTCCGCGAGGAGGACTGGGCAGGCAGGCACCCGGCACGGCCGCCGAGGCAGGAGGGGAAGCAGGGGTGGGAACGGACCCCGGCCCACCGCGGCACGGGGCCGCCGAGCAGCACCGGGGCCGATACTGTCAGCGCTGTAGCTGTTTCTGGAGAGGCGGGTATGCACCGGCAGCGCTCTGCCAGCTCCTCGGCTGCTGTAAATGGGTATAAACGCAGCGATTTTAGTGGAGCTGGTGCGCCTGCTGACGGGCAGTTGCTCGTCACACGGGTTTTGGGTAAGGAGCCATGAGATGAAGGAAGGCATGGCTACTACGTTGAAATAAAGAAGTAATAATATGATTGCATAGCCTCTGCTCTCTGGCTTTTGACAGTCTTAGAATAGGTTCAGGTTGCCACTGAGTACGGATGTGCATCCACTCTGTACAACGTAAGTGATTGGAATATTTAGTGGATATCAAATTATCCACATTTCACATTTTAATTGGCACTGAATGGGAAAAAAAAAAAGTCAGTTTCTTCTATTGCTGAATGCGAAGATGACTGAAACAGCTTCATTTTCTTTTCCAGCAGCAAAGCAGGCAGGTAAATGTATTGATGTGAGTATGTATGTAGTGCAGCGTATAGTGGGGAGGCCACAAGAGGAATTAGATAGTCAGGAAAATATACAATTTTCTTTCAAAAACAAAGCTCTCACAGTAAGGAATAAAGTTAAGGTGAGTCTGGCTTCTTCTTCTTTTTTTTTTTTTAATATATGTATATATAAAAGCCTTTGTTTAAAGCTCTGTGGGTCTGATTTTTACAGCTGCCGAGCCCCCTGCTCTCTGATTTCTTTTAACTGGAGATGTAGGTGTTCAGCATTTCTGGCAGCCAGGGCCCTCCACTAATGCCTGCAGAGAGTAGCTAGAGAAAGTGTGAGGAACATTATTGTAATGAGGGGATAATTCTGTCTCTCCTTCCTGCCTTTCAGAGCAGATGAAAGAGTGCCTGGGAGTCACGTTATGTGCACTGAAAAACGGAATTCTGATTTCCTGGCTCTGGCTCCCCAGGGGCAGGGATGCTCTCCTATCACAGCCCACAGTAAGCCACATCTGCGTTGCCAGTATAAGGCCCGTTTCTAAGGACTCCTAGTTCAGCTATAAAAATTCACTTAGCATGCATGACTAGGAACCAAATTGACAAGATAGACCATAACTGCTCTGAAAGGGCCATCAGTTCCTGTCGTATGAAAAATCCATGTTTTAAAAAAGCGAGTATTGTTCACATTTACACAACAGGCCGTGACTGTTCCTTCTAAGTCATGATAGCCTGTATGGAAACGATCATTTCCAACATCCCTCAATACCACAGGCACTGAGACAGCAGGGGCAGCTCCCTGTGCGTGGATACTAGCTCAGTATTAATCCAGAGCCATCCAGTGCCTCTGAGCAGGTTCGGATCCGTGTACGCCCTAGGTTTACACCGATGTAACTGAGAGGAGGAAGATCGCGGCATAAAGATTTGGTCCGATGAGTGAGAGGTTGGTGCAACATTTCTGGTGTCCTCAGAGAGGTGAGTCCCGGTGGGGCAGTTGCTGCGAGAAGGCACCAACAAGTTGTCCACGGAGAAACACCATCCGTCCCCTCTGCTCGGTGCTGGGGATGGTGAGGACACACAACTCTGGTGCTTCTGCTGCTTAATGAGGGAAAAGCCTGGGGCAGATGGGAACGTAGCTCTTTTGTTTTACCGTCATTTTAAGAGGTATTAAGTCACGGTGTTTTCTAAAATTGTAATCCCTCACTTGATGCCAAATTAAGGTTTCATTGATTTTTTTTTTTTTCTTTTCCAGGTTTTCATGTGTTGCAGGTTTTCTTTAGACAAATAGCAGTGAGGAACCAACTTTCACTCTCACTCCTCCCCCTGAGATCACCAGCATTTGAGATATCCAGATTATATGTGGAATAAATGGAAGGGAAAGTATAAAATCAAAGGTTGGTGCTGGAGTCCCGATGGGTCGGGCTGTGCCGTAGGGGTGTGTTCATGGAAACACTGTGCCTGAATCTTCTCATACTGGTTTTACAGCAAAGGGAATTTCCAGGGATTTCAACAGAGCGATCCCCACGTACGTCAGAAGGATGTGAATAAGTCAATTTTCTCCACTCCCACGTGCGTATGTGGACATATTGACCTCTGAGTTTTTACGCTTTCTCATAGAAGTTTGCTTGAATCTATGACTGCATGTTTGGGGAGCAATTTCAGATGAATTTCTAACAGTTTCCTTTCCCATGGGAATGGCAGTGGTCAGACACTGCTCCTGGGGAAAGCTTGTTCCATCACTCAAAAAAAAAAAAAAAAAAGGGATTGGTTTAAGCACTGAAGTGCAAGGATTGTATTGTGAAACTCTTTTTAAAACTAACATCTAGTGTTAAACCCCCGGCTGTATTAACGTGCGGCATCCAAACTTTGGCCCATCAGGTCTTGTGATACAGGGCTTCCCAAAGGGATTGTGTGGATTTCTGGTTCTAAAACTGTGAGAAAAACTATATTGTTGGACCCCTGGTCACCCTGAAAACGATGGCAGCTGTCACCCGCACCACCATCTCCCGGAGTTTAACCCGCACTGGCTGCCCCACTGCTGAGATGATGATGGAGAGAAATGAAAGAAGTTTATAAAAAGAGTGATCTCTTCCCAGACCAGCTCTGTGCTTGCTGCAATCATTCCTACAATGAAGCAGCTCCCAGACAGAAATCTTTTTTTCCTTGTTTTGCTAAGGAATGATGAATCTCTTTGCAGCTTCTGTTTCTGTTCTGATATGGAGGTTTTCTACTTAGACACAGAACTGAGTAGAGCAAACCCATCAGCTCTCCAGGGCTTTCTACACTGATTTTGCCAAGGGCCTCATCCTCAGGAAGGGAAAGGATGCCTGTCCTTCCGTGTAGTACAAGGCTTGGTTTCTGTGAGAAGGCACCAGCTGGGGACACAGCCTAACTCCTGTGTCACCCCTGTCACTGCTGTCCCTTCCCACTTTCTCTTCCCGATCTCTTCTTCAGCTGCTCAGGGGCGCAGGGTGGGGATGAGGAGGAGGTGCGTTTCCAAAGCCTTAAGAAAATCAGCTTGCTTTTAGGTTCCCTTCGAGAGGGAACGGGGCTCTGCAGCAGCCTTACATTTAATTAACGGAGAGATGCTCCCAGGAGAGAGCAGAGCAACACGGGGTGGTGGGGAAGGCCATACACCCCAGGAACCCGATCTCTGCCAAGGGGAAGCTCTCAGTGCACAGACAGGTGACTCTTGTTCCCCTCGGTTTCACAAGCTGTGAAACAGCTCTTAGTGCTGACACCGACACAAACTCGCTGGGGTTTGTGTTCA
>VXAL01016116.1:12907-45606 GCA_013399475.1 Chauna torquata | reverse complement strand
ATTAAAAAAAAAAAAAAACCTCGCTCACGTCAGCTACAAGACTTTAAATTACCAGAGTAATGTTTCTTGAAAACTGCATCTTCCCATACTGCTGGCCTGGAAAGCTAGCAGGATCACTTATAAATAGAAGACTGTTCAAGCAACTGTGATAAATGCAGTACACAAACAAGAGTGTCAAAAGGTACTTGCAGCTGTCCCTCATGGTGGAATAACACCAGCTTAAAAAGGCAGTTCACAGATTAAGCTGTAGAAACTTTAAATACAAGAAAGAGGAGACAGCTCAGGTGTTCATGATCTGTTCTGTGGCTGGGGCAATTCTGCTGGTGAGTGGCCTGGCTAACATGGGTTATTTTAGGTGCTTCAGGGTTCACCTGGAAGAAGAGGGTTGTCTGGGAACATTACATAGCAAAAATGTTTTGAGGGGCCCTAATGTAGGGTCAGCTTGTAATTGTTTATAATCAATGCATTTGATAATTGCTTTATTTCCCTGATTTTCTCTCTTGTATTTAAAAAAATGAACATGAATATTTCGTTGGGCATTTTATAAAGGTTGGAAGTGTGAGAGAGACTGCAGGAAGACTAGTAGAGGGCGAGCTGGGTGTCAGAGGCTATAAACGAATTTCCAGCCAGCATTAGTAATTAACAGTCATTAAAATTAATTGTCAAGTGTACAGTTTGAAATGAAACATTTGGCTTCAATATGAGCTGTTTTTAAGTGTTGTTAAACTATTACTGAAGCAGACCAGAACTGTTTTAAAATCTCAGCTATTGGACTCCTACATTCCTATCCAATTGCAGTAGCACTAGGCATTCATTCAGAATTACCATTGATAATCTGGAAACACAACTTTCAGAGAAACCAGATTTCAGTGAAAATGCCTCTGAAATGTCTACTTTGCTGGCCACAAGAAAATGAACTTGCTTCTCCATTAATGATTTTAAAGTGCTACTCAGCTCTGAAAAGTAACAAAGTAAGGACAACACCTTTTGTGTCAGTCAGTGGTCTGTCTTGCTGCATCTTTTTAGAGTTGCATTGACATCCCCAAAGAGATTTGAGCTGATTTCATTGAGGGCCTTGATTTGGGTATGGGTTTTGAGGCTCAAGCACCACTTCTGGCACTTGGCTTATGGAACTGTTAATTTGGTGGTGAGCACAAAAGAGAAGAAAACAACTTGACTTTTCTGTCCCCCGTTCTGTTTGCAGACCTAACAATTATAAACATTGTCTTTGAGCATTGGTAGTAAGTAAACTGGAGATAATAAAGATTAACTCTCAATTATTTCAGGCACTCCTTTCAGAGAAAAGTGATTTCAGAGATGCTTTTCTCTACTGAACAGAAAAGAAATAATTATGGGCCAAAAATAGCTATTGGTGTCTTATTCCCAGATGAAAGAAGTGATTATGTGAATACATTTTCTTTTCGAGTTTTGTAGCACAGTAAGGTTTACAGCAGCTTTTGAAGCAAAATTGTCTTTGCTTTCTAAGAAGTTGCTGAATACATGGGCTAGACTGGACACAGTTGCAAAGAAATTGTTGATCAGGTATAGGTACGAGGTGGTTACTTGGCTGTCCATGCCTGTGGGAGACAAAAGTCAGCCCAGTCTACCCTGAAAACTTACCAAGATGACTAGTTGCGTACAGTGGCCTGCTAGACATCCTGCAGCTGCCATTTCTCATACTCCATAAACGATAAACACCCTGGATGTCAGGGCAGGAGGCAGATGAGTGGGAAACCCTTGAGTTTGGTTCTTGCCTTTGTGTTCTAGTGTGAAGAGTGCAGTATGTAATGCATGTAATGCCATGCACAGCCTCAGCAGCGTGGAAATGCTAGTGCAGGACAGCTGCAATTAGAAGATGGTAGACAATATTGCCTGAAGTTGTTTTGGTAAAATATTTGAAGTGAGGCCATCTTGTGTAGACAAAATATAGTACTACTTTCTGCACTCCATTCCAGTGATAGCCAGGAACTAGTTCAGGGCACGACATAAGTTAAAATAGTTGCTGAGCTACTTTAGTATGTGTTAGCGTGATCTAGTTCTGTGAGCCCAGACACATGATGCAGGATCAATCTTGCCCTTTCTGCCTGTGAAAGTATTGGAGTGTGGAGTAAGTCCGTAGCCACGTTCAGTTATCTTCTTGCATTTCCAGTCATGGCACCTTAAAGAGATTACAGCCTTCGACTGCTTATTATCTTCCCTCTACCATCCTGCTTGCCAGTGAAGCTATTTGAGTACTCACCTATGCCACTTCAGTTTAAATCAGCCAGGTTAATAAAGACCTACCATCAACCAGGTTACTCTTAAAGCTAATCTGGCTCATTTTGACAGTGTCAGGTTACACAAGCAGCAAAGAAGGATGGAGAAAAACAGGTGGGACAGTAGCTTCTTCAGCTGGAACTAGAAGATCTGAATCCATGCCTTGAGAGTATGACTCATAGGGTTTGTGTCAGAGTACCTTATACACTGGAGGAGGCAAACTTTAAACTACATTCTAACCATGTTGCTTTTTACCACGTTAACTAAAAAGAACATTCTGCAGTTGAAGCAACCAACCCAATAGAGCTCTTTGTTTCTCTGCTCAAACAGCAGCACTTTCTGGTGTTCCCTCGGGGTCTGCTTTGCCAGCTGCCTAGTCTTAGTATGTGATGTAGTTCTGTGTTTGTGGTATGTGTGTTTGTATTGTCATTTGATGCGATATTGTGTCAGATACTGCTATTTCTATTTCATCTATGAAATACATACCTTTTAAGAGAAACTCAACAGACAAGAGAATGGTTTGAGGGCAAACTCCCCACTACAGTTTCTACATATCTCATATATGACAGCTGCACTTAATGTCATTTCTCCGCCACTCTGAAATCACAGAGCTCTCTCATTTCTATCCCCAGTTAGAACAGGATTTTTTTCACCTGATTCTGCTTTCTTTTAGATCAGAATAAATAAGAAGTAGCTGCACTGAAGACAAAAATTGTGTACTAGCTTGAGACTACTCTGAGCTTGGGAGGTGGTGACAGTCTCAGTCTATTTAGTATTGAAAAGTAATTCATGTTTTATGGTCCTTTGCTCCATGCTATTTCCTCGTCTTCAGATATGTTTGATGCCTTGATCATAAACATAGAGGACAGTTGTTCTTTCTTGTATAAACGGCTCTCTGAACTCATGCTTTGCACAAAACTGAGCTGCGTGTTTGCCTTTGGAGGCCTGCCCAGTGCATCTTCTATACTTACTGAGTCAGAAATGGACTATCTCAACAGCCTCATTTTACATACAGTTACAACTTGCTCTGAAGTTTTAACCACCCAGAAGCACGCTGGCAAGCTCCTGCCTCCCAGGCAGTTTAAATGTAATGATTGACATTCTCTGTGCGTCCAAGAAAGTTTCCTCTAAGAATGCATGTTAATTTAATGGAGAGCAGACCGTTTTTATCTCGTTATTCAGAAATGGCCTGCTTTCTGCCAGGCATGCTGTTTGAATTTCTCAACTGTTACCCAGCTATTACAGCTGGACCATCCTGCCACAGTTGTGTTGTCTGTCATCCCCTGACTGCCTTCAGTGATAGCACAGCACAATTTCTTCCTATTTCAGATTCTCATCTTTGTATACTGAAAACTCCTGTCTTCTCCACTTGTGTTTATGGCCTTAACATTTGCTGGTGAAGCAGTCATTTTTTCCTAGCTAGTACCAGTAAATATCTGTGAAATTCCAGCTAGTATATAGCTCAAGTTTCTCTTGAAAAGTATTGATGTCAGAAACACACATTTTTTTTTCCTAGTTGTCAACTAAAACACCTGTTTTCTATGCCCCCCCCCATTCCAATGAAAAGTATTTGATTTATAGATTTAGTAGTTTCAAGTAAAGTCTCAACCTCTTCTCTCATTCAGTGCAGTTTAGAGAAAACTGTTTATCAACTTGCCTTCTTTTTACCATCAGTCATGACCAAGAAGCCAAGAAAGAGCTTGGTAATCTATGAAAACAGGTTCTGTTGCTCACCAATATTATCCTTGGTTAATCTGTAACATTATTTTTCATGTTTTACATTATTTTTAATCTTCAAGGAACCAACATTATTTGCATAGGATATTTTTTACCATCTTCTGAAACTATGCTCTAATGTTACACACTGAAGGAAATATTTAGAAAATGAGCATGGGTTAAAGGAGAGCATCATATTTTAATATGGAGTCTTTATTCCACTAGTAACCAAGCTGAACAGAGAAAAGATTTGTGACTCTATTGAAAGAAAGCTAGCAAAAGATAATATCTTTGAATCAAAATTTGTGATATGTCAGAAATTGGTATCTATGAGCTACATAGTTTCAAGGCTAGGTTTGTGCTGTGAAGGCCCAAGACCTGTCAGAGCATGACACAGGAACTTGAAATGGTGGGTGAAAGCTTTAAAAAGAACACGTTTCAGCTTACCAGAATTCAGATTTTCTTGGACAAGTCTCACTTTCCTTCTGTGATTGGATGGGGAAGAGAGATACATCTGAAAGACATTAAAAACAGGATAAAAGTGAATAAAATATTACCTCTAGAATGACAGAGTGGAGTTTTAAATTATAAGAAACTAAGTTTACTTTTCACATCTTGAAAACCACTTCTAAATTTAAAAAACATATTTCACCTCTGCCATAAGTTCTGTCATGCTTTTGATCACAAAAGTTTCAGCCAAGATGAAATGTTTCAGAGATAAGGGACTCAATCCATAAAATTTCTGGTACCACTTGTACTTAACTTTTCCAAGTTCCTATGAATAATCTCCTTATTAGGACTCCATTTGCTTATATTCATTTGAAGATGTACTCTGGTTTTCAAAACAGTCAGCTTCCAGTGATTTCTGGATTTCTAAACCATGCATGCTAGAGGCTTGTTAGCTAAAGCAGTTAACCAAGTGCCCTGATTGTGAGAGGTGCTTGGTTCTCCACACAGTTTGCTATTGGTTTGGGTATCTGGATGTGGTAAGAGGTGCCCACTGTTTCGGAAGTCTTAGGTTAGATTTGCTGTGATCAAGGGCAACAGATGCCATCTAACTTTCCTCATCAGGTAAAAAGTTCTCACTTTATCTTCACAATGAACGCCTGTAACTGTGAGTATAGATAACATTTGTTTGCTATGTGCCCTTCCCCTCTTTTGAGAAAAGCCTGCACACTGACAGTTGTGTGGGGATGTAGCTGTAGCCAGTATGAACAGAAGGAGCTCTCTTCAGCAGGGAAAACTGCTGCTGTTGTTTTATTTTAAAGATGTATTTGAGGAATTTGAGGTATTTGAGGTATCAGGATTCTCTCTGGAAATTGAGGTATTTGAGGAATCAGGATTCTCTCTGGAAAAGAGCAAGAACGCTGGTAAATCCAAATCCTTTTGAGGTCACTAATAAAGATCAGTCTTGATAGTCATTGATTTACTTGAAGCTACCAACTGGAGACTTCAGGTAAAAATGGCAGCGGCAGCACTGTAACTCAGCAAGTCACCTAAGCAGCCATGGACATACAGTTAGGCCAGTATTTCAGTGCTTTGCTCTGTGACAAACTGGTACACTCCAAAAACTAACCATTTTCTTCCTTCTCTCTCTCTCTCTCTTCTGCTTTTTTCTTAGGCTTTCTCTCACAGCTCGTCTATGACCGGCCAGTGACCGAGTGCATCCGAGCTGGACATTACGCAGCCAGCGTAATTATCAAGCGCTCAGGTTGCACCTTCCCAGAGAAGCCTGATTTCCACTGATACTGGTGAATCGGAGGGATCAAGAGTAACTCCCATGTTGCCGTGGGATTGCTGCCTAAATTTTTCCTCCTTCCCTTCCTCACCTTTCCAATTACCTGCATCAACGCTTCTGTACTTCTGTTCATTTTATTCTAAACAAAATATGTATTTCTATGGTGTGTTCCTTTTCATACCACTACCATGTCTCACTAGTCTTAACTTTTGGAAACAGTGCTAAGTGAAGCTTATTCTCTCATCCATCTGGAAAAATTGTTCTATTGACACAGTTTAAAAGGAAGTCCCAGTTAAATGACACTGCTGATTAACACCAGTAAAATACTTCTATTGAATTATTTAGTTTTATCTAGCTGTGGCCAAATCCTGCTCAACTTACTTGAAATCAACAAACCTGACTTTATTTGTAATGTAACTTTATAAACCAGGAGTAGTTCTTTCTGTATAGTGGAGTCTCAGTAGCATTAAGAGCAGTGTGAACGTCCCAAGAATTTCCTTAAATGTTCGAGTGTACAAGATCTGGCCATCACAGCCAGCCCAGCTTCCATGAAAGTGAATAGCTTTTTGTCAGTAATTTAAGGACATGGTCCAAAGCTGATGTCATGCATTTGGTGTTCTTACGCTGATGCCACTAACTTTGGGTCTGGCACTATGTGAGAGTGGGTTCTGGTCACCATACCATAAATTCACATTCAGCTGTCAGGTGAGCTAGCAGATGGGTACTTGCAGTGATTTCAGGGCAGAGGCATGAGCTGATGATGAACATAAACATACAGCTACATCCCATCTCCTCAATGTGAGCTTTTTAGAGGCTGTATTTAATTAAGGTACACATAGTGAAAATGAGGTACAGAAATATTTATGCAGGATGTATTGACAGGATATGCCAAACAGAATCTTTAATCTCTGAAACGCACATTTTTAAACTTTTAATTTACTTTGGATAATTAAGCAATATGATGGATTTTGTTTGTATTTACAGTATTCAAAGAGGTGATCTGACACTGCATTCATTACTTTGCTATGTAATTTGATACTGATAAATAAAAAATTGTCATACAGTAATTCCTGGTTTTGTACTGTTACATATCCAGCGTTCCTCCAAGTATCTTACTGAAACGGGAGCAGGAAATGGGCACTTAACCCACGGTATATGTTATATCTCTACATTTCATCTGTGGCTTTCTGTGTCCAGGTGGATGTTCAGGAGTGATCTCAGCAGTAAGGAAGGAAGGAACATCAGTGTGGTGTTTGTGCCACAGGGAAGATGAAAAGTTAATGGCCAGGGTTCATCAGAGAATGTTAAGTCAGCACAGTCAGGATTCACATTTTACTGCAAAGCACAGAACAAGGGACACACAGAGATTGATAGCTGTTATTACAATCTTGGCGTGTTGCGAAGAGCATGGGGAAAAATCAAGGGTATTGATTCACTTCTGAAGGTCCTGATTCCCTTCTTTCTTTGGCCCAGGATCTGGTCTGATACATAAGAGAACAGGCTCTGTCTTAGAGGTAACCTGGTGGGATTCCTGCAAGTACATTGAGGAGCTTCAAACCAGCCGCTTCTGAAGATCCTCATGGGGCCATGGAACTCCACCATCACAAGTGCAGATCACTGCATCATAAGCATGGGCCGTTCTTCAAGGACTCAGGCTCGCAGTTTCTGGTTGGAAAAGGTTGCATGTACAGGCCTTGTCTATCTGTGGAACTACTCATGAACAGCTCTGTGCAAATAACACTTGGCTGGTTTCTCCGCAGTAATTCTGTCAAAGAACTTTGGGCTTTACACTTCTCACATTCTAGCATAGGAGAGAGGGAGAGGAATGAATATACTGAAGTAAAAATGGAAAAGCAAACAAAAATGAAAGAAACTGCAGTATGCGTGGTCTTCAGGCTTTATGGGTTGATCAGAAGAATATTATTTTTTACATCTCATGGTTAATTTTTAATTCTTTAAATTGATGTATCCATGCAATATATTTTAATCAAGAAAAGCTGACAGGCCGAGGAAGGATGTGTTGTAGTCTGTGCTTTTAATGTATGGTCACATAGGCCACACCATGCTTACTGCATGAATTTGGCTGTCAGTAAAGAAAGACCAACGAACCAGTGGTTGAATCTGCTGTTCCCTTTGCTCTGTATCGGTGACATATTCCAGTCCTTTTGTAACAACTTTATCCATGTCCTGGCCAGATAGTGATGTCTCATTTAAAATAGAATTTGAGTATGTAAATGTTCTTTGCCATAACGATGGAACTAAAAGACAATGTAACTACTGTAAAGGAAGGGAGTCATAACACAGGGTTTTTTTTCTTTCTTTCTTTATCTAGGCCATTTCTTGTTTTCCATTCAGGATGCAAGAGAGCCCAGTCAGAGGTTCTGTTCTGAGCTTTTCCTTTGACATGCTTGGTGAGCTTGGGCTCCTGACATTTGGCTCTGAGTGTCAGCTACTGAGCATAATTTGAAGCCAGTGGGAGCAGCTGAGGAATAAACTACTACCCAATTCATGGAAGGGCATTGGAGTCTGACCTGCTCTATTTAGCCATTCATTATTTCTCCAATATCTGTCAATGGATATTCTTGGATGATGTATGGATACTTAGAAATGTATTGCCAAATCATGCTAAATAACTTCAACCTGGGTTGTCAAATTGCCTGGTGATTTCATTGAGAATTCTTTTCAGGGTCTGTACTTCTCTCCTGCTTCTCACTGATGAAGGCTTTTTGTCTGTGTAATGGATAATGGCGTCATCCTTAATCTTCTCTCACATGTATTCTTTCTTTCTCTTTTGTCCTCTACCGACTTCTTCCACACAGGAGCATGTTAGAAAACTGGGCTTCCTGAAAAACATGTAATTTGAAAGAGTTGTCTGTAAGTGACACATCCCACTGTCTCAAATCCCAGCTGGGACAACTGAAGTGAGTCTGTCACTGAGCTTGAGCCGTCATTCAAACTGAAAGTTCTGATCTGGGATACTTGCAGAAAAACCAATACTGGAAATCCACCTCCCAATAGCTGCTGGCCAAAGCATATTACCCTCACTCAGATAAAACGCTTCCATTTTGCTGGAAATAAGACTGCATCTCCTATGCCCAGCATTACGCATTTTAGGCTTGGTTTCATACCACGTGAAGTGGATTGCAATGCTGCTGAAATCAACAGGCAAGGAAATCGGACAGTTATTCAGAAAGCCACATGCTGAAGAGCTGAGAAGAATAAGAGCTGGAAATCAGGAAATAAAGGTTATGTTTCCATTTGTGCAAGTGATTTACTTCTTTGTTATTTTGGGCAGATCACTTTCCTCTCTGAATCTCTTTCTCTCTGTGAAGAAGATGGTAGGCTCAGTAGGATGGTAAACTCAAGAGATGAAGGTGGTAAGAATTCAAGTATGGCAGTGTGAGCCACATCTCAGCCTGTACTCGCTGCTGGTCTTTCAGTTTTCCATTTTTTACATGAACTAATTTAAAACTATTTGTTTACCCTTAAAATAGTGCTAGCTGTTACTGCTCTTTTGCAGGTTAAGATAGGGAAGGCAAAGGAGGAAAAAGGAAAGAAAAAAAGCTTTACTGTAGAATGTGCTACATGAAAACGACAATAGAAATGCACACTGTTTTAAGATGACAAGTCTGGGAACAATCTTTAATTTAAAGGGTCTTATCCACAGATTTCATAAAGAAATGTTAATTAAAAGTCTGATGACATGTTTGGGATTTAAAGGAAATCATTCTGCGAAGGATTTATAGCAATCACAGCTCCAGAGCATTAGGATTACAGATCCTTGCGCTGTTCCTTTTCAGTGATCATGTGATTGGCCTGTTGTTAAATATAGCTCCCATTTAGTGAGCTGAGACAGGCATGGGAAAGGTAGGGACAGTTTCCCTCTAACCAGCGGGATTTCAGAGGTGTTGGAGATTATACAATTCATTAGTTTTTACATAAGATCAAAGGGAGAGAGGAAGTCTTAATTTGGGCACCAACTGCTACTGCCTGAAAGTCTTGCAGATTAAATGAAAAGTGAACATGTGCAGTGCTAACTGCTTGTATTAGAGCATGAGCCTATTGTTTTGTATCTCACTAACTCATTGTTCTCTTCCTGGAGATAATTCTCACACTTAAGACCTTCTGAGATAGTTATGTCTATTGTGAATAGTTCAGCAACCAACTGGCTCAGAGGTTATTGCCTAAGCATCTTTCCCTTGGTCTAATCCCCTGCAAGGTTTTTTCTGAGCAGTGTTGTTAATCTAAAATGACTGCTAACTGACTCCTGTGTCAAACATTATTCATTATGCGCTTTAAATGCTTCCTGCAGAGGCCAAAATAAATTTTGCTTTTTAAAAGCGGACCACAAGTAGTGCCAATGTAGGATATTTCCAAAAAGATTAGACTAAAAATGGCAGTTAAGATGTTGGGGGGAAAAAACTGTGCCCAAAACAAAGCTTCACAGTTTAACCAGGAACATACAAAATGGACAAACGTCAGTTACCAAAATCTACTTTTCATATAGAATTATCTATAACCTGTTCCTGTGGGAAGGAGCACACACCCTTGCAGGGCAGGAGAAATACCTTTGTAGAGTGATGGAATAAGCTACTTCATTAGAAAATGAAGGCCAAATAAACAAAAATGTAAAAAGCAGTAATTCTTTTGTGTCTTTTTTTTTTTTTTCCAGGTGTCATTGGTGTTGGCACAAAGGGAGAGCTTTTTTGTGTGTCAGTGGCACTGACAGGCCTTGCATGCGTAATGACAGTATGGGAAGAGAGACAGACAGATAGATTTGAATAGCAATAAGGTGGGTTTTCTTCCAGTGTGAAAAGAGCATGGGATTCGTGTGTGCTGAGATGAAGTATAGCCTTCCCGCACAGTGCAAATATTTAATGCTCTTCTAACTATCCCCTGGTTATTGGAGTGTGACAGTTAATAGCCATCAGCTGCCAAACCCAGTGAACAGTTTGGGTGCCTAAAAAGAAAATGAAAAGCTAAAAAATGAAGCCAAGTCAGACTAGAAACCCGCAAATCATAAATGTGCTATAGATTAGCAGGCAGATCATCTCCAAAGTTCAGAGCAATGTCGACCTGAGCTGCTTCTCAAATGAGAGAAGGATCGAGTTCATCTGTCTTCTAGTCCAAGCTTTGCCATGTACTCACAAAAAAGCTTTGGCTGGGCTTTCTGCTTTCCGAGGCCCTGTTACTCCCCAGTGATGTTTTAAAGGAGATTGAATAAAGCCTGGAATGAAGAAAAGCAAAGCATTATCATTACTCTGGATCAAATATCTCAAGTCAGTGATGCAGCATAAATGCATAGAAAAGTGGAAGGGCTCCTGAACAGAGTATGAGAGAAATCCTTTGCTTGAAAGTCCTCCATATCTATGGTGCCATGGAGATGTTAACGCTGGCGCAAAATATTACCCTTGAAGAAGTATTATTTCTTCCACAGTATTACTGTGGAATTATAACGGCATATGAGAGTATTTCAAAGAACAGATTCAGCTTGAAAATTATCCCTCATTCTACATATTTTTCTTAGTAATGGTAGAAGTAACACTTCACTAGACTTAAAAACTGCTCTGTTTTGAATGTACCTGCTTTTTTGGGTCCTTGGGAATAGTCAATTTCCCTTTGCCCCTCTATTTTTGCTGGCAGTTCCCGTCATGTGGCTGGAGGTACCAAATGTAGGTGATTACAAGTCCTTGCTCTCTGGGTTTGCTCCAGAGGACAAGTTAGAGCGAGGAGCTGAGCGGCACCTCCGGACGTGCACCGCAGCCACCTCTTGGCTCTGGGGAGGAGGCAGGAGGGGCCTACCTGCGGCGAGGCTGTTAGCCGTCTAAAGCAGGAGCTCTTCTCTGGCCTTTCCCCTTGGTTTGCATGCATTTGTCACAGACATGCAAGGGGAGGGAAAAGAAATAGCACATAGGCAAATATGTAAAGCAGCAAAATCTATAACAATCAGAAAAATGGCTCAGGAGTAAATTACCCTGATCTCAGTTTCTTAAAAGTACTTGGGTTGCAAGTTAATGATGACTCTTTTAATCTCTCCTGTTCACATTAATGCTGGTGGTAGGTATTGCAACAAATCCCATTGCTCATCTGCTGTTTGGGTGGCACTTCCATTTAACTACACAACCTTTTGTTTCCAGTGGATTGATCTCTCCCCTGAAGTATTGCCCCACAAATGCACCTCCTGTCCCCAGTTTGTTTCATTAAAAAAAAAAAAACAGGTTTGGGGTTTCCTAAGGGGTGGAGGAGTTACCAAGATTTTCCCCAAAATTAGGTTGTTATCATCTGTCTGAATGAGCAAAGTATAAATGAAATTACTGATCCTACTTTGGGATACATTTTCAGGGATATCACCTATTGGTGGAAATATTAATAGCATTCAAATAACTTGCAGTATTTCATAGAATCACAGAATCACAGAATATCCTGAGTTGGAAGCGTCCCACAAGGATCATTGAGTCCAACTCCTGGCTCCATGCAGGACCACCCAAAAATCAGACCATGTGTCTGAGAGCGTTGTCCAAACGCCGCTTGAACTCGAAGGCTTCGTGCCTGACCACTTCCTTGGGAAGCCTGTTCAGTTTCTGGGTTCTTCCATAGATCTCCCACATGGATAGGCCTATTTTAGTCTGGTCTGTCCTAAGGCATAGCCAGCTGCTCTGGCTGTCTTGCAGGGTAAGGATAAAGCAATTTTCTATTCATCTCCCAAGGTCAGCATGAAAACAAACACGTTTTATATCTGATAGTGAAAAGCATTCATTGGTGCAACTTTTCATTCTGTAAATGGCCACAGATTTCACAAAACGAACACCCCAGATTTAGGGAAGGTTGTGCTTCAGATGTATAGTGAGTTGTATGTATTATGAATGCACACATAATACATTTAATTACCTGCAATTAGCAGTAGAACAGCCTCTTGAGGAGTGATGTTTGTTATGCACCACAGTGTTTCAGGACAGTGCAAGTTGACTTGCAAGAAACAAGATTTTTAGCCCATAACCTGGCAAGTTCAGCTTGGGGAAGGAAGAAACTAATTTGGAATGACTTGTCATAGTACATTTACTGTAGAAATCTATGCCAGCTCAGAAGTCAGCCCTTCTAACCCCCAGCAGCAGCAGCTTAAATTGGGCCATAGAAGGAGTCTCACAGAGGAGGAAGATATTTGTGTTTCCCTGAGGCTCAGAGTTCTGCATTGAAAAGATGCCTCACATCTTGTTGTCTCAAAGAAAAAAAAATAAACTGTACTGTGCCTGAGTATTAACTTGCACAGTATCGGCTGCAGATTTGCAGTTTGGGTTGACATGCAAAAGTACTGTATCATCCTGAACATCCTTTGTATGACATATCTGCACACCTCTGCCTGACACTGTGTTTGCTTGTCCCTCTTGGTCCTGCCGGTAAAGTCACAAGCAGCAAGTTTTATTTATCCCAGTCTTGTAAGTCTTTCCTAATGACCTCATTTTTCTGAAACAGAAGAAGATGGGGCAGTGATGAGGAGGACATCTCTCCGGTATTTGTAGTCGTACCTTCTAAGACAATCAGTTTCCCTCAAGACTCTTTCACTCTATACTGAACTGACGATGGACTTAAAGAAGTACTCCTTGATAAAAAGGCCAGTAAGATTTTTAGTGAGGCACTGTTACCTATGCCTCTTCCCATGTTTCATGCTGTAGCAAGACTTGCTGGTGTTGAACCAGCAGGCAGCCCTACCAAAGGACTAGCCTCTTTTCTTTAATTGGCTTTGATTCTTGTTCTTTAATTTTCCTTGGATGTATCCTGCCCATGTACTAGTCCATTCTGATGCTTTGATACTGAATGGGATCAGAGCACAGGGCATTTAACAGTGCAGCCCCATATTGCACCAGATAAAGTTGAGTAGTATACAGAGCGGCAAGGATCATAAGGTTTACTTCCCCTCCAAATACTACTGGCAAAAAGAAAACAGACACAAATGTGTGTTGCACAGATCTCTTGCCTCTCAATTCTGCTCATTTAGCTCAGCTTAATGATTCTTTTTGGCTGCCTCTTCCCTTCCAAACCATAGCTGTGAATATTCATCTTTAAAAGTAAAGCACCATAGAACTGGGCCTTCATACAGGACTCTCGCCGGCTGCCACTCCTGCTGACTAAAAAGACTGCAAGAAGCAAGAATTTGAATAAAGGACAAACGTCACATATGCTGTGTGCTATGGAGGACAAATGCTGAATACAAAATATGTTTAATTGCTGAGTTAATTATCTCACTAAAGTCTAAATGTTGTTTTTCAGCACTCCTTCCCCCCCCCCAGTTGTTTACTTTTATCAGTTAGAAAATAAAAAAATCAATGTCATGAAAAACATAATTATATTCTTACTAATCTGGAGTGTTTTCTCATTTGAGTACTGCAGTCTGATGCGTTTTATCACTTTCCATCAGATTATAGCAGTGGAAATTGCCAGCTACAAGCTATGGCTGTAGAGCAGAAAAGGGGAAGAAGAAAACCCACCCCAGAGCCATGTGCCTTGCCAATCAAATCTTGTTCCTAATGACAAAGCTTCTGTGATTTCCTTTCTGACAATACATGAATAGCTAGTGAATAATTGGTTCAACAGGAGCTTCATTAAAGTCCAAGAGAGAAAACAGGATCTTTCACGTGAATAATTTGGAATGATTGGTAAAGATGAGGCATTATTATGATTGCCTTCTGCTCCACAGTCAGAAATACACAGCCTCTTCCTTGCTGAAGTGTGAAAACATTTTGTAAATAGTTCTAGCTACTCCCAAGTGGTGGATGATCTTGCTACTTAGTGAGATGACTTTTTGGTTGCTACTGTTCCCGCATTAAATGCATCCATTCTTTACACAAATGGTAAGAAATCAAGCTTTGTCTGGGTAGCCCAGCTGAGGATACATCCTCCCACTCCCAGTCTGAACAGGTTTTGTTATAAGCTCCACCACTCCTCCACCACTGCAGCGCAAAGGGTGATGGCAGCAACGCACAGAAACCCAGACGCTGTGGATAAGTGCCCTGGCCCACCCCACCGCTGTTCTTCAGTCCGTGCCACCCAGCCCAGAATGCAGTGTACCGAGGAGGTCAGTGCACCAGCCTGTCCCCAGCTGCTCGGCCACTGCAGCCTTCCTGGTGGGCAAAAATAATGTCTAAAGCTCAGCCTGGCATCTGGTCAGAGTGGTGAATAGTAGAGGCTGGCCTGCAGCCATCTGCTGGAGCAGATGAGTCCACACCAAATGGCCGTCTGGGTGTGAGCCTCTGTCCTCCTGGCACTGCTGCCGCGAGGTCCGTGCGGCCGGGCAGCACAGGACGGCAGGGTCCTGCCATAGACCACGCAGCTGCTTGCATCACCCTCTGGCAAGTTAGCAAAAAGCAAAAGGAGCAGAAATGAGCGCTGGGTTTCAGGGATCAACCCAGCCCTGGGGCTGGGTGCTGACACCCTACAAAGACAGGGCTATTTTTGAATTCCAGGTCAGGGCTCCCTCCTCAGCGACTGGAGCCCGGGCCCGCCAGGCCCAGTGTTTCTGACTAGAGCCAACTAACCCCCTGGCCTTGCTTGGGATCTCACATGGCCTTAACTTGCCATTTGGCACCCTAAACTCTACATCTACCTCAGATGTTAACAAATAACCCATTTTTTAAAGGAAGAACCAGCTAGTTCCTTTACCCTGCAGTAACAGATGCTTCACCTCGCGCGACAAACCACTCAGTGCCTCTGGCAGCCCCAGAGCCTGACTCCAGCTGCCCTGGAGGGGGGACTGCAGAGCGTGGACTCAGCGTGGGGAAGCTCAGCAGCAGCAGGGCGGCCGTCTTCTTCTCTGTGCCTCGGAGGATAATGAAGCCTTCTCTGGTATGTCTTCTCAAGAAGCCACCCGTGAAGCTTTAAAATACTAAATGCATTAAATTATCACTTTAAAGATCATCTCAGAGAGTCATGCAAAGTCTCCAGACAGTGCTTTGCCAGTGGCACGCAGTATCAGTGTTTTGGGTTCACTGTTTCTTACTTTCTGCTAAGTCTTTTCTAGATGGAGTTTGAGAAGACCTTGTGCAGTTCCGGTAGGGCTCTATGTATCCCCATGCAAATAAACCCGCATCCCATTTGGACCCTTTCCCAAGAGGTGCAGCCGGTTGTGGTAGGAAGGTTGTGAAGGCAGGTCTCAGGGAAAGCATACCAGACGAACATTTGGTGAGAGTGACCATCCACGTGCAGTGGACACGCAGGCCCTCCTTCTCTGGCCTCCGCTTGTCTGACAGGAGCCGAAGATCAGGGCTTTGATTTTTCACCCAGCATTCCCACTGTAGCTCAGCACGCTTGTGCTAATACACAGACATATGCTTCCTGCCAAATTAATGACTGTAATAAGTAACAATATTGAACACGATCCTACTCCTCTAGTTAGTGGACAAAGCAGCTTTCCCAGCTCGGAGGCTGTGGCCTGATATCAAGTGGCTGCCACCTGGCCGGCTCAGAGCTGCAAAGGAAACTACACGTACCTGAGGACACTCCCTGCATGGTGGCTTACGGAGGGAGAAGCAAGTTTCACTTGCTATGAGGGCTCATTTGCACAGACAACAGTTAACCTGAGGTACGCCTTTACCGTGCTGAGGTTCCTCACCCTCAGTGTGCTTGATGTGTAGAGCACCACACTATGCCTGCAATACTAAGGTTCTCAGGAGGGTCTAGAGCCTCAGCAGGCCTTCCTCTGCAGTTTCTGAGCTTACGGACAATGGTATTGTTCATTTTGATTTCCGCAGAGCCTCCTTTTTCAACCATTTAGCCAGTCTCTTTCTCTTTACACAAGTCTTCAGGTGGCTGGTCAGCACAGCATGCACTGCTGGCTTTAAATAGCCCTGTCTGAGAGATGAGAACTAGTAGAATCAGCTTAGATATACGAAAAATGTCAACAAATTCAGAGTATGCATCAACAGTGAGCATGATTCCTGTGAACAGTCCTGCTGTTCATTACCAAAAAGAAAATATTTGTCATCGCTCTTCCCTAGAATGTTTTTAAAATGGCAGCTGCTACCTGAGCTGGTATTTGGGTTGCTGAACAAGTGAGCATCATCGCAAGGAAATAAACACACAGGCAGGTGTGCAACCATGCTCATTTGCTGCTTTTTGAGGGCAGGAGAAGGGTGATGTAATTAGCAGACACATGTTAAAATTTTTAATTAAGAGTTTTAATGGATTATTCACTGCCTACCAGAACACACATGCTCTTACTTTCTTGCTCTTCTGGGCTGGGTTCCTAAGGAAACCAGACTTAGTCAGTCATGCCGCCTGCCAGCCTTCCTTCCTAGTTGGGGTTGAGCTCTTTAGGGTTCATGGCAGGTCAGCACCACTTTTGTGGTAAAATCATGACTGTGTCACAACACCGTGGTTGCAAAAGGCCTGTGCAGCTGCTGCAGGAGTTCAGCCATAGGCACAAAAAGGCTCCGTCAGGAGCAGGGCCCCAGCCTGCAGCAAAATCAGCTGGGGCTAGGGAAGAAGAAAAGAGCATCCTGACACGTTGACCACAGTTTCCCTGGGCTCTCTTTGACCTTCTGTCCAAAGAGGAGTTTGTTTTTTCGTCGCATGATTTTTGCTGGCACTATGATACTCGTTGTGACGCCAGTGTGGTAAAGGTTTCGGCTGGGGTTGGTTAAGAGGCATCAGGGCACCTAACTGAAAGATTTGTGTCAGTGCTCACACAAATTGTTTTCTTCTACTTTATGAATTAATGGCATTTATTTCCAGGATTTCTCTATATTATTGGTATACAAAGGCTAGAGGACTAAGAAAAAGAGTTCCCAAAGTTTCTAGCCCTTTCTTCTTATTGCTGAGAGAGGGGAAGCAATGTAAGACTACTAATTCTGCTGCTTCCATGGGTCGGTAGTACAACTGGTAGGTTTGATTCCTGGCTGATTCCACCATTTTTGTTCTTCTGTGAAAGAAAAAAGGTTGACATTTTTGCTGAAATCATCAGTCTTTAAAGGATATGGAGATTTTGAGAGGAACAGCCTGTCAGGGAGCAGCAAGGGCTGGCTCTTTGCAAGAGAAGGTGAGCAAGGGCCCAGCCCCGCAGTCCCCGAGGGACGCAAGCAAGGCAAGTCCAGTGAGGGCAACCCGGATCCGGCACAGCCCGGTGAGCACCAGACAGGTCCACAGTGACACGGCAGGGCAGGGCAGCCTGAAGTCAGTCGCAGGTCAAGATCTGGGGTCAGAGCAACGGGCTCAAAGCCAGGACAGGCATGGCTGTGACACAGCAGGAGCTGTAGCTCATATGGGGGACAAAAAAAAGGGGCTTAACCTAAAAGCAAGTCCCACTGGAAGTGGTCTCAGTCCCGGCTGAGGCCTCCCAGCCATGCTGTGTCCAACACCAGGAAAGGAGCTGGGGCAGCTCTCAGCTGCACTGACTCTAAGCTGGCCCTGAGCCCAGGCAGCCAAACGTCCAGGATGGGGAAAGGTCTCAGGGCCCTTTGACAGCCCCTGTCTCCATGTGTTTGCTCCTGCTTAACTATGGAGCAATAAGTCAGAAAGTTGCTATGCGATGTGGAATGATCCCTGCCGACTTTAAAATTCATTATCTTCCCTTTTGGATTTAGGCTTGCCAAGTGTAACTGCTGCTTGTTGCTTGGTGGTCCAGCAAACATTTTTTCCAACTCTGTGGAGTCTGAGGAAATCATGAGGCTGCTCAGCACCTGCTGGTGCTGGTAAATATGCTGGTGGATATGGGATGGAGAAGACCCTGACACTAAGTACCAAATGAGATGGATGACCGCCTGGGAAGTCGAAGGTACAGACATAAATGTTAAACTGCAGAAGCTGAACAGCCAGAAATGAAACACATTGTTACAACTGAACAAGAATTAAACAAATAGATAAACAAGTAAATAAATAAACAATCAAACAAACAATCTCTTCTATGTGTGCACAGTTTAAGCAGGAAAGCAATTTCACTGCGGCCCTGTAGCAAGGGTACAGAGCTGCTCTGGTACTCTCAGAGCTACATAAACTCACCTACCAGCTGGACTGGGGTCTCACCTGGGACCTGAGCTCTCAGCCAGTCACAGCACAAAACTGCGAGCTGCAAAGCGAACTGCCAGGGAACTCCTAACACCAGACTTGCAAGAAGATTCTTGTCCCATAATTGGGATCTGCATATTTGTTTTGCTTGTTTCACTGCAAAATACCTCAGTGAAGCTACAAAGGATAGACTTGACATCTATTGCTGACAGATTTTCCTACAACATTCACCAAAGCCGTGTTTTGTGTGCCTTCTCTTCTGTTCTATTTACTACATTAATTATCTATGCATTAACACGGTTTACAATCACTTTCATTTATGTTAGTGTTGCATTCTCACTTTATGGGTAACTTTGTTTATTAATTCCTTCTGCTGGCTTGCCTGAAGGTAATGCTTTGTTCTGTAACAACACTGCCCCGTTCAACTGCAGCGTGCTTCTCTGAACAAGGTCCATACTGTTAGCTCCATTCGGAGGATGGTCGAGAGAGAGACGAACAGTTCTACTGGGCTATCAGTTTCCATTGGTCGCTCTGCTTAACTTCAAGGGCACAACGTGCTGCTAAAGGACTTTCCCACAGTCAGATTGGTATGTCTGTCAGAGCTGCTGTTAGAATGGACGTGGTGAGTCTTGTTCAGACTCAGAGCTTGCTGCAAAAGGTGCATTTCCACTTCAGTCAAACAAGACCCAGCCTGAGCCTGGTTGGAGAAACAATCTTAGCACGTTAGAGCCTCACCCCCGCCCCCAAATCTCTTTTGTAGATAAACTAGTGAGCACAAATCTTGTAGGAGTAGAACGAAGTTGTAAATGCTCAGACTCTGTTCTCAGCTTGCTTGGGGATTATAATTTTGGTCTGAATCTTGTTATTGCAGTTTTTCTGCTAATCTGCTTTGTTTTGTTTGTTTACATTATTTTAATAGCCTATATATAAACCCATAATAATGTGTCACTACACTAAAAGTATGTTATATGCATGTATGAGCATGTGTCTATAGTTTCATACAGATGTGAAGCTGTTTCGTTTTTAATATAAAAATTGCCTTCTTAGATTGTTAAATGTTATGTCAGCTTTTCAAGATCATGCCCTAAAATAATTGTATTAATTTAGAAATAAGATTGTGCTGGCTTTATGGAAGAATTTTAAGACACAACTATAAAATACCGCATTAAATGGGTAGTATAAAATACATTTCAGGTTTGTCTGTCAGCTTTAAAAACATATGAAATGGAAATATCTGAAATTAAAAAAAAAAAAGCAGAAATCAGCAGCTGATAGAGAAAAAGTGTTGTGTAGGATGGAAGTATGGACAATTCTTCCAGTTCTCCTTTCAACAGTAAAGCATATGTCAAGGATTGAAATGAGGAAGAATGGGAATATTTGGCTAGACTTAAGGTTGGTTCTAATAACAGCTCTTCCAAAAGACTGTTTGAATTCTCATAGCCAAAAACATTTGCTACTCTTTTTCCATGTGCAATTTTATAAATCAAAAGGCAATGCATATTGCTAAAAACTCCTGAAACTGTATGGATGAGTTTTCCAGTGAACCTCCAAGAAACTGGCAAAGTCACAGACCCTTTAATTTAGTCTTGCTAGCACCAACACAGCACTTTCACAGAGTATTGACTTCATTGGAACTGCTCATGTGCATAGATGTTTGCAGTGGGATTTTTGTGTACGGCAACTTCTTGCAGCACGGAAGGTTTTCTTTAACCTGTCAGTGCAATATGCAAATACACTCCAGTGAAGCAAAACTGAGCCCACTCAGTGCAGCTTATCGTAGTGAAATAGCCTCATCAGTGCAAGCACCTAGCATCCTCTTACCCAGGATGTAATAAGATCTCAGTGACATATAGAAAGGTTTGTAGGATCAGGTTATTGTTTGTATGACATTAAAGGCCTGCTCTGTGGCAGGTAAATGTATGGCACTCTTTATGGTGTTTGTTTATAAAGACAACTTGAAAACACAGCACATCTATATGTCAGGGTCATAAGCACTGATGGCCCTGACCAGCCTCACCTGGGGCCTCCCCTCCACCCCTGCTCCCAGTATAAGCCCAGGAACCCCAGTTCAGCTCAGCCTTAGGTTATACAGCAGGAGTGCTGGTTTCCAGCTCTGCTGTTGCTGCTATGCCCATGCCTGGCCATGGGCTCTTTTTATCCAGACTGCAGCTCATGGTCCAACTTCTCAGTTTGATGTTGGCCCTGCCTCATCACCATGGACCTGCCTGGGAATCAGTGGACCCAGCACAGATCCTGATCTGTGGACTGCCCCGCTTGACCTCAGGACCGTCCCCTCACCACAAACTTGCATGGTGAGCTTGACTCTTGGTTAAAGCCAGTTGTGGTCTCAGGGTCTGTCCTGCCCTGCTCCCCCACTGCCAGCCCATGTGTCCCACCGGGCTCCTGGCCAGCAGACTGCTGATGCTGTACTGACAGCTCATATGTGCCTGGGGGCAGGAGAGTGAATTTAAGAGATGAGTTAAAACTATCAAGAAAACTTGTTTATAGTGGAAACAGTGACTCAGCACCCATGCTACTATTAGGATGTGTCACATGAAGTATTTCTTGTAGCATATCTCAGACCTTGATTCAGCAGTATGAAATACTGATTATGAATTAATTAGAAACAATTCAGTTGCATGATCATGAAATTGTTTTTCTTTCCATGAATGGATGTAACTCATTCATGTCTGTCAAAAGCGCTTAAATCTGTCTCCAAAATCTATTCAGGGCCTCCTGAGTTTCAGATTCTCCCTCGTTAGGGTCTTTGAAATTATACATGTGATTCTGAGCACCTCAGTATTTTTGGTTTTTAAATCTATTTAGCAATGGCAGATAATTCTGCCTGTGTAAATATAACCATAAGGCTCCCCATGTGCCAGAGGAGCCTTGTACGTAGAGCAGCTGACGGGACACTTGCAGCTCGGCACTGCAGGAGGGGACTGGGCAGAGCAGAGGCAGAGCCTCTCCCAGGCTGGAGGCACAAGCCCTGAGGAACTTGCCAGCTGCAGCTCTTTCTCAGTCCCTCTGATGCCCATCAGTTAAGTAGCACATCACACGCAGCCCCCCTTTTTGCTGAGAAAAGACAGACTTTTGTCGCTGGCAGACAGCTGCCAGTCTTGATGTATCTGTGCAGTTTGGAGTGCTGATTTTCTGGACTCTTGCTACAGACACCTTTGTTAGCGGAATCTGGTATGTGCTGGTGCTTCCTGGTGCATGTGGGGCATCATTTTATTTCTTCAGTGCATATTTTGTGGCTTGTCACACCTTTTGATCTAAAAAAAAAAATCCTGTATTAAGCTGCAACAGGTCATAAAACTGCTTGAAAAATCTAAGATGCTGCTGACATCAACTGTTGTTTAAGTCCATATGGATCATATCTCAAAGGTTGTGGTTTTCTGTTTGTTTTTTCCCCCAGCAACGTGGAGGAGATGAATTTAAAAATTAAAAAAATAAAAATAAAAACCTACAGCTCCCCAAGGTCAGCAAAGAGTCATTCAACTCAAGCAGTCAGTCCTGCCTGTAAAGAAAAGAACACTTAATATTGTTAGACTTGTGATGGAGATCACAGTGGTGTCAGTTCTCAGATCAAAGAGAAATAAAGGTTCATGTTCCTGTCCCAAGAGAAGGCAATTGGTTTTGAAGGGTTGTCAGTCTCGAAATTTCAAATACAAACGTGTACGTATGCCAGTAAAGTCAGTTTTCTAAATGTATGAAATACCTTTCTCCAGACTGGATTTTGTAGCAAAAAACCCTCTGAATGGCAGTCTGACACAACTGAATGTGGTGGTGTTTATTTGAATCTTTCAGCCAAAAATATTTCGAAGCAGACTTAAAGTAAAAGAAACAAGTGGCTACAGGTTGCTAAATTGATTACTGGTGAGGAAAATGGCAAATGCTTACTCTAGAAAACCATTTGCAGTAAACACTAATAAAGGAGAAGAACTGGTTTGGGACTATAATTGGGGTTGCAATGACTCAAATCACAGTAGAGAGAGATTTAGACTGAACATCAATGAAAATCACCTGATTGCACAAGGTCTTTATTCTGTGAAATGCTGGGGAGGTGTTGAGGGAACCTCCACCCAGGTCACTTTAAGCTGACTCACTGAGGGAAGCTCACAACTGAGTTACGCCATCATTCTGGATTTTCATTTGCAGGTCATCTTTAAATCTAACCTCTAAGGAACACATTGTGGGGAGTGATCCTGCTGAAAGAAGTGAATTTTGCCAGCCTCGTTTGGTTCTATGGGTCTATGTCCCCTGCTTCCCTTCTATGATCCTATACTGAGAGCGTTTAAGGAACTAAATTATCAACTCAAAACAAATGACTCCTTTCCTCCTACCTTTTCTTGAAAAGAAGACAAAGGAGAGAAAGAGAGAAAGAAGGAAAGAAATTAGAGAATTCTAAATAGATAAAATCAAAGAATTCCAAATTGAAGTAGGCCCTTCTGTTTAAACAGTGGTTAATGCTGTTACTGATCAGAATCACAGTAATGACTAGATGCCTTAGCTGAGATTGGGAGGGAGGGTAGTGTCACCACTTTCTTTATACTCTAGATTAAAAAGACAGTTAAAGGAGGTATTATTGTCCCTATATGATAGAAGAGAAGATGAAACTCTGGGAGGTTAAGTGACTTACTGATAGGAAGTCTGTAAGAAAGACAGAAAGCGAAGGCAGAGCTTCTGAGTTTCAATTCAGTGCTTTAATCCGGAATCTTTCCCTCTGTCAGTGAGCTTTGTTACGGTAGGGCTCTGAAAAGGTTTGATGTCATGGGACCAGGACGTTGCTACCTATGCAAAGTGGGAACTGCAGTGCTCTGATCAGATGGCCTTTGTGGCAGGAATGGGAACCAGTTAACGCAGTGGGCTGCAGGTTAATTCTTTATGAAATGAGACTGTTGTTCACGTGTGTCATGCAACTGCACTCAAGAGACCCAATTTTGATTGCTTGCATTGCCAGCTGGGAACTCAGAAGTTTGTAATTTTAGAAGCAAAAGGAGAAATGTAATTTCCTGGACTACAGATTTTTTTTTAAAGCAATTATCCAATGTCTATAGAGTCAACATGTAAACTCAGTGCTAATTCTTTTAGAAGAGGTTAATTGTTATAACAGGGAAAAAAACATATGCAGCAAATGAAATTGAGTGGGTTTATCTCTATATCCAGAAACCTCCTCCCAGGCTGAACATCATCTCTGTGATAATCCCCAGCGTTTACACAGACAGGAGCATTTCTGAGCTCCAAGTCTGCTTCACCAAGAGACAGGATGGTGATGTTCCTGTTTGATAAATATGAAAACTGTAGCAAGGAGCTTCAGCAAGACTAGAGACAGCATCATGTGCTTAACACTTAGAAGATTCTGTTGACCACTATTGTATTTAATCTCTTCAGCCGTATTACTGTCTTTCCCGAGATGGGTACGGGTAGGCACAGGAATTCGGAGCCTGATTTTTCGGAGGAGATGACAAGAGAAAAAAGTCAGATTTACTTTCCCTGAAGCTAATGAAGATAGAGTTATTTTTGTTATGTTCCTGAATCTTCTCCATTTACAGATAGGTATTCAATTATGTTTATGTTTTCATTTTAACCAGATTATGATGTTGGATTAAAAAGTCAACATTTGCTAGTAAAAACATTGAGTTTACTGTGAATGCTCATTCTTTGAGATGATGCATTCATAAAGAGAGACGGTTTCTACCTCCACAAGTTTACTATTTAAATGGTATTCCAAATTCTAGCATATCCAATTCTTAGTATATGGAAAACCTGCATTATAAACAGATAATTTTATAATCTCTAGAAAATCCTAGCAATCCCCCAAATAAGAAAAAGCTTATTTCCAATGTAAAGCATTTCTTATTTGTTTATTCAGTTTTACAACTAATTCAATGGTGTCCTATGTGTCTTGGCATTTGTGATGACAGTATTTGTGAAAAAGTTGTTTTTATGATGTAATGTGGGAGTTTATTACATATATTCATAGATTCCTTTCCTGTTAGATAATTTGATATTTGCTTTCTTTTTGATTCTTTTATGTATCCCTTACTTCCCAGAAAGAGCACTGAGGCCACAGATGAGCTCTTTATTTAACTTTAAATTATTTTAATTTAGTCCAGATTAATTATTTTGTGTGCTCCATTTAAGATTGCTTTATTTGTGGGAAATTAAAGTTCAGCATTATCTGAAAAGGAAGGAAAAATAACAAATTGGTTTTAAAAGCTTGTCATTAATATCATATCCCTGAATTTTGTTAGGCTGATTTTAAAATCCCAGTCATTAGAAATACAAAAATAAGCCCAAACATGCAAACACTTAAGGTATGATAGTGAGCTCATGAAAATCCATGGAAACCTTTCACTGGTTTTAAAGGCTTTGGGATTATTCCCTGAAGCAGGTGTATAACTTCATGAATACACACCTGAGTATCCCCACTAAAAACTTCAGGACTGTTCAGCTGCAGTCGCACACCTTATTCTGACCACAGCAAAGCCGAGAGAAGAGGTCACTGCTCTGGGTTCTTGCTGCTACCCACCCAGACTGTCTGTTCAGGCATAACTACATCCGGAATCACTCCCTAACCCCATCCAGTTTAGTTTATGTACTTTTAATAGCAGGTCACTTCTAGGATGTCTGGAAGTCCTCTGCACCTTCTGTGCAGAGCTCACATGTGAGTGAGTGACAATTGAGGGGATGACTCACTGTGGATGCAAGTTAAGCACCCAGCTCCCGTTGAAAGACAATAAGAGTTGATTAACTCCCAGCTGAGCTTTTGAAAATATCCAACTTTGCTCTTAGGCCACCTTTCAACATCTCAGCTGAAAATAATGCATAGAGAATGCTACTGGTTGCAGTGGAACAGAATATTCATCTTCATTCTTAGCTCAGTCGGCATGATATCTCACTTTGCAGCAATAAGCTACATTAAAAAAATAATAATAATAAAAAAAAATCTGGCAGCCCAGAATTAACAGAATGGGTAAAATACTGTAAGGAGCAAGAGAGACAGTGGTGGATGTTATGGAAAGACACAGGGTCTGATTATCCAGGCGTTGAGAGGGATGGGGAAAAAAAAAAGAGGGGATGTTCTGCAGCTTAATTAATGGAGAGAGGCTTGTGCATCTGACAGCAGCCCCTCTGCAAGGTGAATTCTTTCATAAAGAGCCTCATTCATGAGTTGCCAAGACATCCACAACCTATTCTTGAATTCACACAAAAATTAAAAGAAAAACAACTGACTGGCTAATTTAGCGACTTGCAGGATGCAGCTGGTGCTACTGTTTTCACAAAAAAAAAAGGGCCTATTCCCTTCCACCTTGTAACCATTCCAGTCTTCCTCCCCGCCCCCAGCTATTTTGTATCCTGCTGCACCAGCGAGGAGTGTGACAACTCCCTGACTTAGCGGGCACTGTGGGATATCGTGTGACAAAGGGGAATAATATCAGGATAACAGGGGGGTTCTGGCCAGTGCTGGGGAAACAATTCAGACTCCCTCATCAGCTGAGAGGTAGAACTTCCCTCGGTTTTTTTTGTTTTTTTTTTTTTTTTTTCTTTTTTTTTTTTTTAAAATGAAATAAACAAAGGGCTTCATTATGCTGGATAATGCAACTCCTTCCCTGGCATCTTGATAACTCACCAGCTACCTATCCGATGTACCAATGAGGAGACAGTTTGTATAGTTCAATGTATATGAAGAAGATATTTCATGTTTCCAGCACTGATATATTATTACCTTAGCTCTTCCTAGCTACTACAGTAGTTCACATTCTCATATTACCTGACACAGAAATACAAGTCCCTCCTGCCCTCCAAATCCCCTTTCACTTAGATTTTCCTTCCCAAAGGGTACTTAATACAAAATCCTGCTGTGCGTGACAATAATTTAACATCCAGAGTTAGTCAGGTTGGGAGTCCTAATACAAGCAAGACACTGGCTATTTTTAAAGCAGCATTGAGCAAATCTGAAGGTTTCTGAAAGGTGTTTGAAATGATGTGGTATATTGCCACCTGACTCTGACAGGCCTCCTAGTCTAGCTGACGCAGGTAGAGCAGCTCTGGCATCAGCCGCTATGGGAAGTGACTGAAATAAATTGTTTGTGTAGTCAGAGCTTTATTTAGCAAGGGAACCTCACAACTAATGCTGCCAACAAAGAAAATAAAGAAAGCATCATACAGACTTAGCTAAAACTCCAGCTGGAGACAGCGTTTTGGTCCTTGAGACCAGCCAAACTCCACTTGGTTCAAGTTGCAAAAGGAAAAGACTACTGTGGAGGTTGCTTGGTTTCCAAACAACACAGAGCAGACCAAAGTTTTTTCTAAACCCGGACTCAGCAAATTCAGAGCTGTTTTGTTGTATGGGTTATTTCCCAAACTCCCATCCTTTGCAAGAAGGTGGGTGTGCCAGGAGATGCTGAGCGGAAGTTGAAAGGGGAAGGGCTCCAACCAGCTCTGCAGTAGGTGAGGGCTTTCGCTATCCTTTGAGTCTGAAATGTGGTGGGCGTGGCTTTCACTCATATTTCTTATTGCTCTGGCTGCTTGTCTAGTGCTGTTACACACCAAGGGATGTGCAGAGTCAGAATAGTCTCCAGATTGTGTGGCTGGTAACATCCACTCCGCTCATTGCAATTTCTTCAGCTTATTATCAGGATTTTAAAAAATACAGCAGAAACTGGATGAGGATGGGATTAATAAAAGTATGGTCAAGTTCTCTCCTCCCACTTTTTCTCCATGTTTCTTGGCAGTGTTTGGCCATTAAAGGACTGCCAACAACTTCAAGTCTGGAAATTTTCCCCTGGCTAAAACTGAACTAGAATGTAGTACACCCACATCACAGCTGGAAGTGGTGAGGATTCATTCAGTCACATTAAGGACTGTCAGGATCCTTCAGAGGCTCAAAGTAACCTTATTTAGCAAAACTGCCTTTGCAGTCTCTTTTATTGGCTTCTAAATACTGAGGATGTCCTTTTCATCTGAAGGGCTCAGCAAGTGTGATGCCAGGCTTTTTGGAGAGGCTTCTCCCCTCCACCCCAGTTGGATCTGGAGAAAGTTATAAAAATAATGTTCATTAAAACAGAGAGAGAGTATTCCAGCAGTTTGGAGAGCACAAAAAACTGTTGGAAAGCTGTGAAAGGGATTTTGTGTGAACTCTACAAAGAATCACCCCCCCCTCCCCCAAAGTGACTACCCAATATCCCCAAAGGGAACAGCAGGAGGGAAAACTAAACCTGTGGACAAAGTCAGCTGATAATGATTGGAGAGTTAATTACTTTAAAGCCCACAAAGACAAGCTGAGGTGTTAAAATGGTTCCTGCAAAGAGCAGCATCCTCCCCTTTCACCTAGACTATCAATATCCCAGGCCTTCCTCTTGGGATTAGCCTAGAAAACACTACTCTTGCAAATAGCAGCAACATGCTAACTGTCTTATCAGTGCATTTTACGTGGCAAAGGGAGAAACTTAAATCCAATACAAATATAACTAACAATTTACTGTGGAACCTAGGTGAGAATCCTTTTTTTATTCAGATAATTAGTTTTTGGGTCACACTTCATATTAAGATTCCATTTGTGAGGTTTAATGCAAGATTAACAGGTAAAGACTCTAGAGTTTAAGTACTTTGGTAGGCAGCATTTCAGATGATGATGAGCTATTGTCATAGAAAACCTGCTGGACTCATGAACCCTTTGGACTCATAACAATTGATTGTCACTTGTTAAAACAACTACTGCTCACTTACTACTCCTTTATAATGTGTATAAATAGAATCTCTGTATGTAGTGCTGTGAGATGCTGTGTGTATGAAAGATACTGACACATAGGACACTGTCATATGTAAGAGCCACCCTTTTTCTTTTTCTGCTTTGCTTTTAACCTTGCTCCGTTGTACTCCTGAATCCTTTTTGTCTCATTGCCTCTAACATGCGTAGTAGCTGATGCAGCAAAAAGACACAGTCCTGGCTAGGGTTTCAAACAAGCATTAGCAAGCAAATTTCTTCTCCTGGACTAGCACAGCTAACTCCATGACTGGATCTCCTGTGGCTGGAGCAGGGCCCTTGGAACTCAGGCAGACAGATTCTTCCTCATGCTGGCACCCTCCTCCACTGGCCGTACTGTGTGCTTTGTATCCCTGATTGGAGAACAGGAAAAATAACATACATTCACCTAACAGAGCTCTTATAGGAGCTAATTAATTAAGGATTGTAAAGTACTTTGATCTGGCAGTGTGGAATATTTGCCAGAGTAGAATGGAACATGTGGGATTTATTACAAAAAGTCACTGTCTCTGTCCCTGTGGGATGACATCTGATCTACCACAAACACTTATTTCCAAATTATAGTATCATACCAATTGCAACTCCTGAGTTGAGACTATTACAGCGTTTACCTTACAAGCTGTTAGTTTCAGGAATTAAAAAGCCCCCAAATCAATAAGATGGCAGCAGGAGACTTTTATACTACTATTCAATTTTATTAAATGTAATAGATGAGAGAGCAAATGATCAGAAAGTACACCCACAGGTTATTCACTTTGTGTGCATATAACTATATGCATGTATATATTTGTATAACCTATGGTAGTGTTTATTAATACTGTTTGAATTGGGCAGTGATGCTCTGTTGTGTGCAGTAATGCATATCCTCATACTTAAGCCAAGAAATATGCAGTTTGCATTTGGGGGGTGGACCTAGTTACGTGGATTAATCTTTCAGATTAAATTACAATATAAAATACTGTAACAAATCCCCTTAGTGAAAAAAAGAAAGGTTGTTTTAGTCCAGAACAAATATGAGGTTGAAGGTAAGGGTTGCTGGGAAGGTGCTGAACCCATGGCAGGTAAGCTAAACAGAGGAGGTGCTATAGGTAAAGAATACATACATCCGGCCAGTCGGCAGGGACATGCTTGAGATGACTGTAGAGGCTGGGAAGAAGCTCACGGCACTCTTAGGAAAACTTTTCTCCCAAGGGTCACTTCTCTCAAAAGCCTATGCCAGGGAAGGCAATTTCCAGGTGACTGTACTCACGTATGTGGGTATGTACCATAATAATAAAAGAAATATCCTGACTTTATTCAAGTCAGATGAAGTTTTGCCACTGACTTTGATGGCTTTGACTTCAAGACTTCACCCTATAGCAGCTCCAAGGATACATTGGGAACTGTCGCTATACCAACACCGACAACTATATAATTGTTTCTAAATATGTTACAACCCCACTGATTGTAAGGGAACTCCACCAGCGACCGAAGCCCTCACAGGCAAATCTTCATATATGGCAGTAATTTCATGCACAAGAATGTTCTCGCTGATTCCAAACAAGTGTTCAAACTCCAATTTAGCTTTCTTTTTTGTATAGCAATGAATTTGGTCTGCATATGGCTGCACTTCATTTAAGTCTCCAGCTTGTCTTACACCACTGCTATACATACACCAATCTTAAGATTTTGATTTTTAAGAAGTGAATTTAACTCAGACCATGCTCATCCCTTAACTTCTTGCTTTCTCTTGCTTGTGATCCAAAAATAGCAACTGTACATGCGTTTTTGTAATAATCCTAAGGAAGTTGGAAGTAAGGGTATAGTTACTGCATATACTACAATACAGATGTGCAATCAAATACATTTTTCCATAGGGGAAAAAACATTAAGGGTATTTACACTATAATTAAAGCAAAGAAATAAACAGAACAGAGTGAATCAGGCCACAGAACTTCTTACTAAAAGCAGGTGAGAGTGTCTTTGATTTTAGAGACCTTTTTTTTTTTTTAATATTAGGGACAACTTTTTAGCAGATGGGGCAGGTATATTTGACGTTTAGGTGTTTAGACACCTGTTACTGCTCCAGAGCATTAACTGCCATTGTACCTCATTAGTTTCACAGTGTATGTGGGATTGTAAATCCCCCAAAGTCTTACAGTGGAAGATATGCTAAAGTGTGAATTTTATTGCTTACACTGACTTCCTTGACAGGCTTATAACATTTCAATGGATATTTTTAATGTAGCTTCAGTTTTAAATAAAAATTATTTTGTGTTTACACACAATAAAAGAAAGACTTTTTTATCTAGATCACAAACCAAAATGCACCCAACATATTAGACATTCTTGGTTAGATCCAAAGTGTTTCAGGCACATATGGCTTGTCTGGGTAACACACATTGTTTCAGACTACCATTTGTTTTTCAAATTGAACTGCCCTAAAGTCATATGATGCAATTCTTTTGAAATCATTGTTTTGGGAAATAGTAAAATTGACGGTGATAGCCAATGTAAGTTCATTGGAGGACGATTCATCTCTAAAGAGGTTCATGTGCTTAACTTCACTACTTTACCCAGTGTTAGGTATACCTGTAAATGTCAAGATCCATAGGAGTTTCTCTTCAAACAAAAGATTCTTGAATATGTTAAAATCTGGAAAAAAACACCTAAGGATATATTGTCCTATAAAGTTTATTTTTACAAAAAGGAATTAAGAAGAAAGAATGAACATCTTTAAAATGATTTTTTAAAATGATTTTTCCCTATGCTATTCTTATGTCTTCAGCACACTCATAATTTAAAAATGGCCAAACAGATTGTCAAGTTTTCTCCAGTGTTTTGTTTCCTGAACTGGGATGTGCCATGCCAAGTTTCAGTTTCAAGAGATTATTTTTCTCTTTTACCACTAATCAAGTTGTAAATTTCCCTGAAAAAAAAAAAGTCTATAATGGAAACATTGACACAACATGCAGAATTGTGTTGCTACAAATCATGCTGTAATGATTTATATTGTTTCCAATAATTTTAAAACTATTTTCAATCACAGCCAAAGCCTGCCTAATACATGAACCCTGAAGGATTCTCCAATAAATACTAGGTCACTACACATTTCAGTTTCCCGCTCTACATTTAAAAGACTGCATCTGGCCATTAAAAGACTAAATCTTCAGCCAGCAGGTATGGTATCATAGATATACACTGGAATAACATTTTCACCTGGTGATTTCTGTAAGTAGGTCATTCAATTTTACAGTGCTCTGAAACATCACCAAGGAGCTTCCTTTTACAGTACCTGCAGCAACTAACTGAAAAAGTTGTACTAAACCTAAACGCTTAATATATTATTACGGAAACTTTGTTCCCTCACTGGTCTACGTGCAATACATGATCTAGGAAAGATCTTCTTAATTTATTGTAGAAAGCCATTTTCCATCCATTCTAAAAGGACATTTTCCCCCCTCTGTATCGATTTTTTCTTTAATAATTTCCTTTATCTTTATCTTTTCTTCTTCAGGACCAGACATTAATTTTACAAAACTTTGCAGACAGGCACTCGAATGCAACATGTCACCCACAGCACATGGAAAAGGATGTCTAAGGGCCCTCTGAAATGGGTCACGGTTCAGGTTCGGGAGGACACGGAGCATCTAGCTGGTGCTTACTTAAGTAGATGCCCAGGCAGGTAGGACTACCTTTTCCTCTCTTGCCTGGTACCACACCCCACGGTATTTTGTCACCCCATGCTTCAGCGAAAAGTGGTGTTTGCTAACCATAACTGAGAAAAACATGCTGGCTATTAAAACTTAGACATGTTTAGTGGCCTTTGGCAGCATGGCTCTAGACGGCATGGAGAAATGGTTGAAACCAGTTTTAAGCCTGTGTGCGTTACCACCTTGTCCTGTAAAATACCTTTCTCGTAACATCTTGTTACAACAGACTAGATGGGAGGACAACATCTGTAAATTGTTCACCCTCCTTTCATCCCGCAGGGTAATTATGGTTGCCTCCAACACAACCCTGTTCCTCTGGACGGAGGAACTGTTCAAGCCCTAGAGGAAGGATCCGCTAGCGGCTGTCTGTGGTGGTGCTCCATCAGAGACATTTTAAACCTCCCCATACTGGACGAAAGCCCCGCACCAACCACTCGAGCTTGGCGCCAGGGCCCCCCGAGCCGCCGCGGTGACCGCTTCCCCTCAGGCCGCCTTCCCGCCCCGCAACGGCCACCCGCGCGCCCCGTCCCTC
>VXAL01016115.1:23131-34636 GCA_013399475.1 Chauna torquata | reverse complement strand
TGGGAGAGCAGTCCATGCTTTAAGTTTACTACTGGCTCTTGAGACCATTTTGGAATTGCTTGAGGATTCTACCATTTGTGTTTTCTTAAGGCAGGCTTCAATAAACATAGCTGCTTTTTATCAAGTGGAGAAAAATAGTGGCTGCCTTCTGGCCAGCAGGTGATTTTTAGGCTGCTGAAGCATATCTGTGATTTATACAGGTCTGGGCCTGATAGATATTTTCACTTGCTGCTCAGGGTTTACTTTTTTTTTTTTTCAGTTTTCAGAGATCAACTTTCCAGTGATACGTGCATTGTTTTTGTAAGTTCCTGCTGGCCCTTGTCTTTAGTAGGCATTTGAGAGTAGTTCCTCAGCCTTTTTGAGCTTGTGATGCTTTGTCACCTTTTGAGTACTGTCATAATAAAGATTTTTCCAGTTGTTTCATTTGCAAGGTCTTAAAGTTTAGTGATCAAATTAATGTCTTTAACTAATTTAAAAAATTTCCAAGAGACTTTCCAGAAAAGTCAGACCCTAAAGATGAGATTTGCAGAGCACAGTGGGTTTAGGTGTGTGGGAGAAGCAAAGTATGCCTAAACCCATGCTCTGTTTAATAACTCCAGAACATCATGAAAAATACGCTTTGGGTAAGTTTAGTTATAGTTATCTTTATTTCAAAATTCCATATTTCCTAGTTGCTTATCTTGATTTAAAAAGCAGACCTGCTCCAGCCGAGCTTTATTGTACGCTCCATCCGTAGTTATTAGTCACTCCACTTGCATCCCAGTGCACGCTGTGATTTAATTGTCTTTATTGGGCATGGGCTTTCTCCTCTGAAGCTCATGCCAGGTAGAATGAATTTTGTTTTCTTATCTCTCAGTCTTTACTTCTTGTCCATGTCTTTTTATTTCTCATCAGTAGTGCCTTTTAAAAACATAATTACTTCCAAAATATTTGCAGAGCTTTTCAAATAGTGTTTTATTATGGCGTATCACCCATGGCAGTGGATCCGGTTTGGACACAGATGTTTTCTCTCTAGCTGATATTATATAACTGACCTTGGAAAACTAAAACTACACTTTTGTTTTTTTTTCAATACCTGAATCTGTCTTGCTGCTCCTTCCTCCACGTCTCCCATGGATTTCTAGATCTCTGAGGTTGGTAACTTGATGCAGAGGACTCTCGTTACATGAGATGACATTCCTTAAGGTGTTTTTGGACTTACTGTATAAACTGATGTTTTATTGTCTTGCTGAGCTCCTTCAGGTTGTTGTTACCTGGAGGCTTTTTCTTTCCCTGATGGAACTTCGTTCTCCTTCATTTATTTTCATGTGGAAACACTTAAAATGAAAACAAAGTTTAAAAAAAAACCCCGCAGTGAATCTGTATTTTAAGGTCTTACTGGCTTACATTTTCCTGAGCAGAATTGAATTGAAGAATTATGAGATACTGCTAAATTAAATAAGTAATAGTTACAATGTTTGTTCACAAGCCTGCTATAATTGGTGCTCTTTCTTTTAAGAGATACAACACATTTGGAGATTGAGCCTTTCACGCTTCTTGGTGTCTGTGCTGGTCTGATTCCATATCCTCACCACAACCAGTCCCCAAGAAACACTTACCAGTGTGCCATGGGGAAACAAGCAATGGGTAAGATTTTTTTAAATTCTGTTTTGGAGTATTACGTAGTTTTTGAGGCTATGTAGAGAAAGTGACAAAACAGAAATTCTTTCCTAGTTAACGTAAAAGCTTTGCTAGGAAGAGGAAGAGAACACCTCTTAGCTTAGATGAAGTAAGAAAAAGTTACCTCTAAAATGTTGGAAAAAATAAAAGAAAAAAAAGAGCCAGTACATTTTGCTGAATGGGGACCATATCTGCAGGTCTTAATACTTAAAAGAAAATCTGGAGAAAATGGGGCACTGTTGCTTTTTTCTTTTTTTTTTTTTTTTTAATAGTCATCATGACTTTGGAGCTTTCAGCATAACTAGAGGATTGGCAGTGTGGTTTTCTTTTCTCTTTATGCTGCAATGTGCTATGGGTTTCCAGATAAAAAGAGTTAAAAAGTGTTCTCACAAAGAGAGACAGAGTGCAAAGAGAAGAGACTTTGCCTCAATAGTTTAATAGTTGTCCTTCCAAAAAAAAAGTTATATTGATATTACAGAATGGAGGAATCAAAATGTTAAAGAGCTTGCTTAGTTACTTGACCACTTCCCACAGCAGCAGTTTATATTTGGGGCTTTTTTTGTTTGTTTTGGATGAAGAAGGCAAGTAGTAACAGCCTCTCAGTAAAATGACTGAAACAAAATTAATTTCTGATCACTTAATTCTTTTTACAATTATGGTAGCTGGTCATTAAAAAACCCAACCATTTTATAAATTTGCTGTGGTGGGTAATTAACACAAGGTAAGTTCTAATCCTTCTTTTACTACATAGCTAATGCATTAAAGTATCGAAGTCGTACAGCCTGTGATCAAGCTAGAGCGAGTCCCCCAACCTGACCAGTAGTACCTCAGTTCAGACAGCTGTATTCAGACTTGTGCTGTGTATGCTGGTTTTATGTCTTGTATTGATGACTGGCATGGAAGCTGAGAGTTACAGCAGAAAAAAATGCCACTTCTATTAGGTTTACTAAATCATTTGTTTTGTGCTGTGTGTCTGAAACTGAAACACTGCATCTTTCCTGAGGCTTCTCCAGCAGAATTAATATCAAAGTAACTGCCTTGTACTGAACTGTCATGGTCAGCACATCAAAATAGCAGAAAATAGCAACAGATGCACATCCCCCCTTTAAATTAAAAGGGGGGGGGGCAGCGATGCAATCTTTCTCCTTACAGTTCTCCCCCATCCCATTATCTTTCCTCCCACCCCCAAGTCTCTATTTTATGACTATTAGTCTCAGAAGGTTTGGTTGGTTACCACACACAGTTAAGCAGGATCAGTGTGTACAGAAAGCCAATTCAGTATCTGTGGAGTTCTTTTGTAGTTTTCTGTGTGAAGGTTTTTTTCCCCGTTTTGTTTTGAGTGTCATTTGCAATTCATTGTCTGTGTTTTCTGAGGTTGGTGTATTCAGCTGCTTTGACCCTAGGTCTTGCACATTTAGCTCCTTGGATACAATCCTCTGACGTTCCTGCTGACGCTAGGAACACAAAAGCCATTGAATATCTTGAGCAATAAAAAAAGCCTTTGTTTCAGTTTGTTATGACAAAACACCTGACTCAAAGAATAAGCAGCTAGATAAAAGTACATTTTAAAAGTTGGCACATGACCTGGGCTATATTTTGTTGTGCCTGAAGTATCTGCAAGCACCTGAACCTTTTTGTAATAACTACTTTTAAAAAAACACCCCAAGTGACAATATGTAGGGGCAGAAAAGTTTTTTCTCTATACCTACAGATCAAATGAGATCTAGAAGATAATCCTGAAACAGGTTACACATAATTCTTTCTGATTTTATTTATGAAAGGATGTGACACAGTGCTTCTAACTCCAAGCTTTTATGTAACTATCCACCCTTCTCTCTTTCCCCATCTCAAAATTGTAGACTGGCTCCAGGTACCATATTGCCGTGTGGAAAGACTCATGTCCAAGTCCACTTTGTCATTCCTCGCTGTCAAAACCTGGGGGCATGGAGGGAGCCTCAGGGCTCAGGCTCAGAAAGGAAGCTGTTGTGCTACTCAGCAATGACTCCCTCTGACTGCTTCACAGAGCTGTGCCAACAGCTTTGGACAGTCTTGGCTCTTTTTTAGAAATACTAAGCGTAGGGAAAGGTGTGAAAGCACATGTAAATGGAGGGTGGCCATCAGAGATTGCAAGGAGGTCTGTAATCCAGTATCCTTGGCAAGTGTTAAGTATTAAAATATGAATGTTTCTGCAGGATAATATTAAATGTACTGAAAAATACCTCCCTTTCACGGGCAGAATGGTTCATCTTGTTGGAGGACTAGGGCTGCGCTTAGTTTAGTTAGCAAACTGTATTTCATTGAAATGAAATTGAAATGAAATCACTTTGTTTTGGCATAGATAATTTACCATATGTTACAGGTTGTACTATGAGACTGAGGGAAAGTTATGATTAGATGGCAAATACAACAGCAGCTGCAAAGCCCTCAGTTGAAGGTTGGCATTTCAGTGCAAAAGTAACAGAAGCTTAAAATCTGAGAAGTATTTTGGATTACAATACAAGAATGTATACTGTTGGAATTCCATGTGTGCTCCAATAAAGTTTAAAATGATCAAAGGTACCTAAGATTAGAGACATAATTTTAAATGAAGCTTTTCAATCACATTAACACACAGGAAAGCAGTCAGTTTTACATACTGTACCTCTGTGACTGTGACGAGTTACACAAAAGCCTAATGTAAGAAATGAAAACACACACATTTTCCTGCCAGTAATCCACCATATTGCACAGACACACGCGCATCTGTGAAAGCGGCTGTGTGGGTACACAAAGCAAGCTGTACACTTGTCATAGCCCAACTGTGCTCTGCAGTTTCAACCCAAATGTCATAACACAAGTCTGAGTAAGGAAAGGAGGTTTTGGGTGTTAATTATAGCTTCAACCTGTGAAAGAGAGAGAATATTTGAGGGCAAGGTGGCGGGTGAGCAAGAACGTTGTTGCAGAAGTCTGTGTTGAAGCAACTTCTTTGATATTACAAAAAACCCTCCTGCCATAGGATTTATATTCTTGTTTGCTTCTGTGAAATAGCAGAACTCTTGATACACTGCTTTGCCTTGTGCTATAACCAGTTGAGTGTGTTAAAACTGAGAAGGCAAATGTGCCTCAAGGAACTGAGTGCTGGGGGTGGTTGCTTTTTGACAGTTGTGAAAGGCTTGTCAGTGGGCTGAGAGCTAAAGTGCTCCCAAATTTTGTATGGCTAGCCTATTGGCAGGGAACTGAAACAAACATCAAAACAAAACCGGTTGTTGCTGGTCTTCACAGCTGGACCTGGGTGCTTTGTGGCCAGGGCTCAGTTCTGCCACTAGTCTTTGAAGAGCTGTATTTGTGCTCTACGACACGGTGTCTTTTTGCCAGCTCCTCTCTGCCCAGTAGCAGGCACAGAAGTGCTGAGGCAGAAATGAGTCAGACTTCCCCATAATCTTTTTAACTGACTTCTTAATCTTTTTACAGTGAATAGAATATTTAAAATGCTGAACGTCCAGATTGATTAACACATGTAATATGAAAATCTCTGTGAGCTGAGTTGGAGCTCAACTGCAGGGTTCAGTGCAGCCTTTAAAAACGATGCTCCTTTCTCTGTTGGTTTGTGATCATATAAAAGGACAGAATAGTAGAAAATCTGTGGTGAAATTAGGGGAAATACAGAAGTACAGCAATTCTTCTCTTGGCATATGCAATAATAGCCCTTTTTGCTCATATCTTAAGTAGATTAATTTCTGTGTCCATGTTAATTTTGGTTGTGAAATGCAATATTATTGTAGTAATACAGCAGAGAATTGGATAATGCTTATTCTAGCTGGCTGTTTGTTCTGGTGAGTTCTGGGAACTTTCTGCATCAAATAACACTGTCCCGTTTGTGATAAATAGCAATAGATTGTATTTTTGTAGTGATTGGTTTACACTGAAGAACGATCAAATGATACAAAAATGAAAAAAGCTTGTTAGGAAGTGGAAAAAAGGAAAGAATGCGCACATGCATTCACAATATACCAAGCGCTGAAAAAAGCAAGAAAATGAACTTGGTATCCAAGTCAGCCTTGTGTGTTTTGCATTAAACAGGGCTAATTACCAACGAAAAAATTTGTTCTTGCTGTTGTGATAATTATAAATGTGGGTCATTGTGAGCAGGGTTTGTTATGGTGAAGTTTAGTTATACTTTTGCTTGGCTCTTTTGCTGAAGCAAACAAGGGCTCTGTTCTTTCAGAGAGAAAACGGAAATAAAGCTAGTGACTTCCTTCATTTCAACACCCACGCAGAGGTCTTGTCCCAACACACCGGTCCTCAGAAGAAGAAAGCTGCTTCTTAAACTGCAGTCTGCTTATTGAAATTAAGATTGTGGTTTGTTAGACCAGACTAGAGAAGGTGTTAGTGTATAACCATTAAATTGTAGCAATTAGGGCAAATGTTGCTGATATATGGCGCGCATTCTGGCTAATTTATTTCATTTGTGCTCTTGAATCGTCTTCTAATAAGTTTCTTTCCTGCTAGGATATCTACCATTTGTCTATATATGTACATTTTCCATTTCACATGATACAGCATTCAACTCTAGAAGAATTATCCGAGTAGTTTATTATTGAGGCTCAAAATCTCAGTAATGTCAGTTGCTTGTGGCTCCTGGTCTGATACAGGCACTAACGGTTCTGTTAGGCTCATCTGAACCTCTGATAAGGGTACCAACTTTGAAACTTGTGGTGCATTGTTACAGTGTCATCTCTAATCCTCGACATATAAGGGACTTCCTCAGATTGTTATCAGTGTATAAAAGGACAAGTTTAGCTAAGATAAGATACTCTAGACTTCATCCTGTCTTAGCATCCCTAACCAGTGAACCATAGCATGTATAAGTATCCCAGAGGAGAGAAAAATTGCAAGCATTTCAAAAGAGCATACTCTGGCATACTCAGGAGAAGATTTCTCTTAACAACAGGGAAATGTACCTGTCGAAAACTTTTAAGATGAGCTGTACAGCAGACAGCCTATCCCAAAAGCACACAGATTATTCATTCTAGGTGCAGAGGAAGAGTGGTCTAAAACTCTTTTTCATTTGGCAGTAGATTTCCCTTGCTGTATAGTGGGGGAAAACAATTTTTTTATCAAAGTACAATGAAACAATGTCTAATGCTTAGGCTAGGGGAATATTGGAAGAGGACCTTCAGGTGTTGGGCCCTGTTGGGGAATGTCTGGGAGGGTCTTCAGTGTTGAAGAATCCAGGCCCTACAAGCTTGCTTCTTGCTGTGGACAGAAAATACTGCTCTGGGATGAATTATTTCCTTCTCCAAGAAAAAGACAAGAAAGCAACTGTTCATAAGCAAGGAATGAGTGAAACCTGTCAACAGTACCAAATTGTCCTCAGCGTTTAAAAATGCTATGCCCATGGCTTCAAGTCCACTTTGCAGAACCAAGGAAAGTCCAGGCATGCAAGAATGATTTCTAACAGTTTATTTTTGGACACTACCTGTTGAGCTGTCTCCCTCTTCTCATCCTTGGGAAAGGCTGAGTTCAGACCTGTGGTGGTTTAGGGGAGAGAGCTTAGCAACAGGGACAGGGTAGGTCTTTGGAACTGCCTGTGATGCTGCCTGGTTTTAGATACATGGTTTTCTAAACGTATTATTTAAATGCAGGCAGTTGGAAATTGCAAGTGTGTGCATGTAAAACATGAAGCTGGCCTTCCCTAAAGGCAGATTTGTGTTCAGCCATTATATTCTGGCCATGTGGAGTCTTCATTACAGACAGGCTGCTTTGACCTTTCCGTGAAAATAGCCACCCTTTGAAATCACAGAAGAAATTGGGAAGGTTTTTGAAAGACTTACCTCCTAAGCACAAGTACTACAGAATATTTAGTGCTTAAAACTTCAAAACTTGAACTTTTCAGGCTGTAATTTCTTAATTGCTTCGAGACATAGCATAGTCCTGGTACAGCAAACTCTAATAACATACGATTGCCTTAACTTTTGTTCTGCTACACAACAGTTTATGTTTCCCTGCTGGGTGTTAATTATTTTTTCCTCAGATTTCAGAAGACACTTTGGCAGTCTGATGGGACAGGGCCAAAAATTTCAGTCTCAAGCTGGGAGGTCTATACAAAGGATTGAATTCTGAACCGTAAATTTAAAATTAATTTCATGTAGAAAGACAAATATATTGTGGGTGAACTTCTACTGTAGTCTTTCTAGCAATGATGCCTCTAATTTCAGAAAGTAAATCAGTCTTGGCTGCTGCTAACTGTGTGCTTTGTTCATGCTTTGTGACACTCTAACACAGGCTGCTGTCGAACTAATTATTGCCCAGAAAAAGGAAGCAAATACGATGTGGAAGACACAGAGCTTGGTCCATAGTTCCTCTGGAACTCAATGGGAGTTTTATTTATTGATTCTGATGAAATTTTGAATAAGGTCTATGGAACGCAATTTCTGCTCTCATTTAAAAAAAACAGCAACAAAAAAGTATGGCTTTTAGAACAGTAACAACAATCTTCATACGTGCACTGTTATTCTGTGTCATGATTAAAAATCTTATTTGCATTCAGTCATTAGTTTGATTTTTTTTTTTTTTTCCTTGTTATTCTTCTTGTCTTGATGCTCAGGTTTTCCCTGAAAAAGAAAAATCTTTCTGGAAGCTTAAAATAAGAAGCCACTTTCAGCTTTATTTAAGTTTAATAATATAAAGTTGTTTTGCTTCAGTCTCTTGTATGATTTTCTTTAATTTTTTTCATGACTTTCTATTATTAGATGAAATTCCTCAGTTTGTGGGTTTAGTTCATTGGCACTTTGGTAATTTTTTAGCTAAAACATTTCTAGGAAACTCACTGATGTTCAGACTGTTGTTTTTCTTTTACATGCAGGTACTATTGGATACAATCAAAGAAACAGGATAGATACTCTTATGTATCTTCTAGCCTATCCACAAAAGCCAATGGTAAAAACAAAAACAATTGAACTGATAGATTTTGAAAAATTGCCTGCTGGACAGAATGCCACGGTTGCTGTCATGAGCTACAGTGGTTACGATATCGAAGATGCTCTCGTCTTAAACAAGGCCTCTTTGGACAGAGGTAAGACCACCAATTCTTTCCTACTTCTCTAATGTGTGCTCTAATGCATGCTTTAGTGATCTTGTTGTCTCATGGTGTTGTCATATAATAAATTTTATTGCTCTTACGAACAGTGCATCTCCAGTTAAGAAATTGAATTCCAAAACTGCTTTGGGTGCTTTTGTTTGTTTTCTGCATGAATAGTGATTGTAATTCCATGGTTGCAACAGTAGGGTGAAGTTGCTAACACGTGAATAAACTCTTTGAGTATGGGTATTATAAGAACAAATGGCTAGCTTTTGACCTCAAGTAAGAAAGAATAAATCGTCCCTTTTTGAAAATATTTAGCTTACAAAAATACATGGTATTGGATAAAATGTTCTGTGGCACTTGCTTTTTACATGGTTACTGAGCCTTTCTTCATTACTAACAGAGGTCTCATCGTTTTCATCAGTAATGAAAGCAATAGATGAAACTAGATATTTGAATGTATTCGGGAAAGGAATGGAACGTGGTATTTTGTGTCATTGTGATATTGATGCTGTGAGGGCACAGTAACAGTACTGCCTAAAACAAAATAATTTAGTATTTATTCAGAGATAAGTTAATTACCTGCTTCCTTTAAAAAAAAAAAAAAACAAACTATGCAGCACAGTGTATTTTTAGTAAAAGTACATAAGCACCAAATAGAAGGTAACTAAGTGAAATCTATGTTTGTGCTGTTCTGGCACTCTCTCCACAGATCTTCAGCGCTTTATGTTAATGCTGCTGGGGGTTAGAGGAGAGTTGCCTGAAAACTTTAGTGTCTCTTCCCTTCTCTCTCTCTCCCCCCAATAAATTCCGTTGAGAGAAGACGTAATGCAGTGTGATCAAATTGGTTTTAGTTTCGGGTGGCCAAAATCAGATTCTTCCATGACTTTATTCCCCCCCATACTCCCTTCCTCCTAGTTGCTAGGCAGCAATAATAGTATTCCTAGACATGTATCTTTGGCATTAATGTCTGCCGCATTTAATTTATGCCTCCTTTTCTAAAACAACAACAGGCATGATTTAAAACTGAACGTTTTCTGGTAGACTGGTAACATTTACAGGGAGAGCTGTGGTGCTTGTCAGGAGTTGCTTGGCATAATCCAAGGATATAGATGTACTGTATGTGGCCACAACTATCTTTCAAATGAAGTAAAATAATGTAGGATTATTAGAAAGCCCTGTTTTGGCTGTTTGTAATTCTGAGCGTGATGAAAGTGTTAAGTATTGTGGCTAGTTGCTGCACCAGGAGAGAAATTTCCAGAGATGCCACTTTTCTCATTTAAACAAACCAACCCTATTTATACATAGTTATATATATGTATGTGTGTGTGTGTGTGTGTGTGTGTGTGTGTGTAAATATATGAATTATATGTAATTTAGACTTCTTTCAACCAGAAAAAACTGAGTAATGGGGTGATTGTATGAAACACTCAATGGGCACTTTCTTGTGTTGGCCACAAACATGAGTAAAAGTTCAGGTTTCTTAGAACCAAAGAAAGGAAGAGGTGCTGTTCTAATCCTGTTAAAATCTCTTCTATGGTATGTCTCCCTGTGGACAGCGAAAGATAAAAAAATGATGTGTGCCTGTGTGGGCAGAGGTATAGAAGGGGATTAGCACAACTTCAGAATTGGACCATAGTCCAATGTCTAAAAAACCAGCATGCATGATCTGATTTTAAATTGTGAGATACTAGGTATCTTTGTACAATGGTACGCATGTTCAAGATGAGGAGTAATCTAACTATTACAAAATATGTTATATTCTGTAGCTCAGACGGTGTTTCAGCATTCATGTTTTATTCTGATAACAAGTTGTAAATGATGAGTTTGTGTTACATTTTAGGTTTTGGAAGGTGTCTTGTGTATAAGAATGCCAAGTGTACACTGAAGCGCTACACAAACCAGACATTTGATAAAGTAATGGGTCCAATGTTGGATGCAGCTACCCGTAAACCAATCTGGCGCCATGAAATTTTAGATGCTGATGGTATCTGCTCTCCTGGTATGTCAAACTGCGTGTTTAGTCGTGGCATGTACAAAATCTGAAGTAGAAATTAACATTCTGTTAATATTTCTTGTACAATTTGTTTTATACTTAGTGTAATTTTTTTTTCTTGAAGTGGACAATATTATAATGGAAAATTTAAAAATGTTAGTTTCTGAAAGCAGCATGGTACCTGTTTATTTTTCTGTTGTTGTTTGTTTTCGTGCATAAGAAAAGGAACTTTCTATTTAAGTAGAAAAGTTTATACTGTGAGTCCTGAGTCCGTAACAGTGTGAATCTATGGAAATGTTAGAAATTGTATTCTTCTTACATCCCCAGACTGGCAAACTTAATATTGTAGTTCTGCTTCAATCTATCATATGTTCCTCTGTTGTTGTTTTTTAAGGATAGATTTCTGTATTATTTTGCATTATCAAAACCCACTAGTGTCCTGTCAGTTAAGGAAGTAAGACCTTGTATTATTAGCACCTTAGAAATATATTTTGAGATTAGCTCTTTAGAAATATGTTTTGAGAGAGAGAGAAAGAGAAGAAAATAAATACAACTGCATTTAGTTATGAGGATAGGTGTATAACTTTCCAGTGGAAATAAATTTGAGAAAGAATGCTGCCGTACTGTCATCGTTGTATTAGCAAACAGCTTGATAGATCTGCTGAGATCTAATGACATAGGTGCTGTAAAAGGCACTAAACTTAATTCCATTATAGCAGCTCAGTTACTACAAAATTGGATCACTTTTTCTCCTTAACACATCACGGTGGAGCTCAGATTTCAATCT
>VXAL01016115.1:0-22969 GCA_013399475.1 Chauna torquata | reverse complement strand
AAAAGAGACATAGACTGAGGTTCAGTGTAATTGTGTGAGGAGGTGGGAGGCAGGTACTTAATGTATTTTATGTTCATTAGGATTGCTGGGCATGCTGCTACTGGTCTGGTTTTCTATGTGGAAGGTGGGATAAGGGAATGGAGAGGATAAACAGCTGATGTACGAAGCAACAGGAAAAAGTAATTTCAGTAGACAGGGAAGGAGAGGCTAAAAGTAGTCTTGCACAACTCATAGTAGTTATTATGTGATATCCCGAAGTTTAGGTGTGAATTTCTAAAACTAGTCTTTTACAGTGTCGCTTGTTAATTTTCTCCTTAGTTATGGCAAACAACTTCAGATGCCTTTTTTGTATTCTTTAGACCCAGGATATGTTGAATAGCTATTCTCGTAGTGCCCCCAATATGCAAGCTGTTCTGGTTTGATTACCAAAAAGCTTGTTTAGTGATATCTGTACCATGCAGTATTTAATAATATAACATGACCTATTTCCTGGACATGTTCCTCACAGTTTGTCTTCTAGTATACCTTATTTTAAAGGTTAGAATGTATTTCTAACATAGGTAGCCAGATATATTTTAATGGTTCTTTCTTTCCTGTTTGTTGTAGGTGAAAAAGTAGAAAATAAGCAAGTCCTTGTGAACAAGTCCATGCCAACTGTGACCCAGACACCTCTGGAGGGAAGCAGTGTGCCTCAGCAGCCACAGTACAAAGATGTGCCTGTAACGTATGTTGCATCATACCTTTATACCTGGGGAAAGTAACATGGAGGAAAGGTACCCCTTTACAAGGAACCTCCCTGAACATATATGTATAGAGAAGAATCACTGAGTTATTTCCCAGGAGAAACCAAGGAAGGAGTGAAGACAGTGAAGCAGGGAGAGGAGTCACGTATGGGTGAAGCAATGGAGAAACAGGAGAGAAGCAGGATGAGTGGGAGGGCAGGGGACATATGTGTGCTTAAGGGGTATGCTTCTTCCATACTGGCTCCCACAGAAAATGGCCAGTGCTGACTGCTGCTCAGCCCTTTCTTTGCCAGGAGGAGGACAGAAGATGGAGGCCTTCCTATCTCAGAGACTGATGGTCCTCATTCTGACCATTCCAAGGAGATGTCCTTTCCTGAGGCACCAGTGAATGGGAAAGGACAGTCAATAAGGGTTTTTTCCTTTGTGTCCTGAAAGAACGGGAGAGGGCTTCAGAGGTGTGAGATGAAAACTTTACATTAAAAGTAAAAATCAATCAATCAATAAATAAATAAATCATGAAGAGTTTTTCACTGTTTTGTCAGGAATAGCCTTAGCACTTTGGTAAACTACCAGAGAGCAAGGCAAGCAAAATGTGCCCAGATCAGAAAGGCAGAAATAGCTTTGCTGTACTTCTGTGTGATTCATAACCAACAGAAAGCTCTACGTTTACTCCTACAAGATACTAATAAAGAAGTGAGGCAACAGTATAGTTATAAAGAGAGAAAAGAAGTAGCCCTGCCAGACAGGGACATGGATCCAGCCAGGGCTCTGAGTTTAGGTGTCATAGTTCAACCATCTCAGCTACTGGAACAACAGACAAAATAATCTCCTAAATAAGGTATTGAAGTCTGATATACCCTCATTCTGCAGTAGATAGGAAAAAATCGCTGATACCAAAAAGCTGATACCAAATGTTTTTTTTATTGTCCTCCCTAAATCTCTGTATATCCTGCCACATAAACTCAGGTAATACCTGCAAAGGACTAGAGTTCATCTCTTTCTGTACCCTATACTGTGCTCAGCCCATGGTTCATTTCTTCAGCTGCGCATGATATTATGTCAAGACATTATGCCTTAATTTTGTTCTTAAATTCTTTTAGTATGTTCCTTGAGCTCCCTTCTTTAGCTTCTCTGTTTGGCTCCATGAAAGCTACATTTTAGCCAGAAACTTACCAGTACACAGGTACTTTTTTGTAACTTGTGTTTGGTTCGTAAATGAACCAAAGCTCATGTTTTGTCTTCTTTCATTAGCTATAAAGGTGCAACTGATTCTTATATTGAAAAAGTAATGATTTCATCAAATGCAGAGGATGCTTTCTTGATCAAAATGTTGTTGAGGCAAACTAGACGTCCAGAAATTGGAGATAAGTTTAGCAGTCGTCATGGGCAGAAAGGTAAGCTACATATTTAATAAAAATAAATGCATGTTGGGTATTCCTACTTTACATAATATCATCATGCATGTTTCCATTGATTGGTTCAGATCTTTTATGACTACAGTGATAGAAGAAGTGTTCCTTATTGGTTGAGTTTGCCTAATGTAGCAATGATGTTTCTGGACCTGAGGGAGGAATTGGCACACAAAACTCTGTGTTGACTTATGAACCTGAAAAATACAGTAGTTGCCCATTTTAGACAAGAATGGGGTTTTGAATTTTTTTTTTTTCCAAATGTGAATTTGGTTTTAGATAGGTTTGTCAATGGGTTATCAAGAAAAGTATTGGAGGAAAGAGTGAAAAGGCCTATTCTGGATGGACAGAAAACACCGGAGGTAGAATATACCAGGGACATGATCTGGGGCACCTGTGGATCTTCAAACTCCCACATCAGATGTGGTGGGAAGGGAAAGAGGTTGGTGTTATGGAATCCTTTCCATTGCAGCACACACACTCCTTTCCTGTTACTGGACAAACTTGATACTGTCTTAATAACTACTGGACCAGAAAAATCCGTACTTCCCTAGTTCGATTTCTGACGAACTGGAACCGGAGCATTCAGTGTAAAGCACTCCAACCTCTTATATCTAGTGACACAAGTATCTGCAGGGTCTGTGTGCAGGGGAGAGAGAGGGAACTGAGGAAATAATGGAGGACACTGTTTAGACTTGAAATACTACCACCTAAAGCTAGTTGTAGTTAATGACCTTTGCAGTAATAGCTCCATTTCCAATATGAGCTAAGGGCTGCCATCTTGCGAACAAACTGGCCTTTCGTGAGCTGTGTTCTTTGGCAGAAGAAATGTGGAAGAGAGCTTTTTGTTAGGAGGAGCTCACTGCAAGTGTTCCCTCCAGCACTGTGTGCCCTTGATTTACCACTGGTTCCGCTCTAGTCCCAGCCTCATGGTGGCTTTGAGCTTGTTGTACTGATTCACACTCTGTATTCTTGGAGAAGAACCGGGGAGGTCTGCGGGCAAATACGCCTGGAAGTCAGGCAGCAGAGAGCTGGTACTTGTGCAACATCTGTATGAAGATTTGAGCCAGTGCAGTGAGATGAAACTGCAACAAATGTCACCAGTACAAAGGCAGCATCCAGCTCTAGAGCTCTCTTAAATTAAGCTTAAAAATGGAATTATCTCCAGCATGTTCAGTGCGTGTGTGATTGGAGGGGGTGTGAAGATCAACTGGTTACAGATGGACCCCAGACACAAGAGAGAATTCATGTTTAAAGTGCTCCATGCCACTGTTCACTTCTTTATTCACATGTGTATCCTGAAGTTGAGTTTAAAGTCCTTTCTGGCTTTCTGAAGCTATCAAGTACAGTGGCAACGAGATGGCCAGTTGTAACTGAAGTGGAAGACTGCACCCCTGTCGTGAGATACCAGGCTAACCACAGTAATCCTCATGTCTGTAGTCTCCTGGTTTGGTGATCAGGACATCTATCTAGAGCAAACCTAGCAATCAAAAGAGAATAAATGGGTACAGAAGGCAATATTTGATCATACTGTTGGCTGTTACCAAATACATTGCCTCGAATTCTTTGTATTTTCGGTGGAGAACAGAACACAGGCTTTCTCAGGTACATCCAGCTGTCTCCAAGATCACCCATGCTTTCCTGGTGGTGCAGGTATTTTCCCAGAGATATCTTGAAACTCTCTTCTAAAGAAATCCTGCCAGTTTTTCAACTGTTTTTAAGAAATAGAAACTCTACGGATAATCATTGGAACATTTTTCCTGATTATATTTTCAAGATAGCTTTTGATCTAAAAATAGTAAGTAATTATCACTGATTCCCCGACCAACTGGGAAACCAATACCAGTGGAAGGCTTCAAAAAAGTAAAGAAGAAGCAGTGCGTTTTTGATTTTTCCCTTTAAAATCCAGTCTAGTTCTTGCACGACAACCATATAGGATAGGTTCTGTAAGTGAAGGGGAAGATCATTAGCTTAAAAGGCAAACAGAAAGAGTTGAGCAATTAGGATGTTTCTGCTGCCCCATTCCTTCCTTCTCCTTCAGGAAGATTTCCTGTGGAACCTCTTTCAAATAATTTTTAAATCTGAGACTCAGTGAAGATGTGAAATACTTTCAAGCCTATAAGCTTGTATAGCAAAGCCCATTTCTTAATATATTTTGAACTTCATCTAATTGGTTCTTTCTTCTTATAGGTGTAGCATTTTAGCTGCAAATTATTATATAACAGTACAATCAGTACTGTGCATGACAGTTTTTCTTATTAGAGTAAAAAAATAGCCTACACATTATAGTAAAGAAGGTACTAGATTAATCATGATAAATATATATCTTGTGTGAAAAATGTAAGCAGGTAAGTTTGTCTCCAAGCTTGGCCTATTGATGTGCGCCTATTGAAATAGTTGAACAGCATTTAAATGGAACCGAGTTTCATACCTCTCCAAAAATCAAGAAAAAGGGTGTTCCACAAATCAAGAAGCATTGGAGGAAAAGAGGGAGAAGTGGAAGAATGACAAAAGGAAACAGAAGCATCAGGCAGACTGCAATATGGCTGTAGGTAGCAGAAGGCCTTCTGTATCACTAAATGTACATAAGGCATCTCGCAGACTAGAGAAAGCTCATTTTAGAGGTCTTGAAGGACAGACATCTCACTGAATGCTCTTGCTCCTTGTCAAACCCTGATATTCATGGTCAAATGCAGAAACAACTAATAATCACTGTACTGGAATCTGGTAGTATTTTCTTTAATATCTCCAAAGCCACAGAATGTTAATAATATTTTTTTCCGAAGTAAAATACTTGTGAAAGTCCCATAGTAATGGAAAACAACATCCTAAATGCTATATAGGAGTCTTTGAGAGCACCCACAATTACGCCTGGCATCGTACATGACTGATGCCCCATGCATCTGTGCTGTGGACCTGTGATGATAATAAGCCAACAACATCAATTATTCAGAATCCCAAATGTCCCTTTCAGCTTGCTTTTGAGGATAAAAGTGGGAACATTGCAACAGTTGTTATAGATTTTGCAGACGTGTTTGTTAGCTGTCCAGTACATCAATCTGTAGTAATCTTTTGTGATCTGGGGAGTCAGCATATTCTAGATTATTACATCCTACTAGGATACATACGCTTACTGGTATCAGACCTTTAAGTTCATTGTCTTGTAGCACATCACAGGAAAAGATGTTACAAAGAATGGTAAACAGGAGAAATGTGCTAAGAGGAGAAGATAAATATGTTAGATACCAAGAAAAAAATACGACACTGGAGGTTACTGTTTTGCAACTTCAGTATCCAGTGGAGAACTGGTACTGACATCAATGTTAGATTACAGGCAATGATAGAACTGGACAAAAGCTATGAAAAGGAAAGGGAAATTTTCCTTTGCCAGCTGTTTAGAAATATAGCTGACATCAAATCAAGAGAAGGATCAGTTGTAACAGAAGAATATAGGCAAGTGTGAAACAGAAATCATAGTACTACCAATTTAACATTTTTTATTGAGAATTTTTAATTAGCCTTGAATTGTCTCATCTTCTGAATGCTGCTGATTACGACTTCAAATTTAATTTGTGAGTGTTAGTCTTAAGCCCATCACAGAGCCATTTAAACCTATGATGAGCTTAAACTAACAAGTACCTTGATTTAGTAAGAAGGAAAGAAAGCATATTTCTCTCCTTTCTGTATTGTCAATCTTTTCTGTGAAGTGTTTTTATTTTCTAGAAGGAACGCGTGAAGGTGACATTTGATTTCATGAAATTGTAGTGATGGTTCCAAAAACTTAAATATGTGCAAAGTACAAAAGAGCATAAACCGCAGTTCTCAAGTCTTTTTCATGGGCTTTTTCATGTGTTCCAAATTGATTTGTATTCTAAAGGTATACTTTGTCACTGGGGCAGAAGGAAGCGGAGTAACAGAATTGGAGTGTCTGGGATACAGCAGATTAAATCTCACGAACCAGCTTTAGCCTTTTGTTACAGAAGAGCCTTTCGTTAAGTATGCGTGTAGATTTTGTAGGCCTCTGTAATAATTTAGATCTATGCCACTGCATCTGTATTTGCTACCTTCTTTGTGTCCTCTCCCATGTCAACACTGTACTGGCAAGGGTCACCAGTTCCTGGCCTGTCCACCGCACCCTCTTTTCGTGCAAGTCCATGTTTTACGTATACTTCTTCCAAAGTGCCTGTAAAGCTCAAGCCTTCCCTTCGAGACCTGTCAACGAAGTAAATGGGGAGGAGGAAAGTTAGGCCGTCAGGCTGTGTTCTGAAACTCACCAGCAAATATTTTGCTCTATCTCAATATTCATCTTCAACTGGGATGTTGCAGTAAGATCTTTGGGACTGGGACTGTCCCTTTAGTCTATAGAGCCCTTAAGCTTCTAGTGTCTCAGGAATAAACATATACCTACCAGACAGGACGTATCTTAAGCTGTAGGTCTTTGTTTTAACTATATTGTGTCATATATTTTTCCAGAAGGATAAAGAAACTTTTTTGGTTTATAATTTTGTTTTTTAATCTTGCATTCTTCAAGTAAACTCACTTTTCAAAGCACAGAAGGCTAAAGAATTGTTAAGCTAAAGAAGCCTCATCTGAGTTCCATACAAACTAAATTATTATATTTCCAGATTTCCTCTTGCTTTGCTACAAATCACAATGAGGAAGAAGTTGGGCTCCTTTGATGTGAAAAAAAGCAATATATCACTTCTCTGAAAGAACATTTCTCAGTCTCTCATGTGAAAAAGGATTAACACCTCCAACAAAGGTCCTGTAGATCACAGAACTAAGCAGCAATACTGAACAGTATTCCTGAGGAGTGGAAAAACTGTATTTAAGCAAGAGATTGTTTGAACTGGCAAACAGAAGCTTTTTAATAGCTGAAGATCTAAGATAAAGGATTAAACCTTTCTGAAGTATCTGCACTTAAACAACTCTAAAGACAAGGAAGCGAGTTTAAATTCATGAAAGATGGTCTTTGTTTTCCTAAATGAACCATGTTCTTTAGTGTCAAAACAAAATCCATTCACAGCATTGTCAACTACATAAACTTCATTACAATACCAAAGTCTGACCTGGCTTACTTTCTAAAATTTTTGGAAATTTTTAGAATAGTTTGAGCATCTGCCTAATGCTTGCCAAAATTCATAGTTGAGAACAATGTGTCTTTGCCCTTTCAGTGAGCACTTGTACAGTGCACGTAAGCTGAGCATGTAAACTAAGATGTTAGTTTTAAATTGTTGCTTGTGTCGTTTTCCCACCTTACAAGTCAGACTTGGTGCTTTATCTCTAGTAAAACATCAGTGGGTTTATAGGAATTAAATGGTTGAAGCGGTATTAAAAAGATTTTGCTGTTATTGACTGCAGGAATGTGAGGTGATTAATATTGATTAGGCATCAGGAAAGGTAGGAATTTCTTACCTTATTTTCATCTTCAAAAGTTGAGTATGAGGAAATGAGATGTCAGAATGTCATCAAAACTTCTCTTACAGGTTTTTCTATTTATTTTTAACAAAATTGCTACTTAGTGTGCTGTCTTAAGAAGAAAATTACAGCATTTTTTATCTCAAGCAGCAAACAGGTAACCTTCTGACCTTTTCACTAAATCCTCACTGAACCTCTGAAATTAGGGTGATTTAGCATTTTATGGCACAGAATAAAAATCTCTAATTCTGTTTCCAAATAGTGTATCCTGAACACACATTTTATTAAGCTCTTGACTCATTCAGCCATGTGTATTTTGTAAAGTTCCTATGGTTATTGTTTTACAATAGCTGCTTCCAGAAGCATTGTAAGGGTTTCAATTAATCAGCTCTTTGTGTGCTTCAGACTATGCAAATTTATCACATCAGACCATTCAGCAGCTCATGGGAAAGCAGTGTACAAACTGTATTGTCTTCTAGCACCTCCTCTCATTTAGAGTGATGTTTTTAATAAGAAAACTAATCAAGTTTACTTATGCATTATTTATCTGTTAATTTTAATTCTGTTCTTTACCTCTTATGTCAAATGGGATGTAGCAAGTGATATGATAGATCAGTGAATGATTCAATATTGAACAAAGCTTATGTGATACAGCACTTTTTTCTTCTGAAGTTGTTTTATGCTTAGTTAGCCAGCACAGTATGCAGTTAGAGAGTTTTGAAGCAAATGTACATTTTTATTTAACCTTATTAATATTTGCCAATCAGTTTGTCACTTGTCCAAATATACAGTGCTGTGTTATAGGTACACCTCTTCTTAATTATGTGATGTAGTCTTATTTCTCAGGAGTATTTCCAAATTCTGTCAAATCTGGTAAATCTAAAATAGACACCTTTAGGTCAGTTTTAGCTCTTTTACCGCTCTGTCATTAGAATAAACAAACAAGGACGTTTAGTAATGCGCTTCTTTTTGTCTTGCTGATAGGAACTGGTATTACTGCTGCTTCTATTCACTTAGTCTCCTTTGCTTTCTAATGTCCCTCCTGCTGGTAGTAATTAGTTTTCTATATTAGGTTGTTTTCACTTATTTGATTATTTTTTTTTTTATTTGGCAAGTGTGCGTATAGAAGGCATCTTACCGTAGCTGGTGCAAAACTTTCCCATACCGCTGTTTTGTCCCTGCCCCCTCCCTGCCGCCCCCAGCCCCCTCTGTGCTGAACTGCTGTTTTACAAGTCTGTCTGCGGTCCTGCTCGTCAGCAAACCGTAAAAGCAACCGTGTAAAAGACACAAATTCTGGAAACGTGAATTTCTCCTGATTAGGAAAAGAAACTCTTAAAGGACAAAAGTGGAGCGGGGGGGGGATCTTTGTTCCGTTTGGGCCTTATGGAGGTGCATGGGTGTTGAGGTGCTGATGCAGATGGCTGTGTGAGGACGGGGCCATCGTGCGTGGTCAGAGGGCTGGCATTTATTGGCTGGCATTCAATAGCAGTGACAAACTCTGCCGATGTCTGTTTTATACTTGCATGTAAAAGCACTGTGGACATCTAATTTAAGTTTATTCTAATTTAAGCTGTTATCCTTGCAGTGAACTGCCATGTTTATTAAACCACTCATTTTGAGAGAGAGGGAGAGGTATATCTTAAAAATTTGCTAGCATTGTCACTGATTTTCCCTCTAAGGTGACATTATGAAATTGATACATGTTTTTTTCTAGAATTCAATTTGTTTTTCAGTTGAAAAGGAATGAGATATAGCAAGCTGCTGGATGCTTTCTTGCTTGAACTCAAAACGCTCCTCTTAGTCCACACACTAAAAAATAAGGTCTTCGTATTTTGTTTTGTCTAGAAAAGTAATTGCAGCCTTTTCTGGTTGTTAATGTTTGATTCTGGTCCGAGACAAGAACTTCAGAGGTTATGGGTGAGAGCAGATTCTGGCCCATCATAGTATAGCATTTAGTCTAAAACTATGTTGTTAAATTTTGGGTGCAGCACATAACAATGTGTGCAGGGGAAGGGGAGTGAATGAAACCAAATTATTTTGTAAGTCCCTTGTGAAAGCTGGGAAACAATTTTCATGTGGTGTCTACATCGATAACAATCAGGAAATCTTAAAACCTGTAGGAAGAGCCACAGAGCAAAGTTACCTACTAGTCTGAGTGTGTCCTGTTTATGAATATTATATGGGGAATAGTCGGGCAGCTCAGTTGTGAAATGCAGTTCATACATACAGGACAGCATTTGGAACTTGAGGCTGTCTTAAATCTAGCCTCTTCTTTTCTCTACTATTTTATTGGCCAGTTTCAAGTGATAATTCCACTTGTAATGGATTAATTCACTTGATCACTTTTTTGCAGCTGCTCGGCAATGCAGAGCTGGTAGGCTTGCCTTTTACTGCCCTGCTGCAAACCCTGGCTCAACAATCGGGGATGAAAAAGAGTAGCAAACTCAGGAGCTTACAGAGTAGACCTGCAAGCATTAGCTAATCTCTGAAGAGCTTCTGAAGGAAAGTGACTGCAAAATGAAATCAAGTTTACGTTTTGAAGTGAGTTGTAGTTACTTGCCTTTAGAAGTAGTAGTGTATACAGGAAGGGTGTCTTTCAGCTTTTTAAACAGCTCTTTATGAACTTTCTTGAAACATGGAGGGGAAGAAGCTGCTCTCTGTCCTGTTTTGTAAACACAAAAGGACATGCTATAGATCTGTTAGCAAAACTCAGCACCTTCTTAAAATAGAGAAGCTTGTAATTGAGGTCTTACAGCTTTTTCTCTCTCCCTCTCTTTTTTGGGGGGTGGCTAAAACAGAAACTATGAATGGCCTTCTGAGCTTCACATTGCTGGATTCTGTCTAAATATTTTGTTTTTAACTTCTAAGCTCATTATGCTGTCTTTGTGTTAACTTGTATTAAAATCTGTCAGCTATGACTGGTCTCATAACCACAGTCAGCGGACCAGAATAAGTTAATTATTTACTTGTGTCACTAGTGCTCTTCATCTAATGAAATGCACAGCTGTGTTAGATCTGCAGTTGGGTGTGTAGGTCCCATTGTTATACAAGTCAGCGGAGGGTAGAAGCCGCTATGATGGAGAGCCCTCAGTTCTTTCTGCTGTTCTGCCTTTCTGTGTCGATTTCATGGATCTTTTATCATTCACTTTCACACAAAACAAACAACACAGTGGCTGTCTGCTATGGGAACCGGCTTGGCATATAAAAGGTTTTCAGAGCCTAAAGTAATTTTAAGTTAGCTAAGATTTAATTTTTGGCTTACAGGTGCCCTGAAGTCCAGATGTAACCTAATGCTTTCTTAGAAGTAAATGGGAATAAGGCACAATGTACATGCCATAAAACATACATAATAAAGTATTTATGTATATAATTTTAGGATAAAAAAGCTGTGCACACAAGAGATAGGGTTGTTTTTTTTTTTTTTCCAGCAAATGATTGCTGCTTGGTAGGGAGGGATAGAAGGATGTTATTGATTTAATATAATAGAACAATGAAAATTAATTTCAGTAGGTTCAAAAACTAAATACAGCCCCCACCCCCAGACACTCCGATCCTTTTTTTTTCCCCTGCCCCCTTCCCCCATACTTACCATTCTCATTCTGTTAACTACTGTCCCATACACCTATCCCTCCCTGTCTTGCTTGGACAGTGGAAGAGGAGCTCCCTCCTGAGCAGACGCCGATATCCCCCTGTGCAGTGGCTGGTTGGGGGATGCCTTTTTAGGGATGTAACCAGCACCCTCAGTCTTCCAGGAGCCCCCTCCGCTCCAGGGCTGTTCCCAAAACGTGCTCTGGCAGTTGCAGCAGGCTGATCTCAAATAGCTTGCAGCTTTTTTGAGTTCTAAGGGCTTCTGGAAGAAATTGTCCAACTGAAACAGTAGCTTTGGTTCAAAGGAGTACAGGCTTAAGCAGCTGCATTTTAGCACCTGAATTTGTGTGTTAGATCTCTCGGTCATTTATAGCTGCAGTATTTTAATCTGCAGAATTCATTGCAGAAACAGTTATAAGGGTGAGAAAGGAAAATTTCGTGATATATGATAGACTATTTTAAATGAGTTTTCATGCTTCTGTTTAATGTGGTGTAAGTAGTTTTAGAGTTTGAGGTTTTGTTTGTTTTGCATCCAGTAATCTGGTGAGACTGAAACTTCCAAAACTTTTCCAAAAGGTACCATTTGTCTTCATGGGCTGACAAAATATAAGCAGTCTGAGGAGTGGACTGTACTTTGTAATTCATCAAGAGCAGTCTTTGCTTAGCAAATGAATGCTACCTGAAAATGTTTTGGTTTTTTTGTTTTGTTTTGTTTTTATATTTTCCCCTAATCTCCCCTCAGCTGCTGTCAAACCCTGACTTCATTTGTTTTTATTAAGTATTTAGTGAAGATACATATGATAAAGATATTCCGAATCAATAATAATTCATGTGTTCAGAGAGATACTGTAAGAGACCTAATTTCTTTGTTTTTTTTCCAGGAAATTATAATATTATCTCTAAAAACTAGGTCTCCTTTGAGATATTCCAGACTGACTGGTCAGAAGTTTCTGGTTGCCTCTGAAAACTGTATCTAAAGCTTTCTTCCCTAATTTGCTAACTCACAAATCACTGGGAGCATTATGTAAGGGTATGCTAATTTTGCCAGTCCTGTCACAAGGGCTCTCTTCTAGCCTGCAGGTTGTGAGCGCTGGTCATGGTAATGAATCCGAGTAAAAAGTGATCCATGAGAAAGAGAGGAGGAGGAAAACACTAAAGAAAATCTGGTGATGAGCGTCAGCCCTGCTGGTGGTTTGCTGTTTGTGAATTGAAATGTTTTCTCTTCTTTAGGGGTGTGTGGACTGATTGTTCCTCAAGAGGACATGCCATTCTGTGATACAGGAATCTGTCCAGATATCATAATGAACCCTCATGGCTTCCCATCACGTATGACGGTTAGTGGTTATGTTATGATTAAAGAAGCAGTGTTCCTCGAAAGAGAAAGTGAAGTGGATTGGCCAGAAGAAACAAAAAAAAAATTGAACCGCACAGTTGCACTGAGAATATTCTCCAGTCCTCATGCAACATGCTTGCTCTCCTATGAGTATTCAGCAATCTGTTTTGCATGTTTTGAAACATCCTGCTGTAAAAGAAGTAGGGATGTGGGCTGTTAGTGCATCATACTCATTTTGTTCAGCATCAAACTAAACAGAAAAGCAACCAAGTACCTCAGTTGCACCCTTTTCCTTTGAAAATTTTTTGCTCTTCTTCCCAATTGACTGTGCCCACTAAGCCAGCTGGGGCAGACTGTGTGGGGAAGGGTAGAGAGGAGTTTCAGTAATAGTTCCAGACCTATATAACTCCTTACATTACACCTGCCTCCCTGGAGTTCGTGCAAGTCTTATATCTGTGTTGCAGCCGTGCTAGATAAATCACAGCCTGGCCTTTATGTGGGACCTCCACTGATTACTTTGTACAGCCTCTGATCTTTTTTTCTTTGTTAGCTTCTTCCCTTCTGTTCCCCCGCTGCACTGTAGCATGTCAATCTTTGAGGCTGTCTCCCAGAGCAGAAGGCCGTGCTGGATCCTGCTCACTTTTCAGACTAGTGGAAAAAATGGGGCTGCCTGACTCAGGACCCAGGTTCCAGAGACCCTGTCTGGTTTTCACCCCTTCACACAGGAATAAAATTCCTGTTCTCTTTTGGTTTCTTCCACTCTTTCCATTGCATGCAATAACCCAAGTTGCTGTCTTAGACACTTCGTCTGGCTAACACTGTGACTGATCCAGAGATGTTCTAGCCCGTACTAGTGAGCAGGCTGTTTACTCTGCTTTTCCTTGTACAGGTAGGAAAGTTAATTGAACTCCTGGCTGGAAAGGCTGGGGTCCTGGATGGCAGATTTCACTATGGAACAGCTTTTGGAGGCAGTAAAGTTAAGGATGTTTGTGAAGATCTTATTCGCCATGGTTATAACTACCTAGGGAAGGACTACGTAACATCTGGTATCACCGGGTAAGAATCTGCTGCATAGATTTAGATGTTTCAGGGGAGTGGGGAAATCCTGTTGAGGCACATGTGAAAAAGCTTCTTATGTCTCAGAGCTCAGGAACTTTCTCTTATTGACAAACCACTCTGTGAGATGGAGGCAAGGGGCTGAAGAATGGGGCAGTTCTTTTTTCTTAAAAGCATTCTGTGGTTCCACGTTTTAAGAGTTGTTAGTATTTGCATGGCGGTAATGTGAATGGCCATTGTAGTAGACATGAAAATCTCCCAACTTCTTCTGCATGACAAAAAAGTAAAATCAAGGTTTTCCTTCTGAGAGATTGAAAGAAATTTCAAGTTTCTGTTGGCAGCAATTCTTGTATATGCTTGGAATCAGATTGGCATTTTCATATTGTCTTTAATAGTACTGTAAAATATGGATTTGGAAGCAGGTGTCTGTTCCTTGGGAATATTTTTTTCTGTGCTCTTTTTTCTTTTTCTTTCGATTACACAATGATTCAGTCTGGCATAATACTCTAATCTGCAAACTTCCTGCTGTGCCGATCAGACTGGCTTCTGAGACACGGAGTTCAAAGAACGTAAGATAGTTTAGGAACAGGAAAAGGCCATATGGCTCCACATGCCAGCCCTTCCAAAATGCATCTTAATCCTACCTTCCTGCTATTTTTATTATTCTCCCAGTCCCCTTCTCAAAGAGTAAGTTTAGGTCTCTCATGGTTTTTTTTTTTTTTAACACTTCTTATTTTAGTTGCTTTTACTACCAGCTTATTCCGTATGTTGTCTTCTGTTTCAGACAGAAGATTTTGTTCACCTTACGCACTCCATATTCCATAACTCTTTCTGAAGTATTCCAGTGTTTGAAACACTTTCTGGTGACACATCATGATAATTTTTAACAAATCTGTTTAATCTTGTTTCCCAGGGAGAGTAAAATGGTCTTGCTTTAAAAATCCCCATCCCCTGAACTTTAACTTTGTACTGCCTCATTTAGAGACTTAGCTTTAGAATACTGGTATTCTCCCAGGCAAATTTCACGATTCATCTATTTTTCATGAAATTTGAAGGCAAATGTGTGTGGAAGCTCCAAATATGTGTGCAAATTCCAAATGTCTGGTTATATTTTATTATTTGCTTAGATGGGCAGCTTTTGGAATAGCGCTGCATCATGTCAGTAATGACTCTGAATGGGAGGTTGTCTCCTACTTGTTTTTACATTGCACATATATTTCTAAAAATAAATCAGTGGCAGTGCTGGGTTTCTGCGTTCTACTTGTTCTTAGTGAATGCTGAAGGTGGTAGCTGGGAAATGACTGAGTGCTTTCAGCTGTTGCTTTTTGATCTTTAGATGCTTATGCTGTTCTTACAGTTGGGGGTATTTTAAAACCAGAAATCTTTAGCTGTTACTCCAGCTCATAGAAATGAGTAACACCCTCTGTGCTGCTTACAGATGTTCCCAAGTTGATGCAAGTGCCTAAACACAGTTCTGAAGAGCCCTTTTACCCTGCTTGTCTGAGCCCCCGGTGCCAGCCCGGGCAGAGATTTTTGTCCCATGGGTACAGCTGCTGAGCAGACTGCCGCCTGCTGCAGGCCCTAATCTTAAATCACTCTTTAGAGTCTAGCACATTTACAACCTTTAGTGGTTGCTGATGACACCATTGAAACCCTCCTGCTCAGACAGAGAGGGAACTCAGGTGGAACAACTGAAACAGGTACCTGCAGGTATAGCAGCGTGTCTGTGCAGCGTGTGGCAAGAGTTCAGGAACTTGTCCCTCACTTGTTCCTTGATACAGCAGTACGTGGTGCTGGCAGTGTACTGCTCTTCTGTTCAGAAAGGTTATTTGTAGGGTTTTCAGACCAATTGTCCTGGAAGCCAACTGTCCATTTTTCAAGGATTCATGATTCCCAGATGGTTTCAAATTCCTCTTGCCCACAACACTCTTGTCTTTCTTAAGGTAAACATGTGCTAACGTTGAATATTGTGATTTTTTTTTTAATTCCTTCAGGGAGCCTTTGGAAGCATATATCTATTTTGGTCCTGTGTATTACCAGAAACTAAAGCACATGGTGTTGGATAAAATGCATGCAAGAGCCCGAGGACCTAGAGCAGTGCTAACCAGGTATTGTTACATGCTGAGTGGAGAATTCTGAGCCTACAATCAGAAGTGTGCCCAAGCTGACTGATGGGTTTAAAACAGTTTGTTCACTTCTTGATACTCAACAAAAAATGCTATTACCTGTCAATGCACTGTTAAAGAGCAAAAGCTCTCACAGCGGACTGTGGTAGAAGGTTGTTCTGAATATCTGGTGTGATCTGTGTGGTACAAAACTGAGTTTGCGTCTCAGACTTCTGTTAGCAGTCGGTAAAAAATACCATCCACTGATTCTCAATGCACACTGTGGCCCTTTCCTGTCAGTGTTCATATAATAGGTATTTTAGGAGGACTTTTTTTTTTCCTTTAACAGTTGTACTTTTACGAAATTGGGTATGAGTAGAAGGAAGAAATTTATTTTAATATTTCAACATCCTTAGGTATTGAGCAGGTTAATATTGATGTGGTCCACATCTTCACCTGTCATGGCAAAGCAAATGCATTGGCCCTAGTGTAGCACAAACGAGCATTAGCATAACGTGCATCCCTGGTACACTGCACTTTGCCTTGCAAAACTTCTATTCAACTCTAAAACTTAATTTAGAGTTGTATGTGCTGGTCCACAGTTCTCATACAATACTGTGAAGGGGAATAGCACTTTCACACTAATGAATTGCAAAATTTACGGAGACGCCAACAATAAATCTCTGTTTTTATTTGCCTGGTTTAAATATATCCTCAGTTCCTTTGGAGTCATGATGATTGCACTAAGCCTGAACTTGGTTTTCTCTCCAACAAAAAGGTTAACTATCACGTTGATGTCCTGTTGTGTGAATTTTGAAGTCAAGCAGATGTACTCTGGGTAATATGTAATATAAGCCCCTGGAGGTGGGCTTACACTGTCTGCACCTTTGGAGAATTTGAAGCATTCTGCTTTCACTGGTGTTACTTACCTTTTCTCCTTCAAGGCAAACCAACTTTTTGGCTCTTTTGCTCTAAGGCTGCTTGCACTCATGTTCTAAACTGCTGACATTCCTGGCTCACAAGAAGTAGTTCAGTGGCACAGTCTTTGCATTGAGGAGGCTTCTAGTGGATGGCTTAGTGCACCTCTCTCCATGACAGTAGGACTATTACATAAATCTTTCCAGTCAGCTAATTGATGGGTAGTCTTGAATATTCTAGCAAAGATTGTTCTAAATTTCCTTTGCCAGTCTTTCTGGACTGTCACGTACACCATTTATACCTCACCTGTTAAGTGGAGATACTCTTCTTTTTGACCTGTAAATTGTGTAAATTTATAATCAGTCCCTTTTGTACTGTATTTGAGGTGTAAGCACAAAGTTGTGCCTATCCTGCTTTTGCTCTTCCTTCTAACAAGCATCATTTATATCCTTTTCTTTAATTCTTATTTTATTTTTTATGCCTCTCATCATGCCCAGATGCACTTCTGTTGCCCTGTCTGCCTGCACACCAAGTTAGCAAGTCAGTCCTCTTAACAGGTGCAGCTTCCACCTGTTGATGCACTATTACAGAGTGAAGGTGCAGGTCTCTGCTGTACCAGATAAAGAAGTTTCTCTCTCTCTCTCTTGCTTTCCATTTCTTATTTCTTGCACCTTTTGGCTCTCCAGCCTCATGCTTACTCTGGGAAAAATTGAAGTTGTCTCACACTTTGCGTAGAAGTAAATACCTATGATTGAACTGGGAGAGAAATCATGAAAAGCTTTTAATTCTTGTCTAAACTTTTCCACCAACCACATTAATAAGAACAAGTATAGCACAACGGTCATTTCACTATTGCAGCTACTTGCCAATATGAACCTAAGTGATACTCCCAATTACTGGGCTGTCCGCCCCATTTTCTGTCCTTTGATGTGTTAGTCAGAGTATTGGCCCTTCGTATGAAAGTGAAAACTCGCTGTCTCAGCTAACAGTGCACACATTTGTTTTACTGGAGCTCTTAGCTTACCCAAATCCCTTGATCAGCTTTCATATTGTCTCCCCAACTTCTCAGCTGTTTAGAGATACTGAATTTAAATGAAAACTAAATCCCAAGTCAAGGTAATACTTGTATGTAAAGATGAAAGTGGTATGATTTTCCCCCACCCCTGACTTTCTTTGAATTCTTTGTTCTGGTCAGTAGGATCATACTACGTAGCTAGGGCTCTTTATTTGACTTTGACGAAAGCTTGTGGATGTTCAATTTATGCTGCCTCTTGACTAGTCTTTTAGGAATTCTCTTTTTTCTCCTCAACTAATTAAAATTCTGTTATTGCCATCGCCTCTGCTGAGAGAGTCTGCTTTGCCAGCTTTCATATTCACTATTGTTTTATCATCCATTGCACTTCCTGGAGAGTAGATTGCCTCCAACATTGGTTTTTTTGTTTTTTTTTTTTTTTGCTTTTAAGAGTAATCCTCTAACAGCTTCCAACATGGAATTTGGCAGTCATTGTCTTGAAATGCGTTTTATTATATATTGAGTGTACCTTAACTGACAAAGCAGAGCTATATTTCCATCTGGAATAAGGCAGAAGACTTGAGTTCCTTGAACATCACTGATTCTAAATATTGCTCTGATTAAAACAAGACTTTGTGGAATTGCAAAGCAGCACTCTGTCAACACAGTCAAAAACCGCCAGGATGTTGCCCTCTGAATTGGTGTTTGCTAAATGAAATGCCAGACTTAATTTTTTTCCCCCTATGAGTAGTTAACAATTAATTTAAAACTTAGTTCTGTATATGGTGTTGCCCAGATGCCCAGTCCTGCTAAATCTCTTTAATAGATAAACTGCTTTTAGTTTTCCTTACAAGAGATCAATATAAGCTTTCTGCAGGCATAGTTGTTTTGGTGGACGTTGTCAGAGCTGCCACCTGCGTGTCCTTTGAACTTACCAGATATGACAGTTCCTGTTGTACTGTGAGGCAGTAATGTGGTGATACTGGTCAGGGTTCCTCTCTGGGGCTGTGGGAGCACGGCACTCCCTCCTCCTGTTGGGGAGTGTTTTTCCACGTAATATCCCACTTTTTGGGTATCAGCCTTTCAGCCAATGACTCTAGTTTTCTGTAACAGGCACAAGGGAATTCTACTGAGACCTACAGGGTGTGCTCTTACTCGTGGGGGTAGACTATATTTCCCTCCACTGACCAATGAAACAAGGAACAGCACCGTAAAGCTGAACCCAGTGTTCTTCCAGAAAATGCAGAATTAGCACCAATAAATCCTTAATGTGCTTAAAACCACTGAAGTTAATTGTTTTATGTTTTTTCTAAATGCAACAGTTAAATAGTATGAAGACCACTTGGCGTGATTTTTTCATTTAAAGAATCAGCTCATTTTACTTAGGATTTAAAAGTTTTAAAATCTCTTTATCTTCTTCTTTTTTTAAATATGAAAAATACCTTTTTTGTGATATTCCCAATCTAATCTTCAAGAGTCTGCTTTGTCTTCAGAATGTTATATTCGGAATAAAGAATGGAAGCAGTTGCCCAGGGCAACTGCTGCAGTGTACGTGTATAGAGGGAAAGGGGAAGCAGGAATGCTTTATACTTCTTTAACATTTTAAACAACTTTGGTGTTAGGAATTTTCAAACTCATGTGAACAGGAAGAAAAATGTAATAGACTTAAGGAGCCTGAGACAGACTCTTTTCAAAGGCTCGATCTCAATATTGAAATTTTTGGTACTTTAGAAAACTACCTTTCTGGGAGGGAGGGTTTTGTTTTGTTTTGTTTTATGAGATAATTTTGACATTCAGTGGGAGTGAAACACTTCAAGAGCTTAAGATTCAAGTTGGACTTTTTGTTTGTGTGTACATGTGTTTTTTAATGAGATTTCAGCTGCCTTAAAAATCTTCATGCTGGATCTGTTGGAAGACCCATGGCATATCAGTTCTTAAAGGGCTGGAATCGAGACCCCATAGTTTTTTAAGAGATTTTATCCTCCCTTATCCTCCCTTAATGGGATTGCGATTTTACTGGGGGGTCACATACATGAAGCTCTGCTGGCATTTTATCCTGTGGAACAGCATCTGATGAAACTTTTGAAAGTAGGCCTGTGCATTTAACTGTTACTGTAGAGGTCAATTGGTAGAAGAAACTCAGGCATTTCTAACAGAGCAGCGAATGTCTATGCCTTTGGAGGCCTCAACTGCTTTTAAAGTCTGCCTCTGAGCGCTTCACAAGAGAAACTGCGTTCACCACAGGGTTAGTCCTTTAAAACAGCATCTGAACAGTGATGGTGCCTCTACCTGAGCGTGTGTGTGTGTGGGGGAGCTACAGAGTTTAATCAGGATGTAAACAACTTCTATCCAGTCTCCCAGCAGTGGGGAAAAATAGAAGGTTACATGAATGAATAGGACAATTTGAATTACAAGCAGATTAGTTTTAAAGTTCCACTGTGGTCAGAGTAAAGGAAACCACATCCCCTAAAAAACAAACACAACTTGCATCTTTGGAAGATCAGTTTTAGCTGGTAATTAGCACTCTCTGTTTCTCTCTGTTTCTTTTTTTTTTTTACACTTGTTACAAAGAATTACTAGATGTTGAAGGCCTTTATAAATCCTGTTCTCTGAGTTGCAGTATGTTGGCAAAAAAAAATATTTTTAATATGTGTAGTTATGTTTAACAAAGTTGGTAGATTGAAATAATATAAACTAAATATACTGCAGAAGTTATGGTCCAGATCTGTCATTGGATATTTTATGATTTACACTGCTCCAGCTACCAGAAACAGCACACAAACATTGGATTTCACTGACCAGTGAAGCCTCTTGTGATTGCCAATAACAATTTTTATTCCTTCTCTTTGCTGTCATGTTTCAGGGAGTATACTGAGATTGAAGTATTTAATAAAATGTATGCAACATATTAGTGCTTCAGGAATTTAAGATTGCTTTTGCTTCGTAATTCACTTAAATATTTGCAACCTAAGTACTACTGCATTCTGCTAGTACATGAGAGTGGCACTAATACTGAACTAAATTGCAGTGTGACAAATGAACATTGAAAGTTCTCACCATGTCCAACCAAAAAAATTGGCTTAAACAGTCATGATATTGTTAAATAATAGAATTTACCTTGCCTTTTTATCTCAAAATTTTCAGTGGCTATTTACATTGATTTGTTAAAAGCTATCATTTAGTCAGCTACAAAATATAATGAATGTTTCATCAAAATAAGAGTACCAAATCTGTATCCAGGTATATGTTTGCTAGATACAGTTGTTTTCCTGGATACTGTTCAGTCTTCTTTTAAGTTTTTGCTTGCACAGCTACATTCTTTGAAGTAGAGAGTTGTGGCCTGACACTGCAGTTGTCACTCACAGAACGACGACATATTGACAGTGCAGGAGGAAAGATGAATTGCTTCAATTTGAATAACACATTGGTGAGATCAGCAGCTCTGGTTTGTAGAACATTGTTGTCTAGTGATACTATACTGTTCCTACAGTTTGAAGACAGCTATTCTTAGCACGGTAGAACGTATGTTCTGGAATACTTACTGCATTTTTCAAATATTTATTTCAAAGGCAACCCACTGAAGGTCGATCCCGTGATGGTGGTTTACGTCTTGGAGAGATGGAACGGGATTGTTTGATAGGTTATGGAGCCAGCATGCTGTTATTGGAGAGACTGATGATTTCAAGTGATGCCTTTGAAGTGGATGTTTGTGGGCAATGTGGCTTGCTGGGATACTCGGGCTGGTAAGTTGTCTAACTGCAGTGCCTTTTGTAAATTGTGGTGTCTCTTCCTTGCTGTGTGCATGTGTCATGTTTCGTATGTGTTCATACTTTCAAGAAAGCCGTCAACTCTAAGGTACATAAATCCAAGTGGTACAGAGTAAACATGCCTCTCTGTAACAGAACTTTGCCCTTGGCTATAGAGCTTCTCATTTTTAAAGTGCTCACAGACTCTGGTTAACAGTCTCGTGCACCTTAATCAAAACCAATGGCAAAATTCAAAAATGGTATTTGGAGAGTTGGTGACAGGAAACAGTTCTTTTTTATAGTCTTATTGAATTTAGGACAAAAGTGAGTTTGTAGTCAATGGGCTAGGGGTCTCTCTTGTTGTGGAGCATTGATGCTCTCTTCCAACAGCCATCTGTGCTTGTGGGAAAGCTTACTTTTCGCTCTGTGAGCTGCCTCGCTTCCCACCCCTGCAGTGGATTAGCAAACCCCTGGAGTAGATTGCTGGTGTTGCTTGTAGTTAATACTCCCTAAATTGTGCCAGGCAGGGTGAGTTGTGTCCACTTGAAGGGCTCAAGTCAGCTTGGTGATTTTGCCAGGGCCCATTTAAGAGCTGTGGTGCAAACTGCTCCACCAGCAGTTCAGAGAGGGTGTAAGAGAAATGCAGTGATGAACAGCTGGGACCTGTAACCTTCTCTGGATTGCCCAGCTATGTCAGTAATAAAGAATGCCCCAGACCTGAATTGAACTGGGGCTTCAGCAGATTTTGGATGAAATTTGGGCTTCCTGGTCTCCAAGGACCTGTGCTCCGTGGTGCAGCTTCAGGCAGTTCATAGGCCAATGAAAATGAAATTCACTGAAATGGATGTCATTAGTTTATTCCTTTCCTAGAGACTTGGCCATAGCAGATTGACAACAGTCAGGACGAACCCCATTTCAGGTATGGGTACAATAATAACTGTGTCTACATCCATTTGGGGAATAACTGTAAATAAAAATTAAGTTCGCTGACTGTGAATGTGCTTTCAGAAGCAGACAAGAAGGTCCATTTGTAATTTTTTACAGAGGTCCACCAGTTCTTAAACATCATGAAGTCCCATGTGAAAATGATCTAGTAAGTTGTAGGTTTGGAGACATCAGGTCCTGTGTGTTTTGCTGTTCTAATAGCTGTCAGAGATCAAGCTATCTCTGTACAATAGAGATGCCTCAGATTTTTTTATTATTATTATTTATTCCCCCCCCAGAGGAAAATGTTCTCAGATTCTCTAAAGAGGCTTGCTGGCTCTTTTAGAGGTTTTTACATGACTTTTTGTGGTGCCTGTAGCGCTAACAGATGAGGTCTTCACAGGACAGAAGTAGTTTAAGGGAGACTTGGACTTTCCCTTTTGTTTGGCACAGGGAGATTATCTTCTTTGAAGATCTTCCTTCCCCAACCAAAAAATAGTTTAAGTCTAAACTTTCATGGACTAAGTATGAGAATAGACAGAACCCCAATCCTGTATCACAGCTACTTTTGAAAAGGGGAAACTGTGTCTTCTGACATCAGAAATAAGATTACTATCTGGGTTAGCCACAGATCTTCTTGTTACAATTGAACCTCACAAGGCTGAAGAAAGAGAGCAGACAGAGAAGAATGAGAGAAGAATCACACAGAATCACAGA
>VXAL01016110.1:7695-23917 GCA_013399475.1 Chauna torquata | reverse complement strand
AATAGGATTTCCAGTGGCACAATAACATTTTAAATCACCTCTAACAAAATCTCTAATTTAAAAATACTTGGTACATATCAAGATAAGCTTAAAGGTCTGAACTCTTCTCTCTCAGTGTGTTTTGAAAAGTAGTCTCTATAGCAGGAAGGAAGGACACCTTCAAAATCCCAATTTTTAATTTGATTTTCAATTCTTGTAAAAAGATTTCTTTTCATTATTCATTTCTGCGGGCTTCTGAGACTGCTTTTCAAATTTCCAAAGAAGTGCTGGAATTCAAAAAAAGGTTATACAACATCTAAAAATAGTAGGAAGCATTCAGTTTTACAATAATTGCAGTAATTAAATAACTAGCTTTGTCTGTCTCAATTTAAGTGAGGTTACTTATGTGTGACTTTTTGTCTTGCCCATGGTCCTATCAGAATAAGCCCCATATTTCTTTAAATGAAGCTCGCTGATAATACATACCTGTCATGCCATTCCCTTTGAGTGCATGGGGAAATAAAAATTCATAGCAATTGATTGCCCTGTGTAGTCATAGATCCAGATGCCCTTTCAAATATTCATAAAGATCTTAACGGGGGTCCCTGTGGATCCCGTTTGTTTGCTTTATGTTTATATATCCCTTCAGTCTTCAGGAAAATTGTCAAACAAAAGTCACTTTTGCAGCTAGATATTATTGACTCTTTCTACCTTGTAGATTTTTGTATTCTCATGCTGTGCATTGTGAGTGAAAAATGGAACAAGATGAAAAAATGTTTATGAATATCATATGCCAAGTCTTTAAAGCTCTTCATTAAAGCTGGGGGCTTGAAAGCTGTTACTGATAATAAATGGATGAAAGAAAAAGACAGAGGTGCTAAAACTGGAGTCAGGTGGAGCAAAAGCTGAGATAAAAATAAAGGACAATAATGTCACATTTCCACTCAAAGTCAGACCACTGAATTCAGAGTTACATACCTGCTGAGCATTCAAAATCTCTTACTAAAGTAAATGTGAAGATGTAGTACAAATATAAAGCCATTTATTTAAAGTGTAACTCTGTCTTAGAAAACATTTCCAGGGTTCTAAGTTTGTGAAACATATCTTATTCTCTTATTTGATTGGCCATTTAAAGGGATCCTAGTAAATTATCCATTTACAGATTCCTGAGAATGTTGGGAACAACATTTATGCCCTTTTGTAGATACTTTCTTTTTTTTTTTTTCAAAAAACCGGGGTCCAGGAGGTGCTTATCTAATTTTATTCAGGAAAAAAAAAAAAAAAAAATCCATACCAGAATAAAGTTCTGGCCACATAATGATTTAGGAGTCAGCAGCCAGTTTCCATGTCTGTCTTTCATATTTAATGAGATTTTCAGCTTCAATTTTTTTTTCTCTTATAAACAGAAGATTCCAAATCTATATTTATAAAATGTTCTAAACAGAAGAAATGGAAAACCAGAGTGCTCTCTGAACTCTTCAGTCCTTACCCTGTTCTGCAGTAGCTGCAATTAGCTTGAATAGGCCATCAAAGCTCAGGTGGAGTTTCCTGAATACCTTGACACTCCTCCCATACCCTTTCTCTCAAACAACATGACAGTGGGAGGGCAACAGAAAGCCAGAACCTGGTCAGGAAATGAGTCTTGGCTGTCACCAGTCATTCCCATTCTGCTGCTTAAGCAATAATTGCAGTTCAGAGTCCAGGAGTTAATTAGAAATGTAGCAACTGTTTTATTATCTATGAAGTAATGATATAAGCTAAGCTAATGTCAGTAATACATAATACTGGTGAAAGACAACTATGTATCACAATATCTGTTTTGAATACCCAAAATCTAGATGAGTTGAGCCACATAAGAACATCACCATCAGTATACACTGCTCCAGGAGATTTATTCTGAGACGTAATATTGTTATCCATCAGATTCTGTGTTTTTTTCTTTGTTTGTTTGTTTTAATAATTTCACAGTATGCAAAAATACACTGACAGATATAACTACACATGAAACAGACATCAATAAACCTCAATAGAAGGGATGTAGTGATTTTTGTTGCTGTTTTTAATTTAAAAAATGAAAAGAGTGGTTGGGTTTAAATTAAATTGACTAGAGTAGAAAATAATTAGTATATATGATTCTACGCTCTATGGTATTGTATAAAGGACCCGATGACACAATCAGTATATAAAGTGAACATGTTATGCACTTATTTTCCACTTAAAAATCATCTGTTTGCTTATGCAGTATCTTTCCCAGTTGAAATCAGGATGCAAACCAGCATGAAGTCAATGTTCACTGTGGGCAGATTTGCTTCTGTTGTTGGTGGATTGGCTGAATCCACAACAGGTTTGTCCTCTCTCATATACTTAAGGAAACTCAAAGGAAATAAATAAATAAATAAATAAAATAGAGAAAGCATAACTGTAACAATATGGGGCTAATTTAAACCTGCAAAATAGGGAAATGAAAGCACAAGTCTCTCTCCAAAGTGTATGAAAAAGAGCAGGTGGTCACGATATGGACTGCAAAATATTTTGTAGACTGATATAATTCAAGCAGAATCATAGTACCTCCTCTAAGTTCTGTTGCTTTTATAAATTTTGTCAGATACTCCACATAGCCTTAGCAAAAAAATGTAAGACACAAGGCTGACAATCAGTGCTAGCCATTATTATTTTATGTGATGAGTATGCTAATTTCTCCTCCTGTTACCTTGGTGGGCAAAAGCCATCTGCTAAAAGCGAAGACTTTCTTTCTTAAGGTTAAGGCTATTAAATCTGAATGAAGAGAAAGTGGAAAAGCTTGTCCTGAATGTACTGGATAACATCAAGGGCTTGGAAATTCGCTTGCAAGCAGTACCTGTAGTACTGAAAATTTTAGTAAAGATTCTGGGATACATGCTGCAGAAGTTACTTTTTCTAGTGGAATTGTCTCTGTCAGTTTCAACATGCTGTCACTGATTGCAATTCTGCAAATCCTCTGCAATACAATCATTTGTTTTCCCACACCAGTAATTATAATGAAAAGATATTTAATAAATGGCAAAAAAAAAAAGGGAAAATACATATATATATATATATACACATATATCAGCACATTTGGTAGATTTCACCAGCAGAACTTCAATCTTCTGTAATTTTAGGTCATAGCTCCTCATTTCTTCTCTCTACTCTGTTTACATTGCATACATAAAAGTACTTCTAATGAAACGTTTGTTAAATTGATGCTGCACTGTGCCACTTATTAGCTACAGGGAAACTTTTCATTTGGGTGAAAATATTCAGACAAGATCTATAACAAATAAACTTCTGTACGGCAAAGAAACTCAGTACATATGTAAATACATTTAAGAATGAAATACTTTTTTACTAAATTTCTAAACCTCTGATTTCTAAAATGGAGAAAACATATGATATTTTCTTCAACAAAGTATAAGAGAAAAAAATAAATTGGTCATACAAATTCCTTTATTTCTACTGAGAAATTCCATTTTAATATTCTTTGAAATGAGATTTAATTATTGTATGCCAAAATATTGCCCCATACAAAAATTGGAGGAAAAATAAAAATCCTTTATATCCCTTATAGCTAACAGTATCAGATTGGGCTAGTCTAATGTCTTGAAATACAAGGAATTAAAACTTAATATTTAATCAATTAATGTGATTTGTTCTATTTAATTGCATCACTGATGGTGCCCAGCAGCACATGCTGTGCTGCTGCTGTCATTTTAGACATGCTCCACCAAATCAACAAAAGGAACATAAGGTTATGGTGAGTTCATCAGCATTCTCCTTAGATCCTTGTTTTGGTGTAACTCATCTTTTTGTGGCTATGTAATTAGTTTGAAATGATGGATAATAATCTATTCCATTAGTAACCAAGCTGATTTAATTTGCCTAGCAGCAGAACTACCTTATTAGGAAATAAGGAAAGAATGGCAACAACCTTTTCTTTTTAAATACTTTCATCAAAGAAATTGTATTTGGCTGCATATATGCAAGAGAGAGTATGAAAAAATGTGAACTTGAATTTGAGAGCTCCTGGACTAACAAATCAAGAGACAAAGACTAAGCATGTTCCTTCATTTGAGCCACAAAGTTTCAGAGGAAATTTTTAAAAAGCATCTATTTAAATGTACTGAGAATGAGAAATATGCCCAATACATTTATTATGCAATCAAAATTGTGTACTGTGTCTGTTCCTCCTCCAGCTTTTATGTGCTCACAAACTAATTTTCTACAAGACATAATCGATTCTTCATTCAACACACAAATTGGACTGTGCTTTGGGGTTGAATAATTTGTCACCAAAGGTGGTAAAGAGCACACAGAATGAAGAAAAGAAGCTAGAGTCCTACACATTAGTAAGCAAAGTACTGCCCTGGAAAATTGTAAGTTTTTCTCGGAACTGCTGCATGTTACTGGGGAAAAAAAATCACCTAAAATTAAGCTTTCCCTGGGTGCCTGGTAATTGTATGCTTCTGTATGCTGAGAATTTGAGACTTTAAAGTGTTCATACACTGAGAAGAAAAATGCTATAAATTGTTATAAGACTTTGAGAAATAGATTTCAGATCATTTAAAATAGAAAGCCAAAGTTAATGGATAGTTTTGATTTTAGTCTCTTATTGGTTTTCCATTTGGAAAATTGGTGGTATAATACCAAATATTTGGAAATTGTTAAAATAAATTCACCAGTCCATGAAGAATACCAGCAACATTTTTGTGGGAAAGTCATGTCTGATCTCAGGCCCATCAGCTTGATAGTCGATACCCTTGTGTTGATCCCATTGAACCATTTACCTCCTTGGACAGACAAGCAGACACTTCATTACCGTCAGCTGACAGCAATAACTTCAGTGTGAAGTACCTACTTATGTCATTGATAAAGCAATATATTTGCTTTTGCTAAGACTGTAATCCTATTCTGGTGATCAGGCTATCTACCAAAATTTTATTTACATCTTCAGCCCCTGGATAATGGTACAAAAGAACCATATTTATATCACTGTCATCTGAGATATCTGATTTGTGACTTTATAATGTTAACACTCCAAGACAGTAAGTGGCTGAGATGTGTAAGTGCTGTAAAATAGAGGCTTACTGCTGCAAAGGGTTTAAAGGCAGACTTTTAAAGTAGCCTATATTTATCTGTCATTCATTTAGACACTTAAAATGCTATGGTAATTAAAGCTATGAATGGGAAGAAAACTGCATAGAGACAGGTAGAAGTACATGTCTAAATTTTACATTTTACTTCATAAGAGGTAACGTAGCAGGAAAGGATATTTTCTTACTTTCAGTAAGAGGCAGAGTTTCCTACTCCCTACTGTTGTCAGATTTTACTGACAGCGTTTTTCTAGGCAAGTTTATAAATTGATTTTGTGCAAGTTGATTGCTTTTATTTCTTATTCCATTGTTACTAAGACTTTTTGTACAAATGCTAAAATGCTAAAAAAGACAATTTCTTATGAATGGGCAAACATCTACCATGACATAACAGGAAAATCTTTGGAGTACTTGAAACATAGTTTAAAAAAAGATCTGACATTGAAAAAGAAGACAACATTAGTAGGAGAAACAGAATAATTAATTTGTGGTAAGGAACTGAAACAGGAATTGTTGCACTTTGTCAGTGGTGAAGTCTGTAGACATTTTCCAAGGACATTATCACCTTTGGCATTTTATGTTCCAAACGCCCAAGAAAGCCTATACATTGATTTGTTGTTTCATTACCACTGCTCATGTTTAGAGGAGGACATTAAATCTCACTAAAGGTGAAATAAAAAGTGAAGTAATCTGTTTAAAGTATGGACCACTAAGAACAATGTGAAGAAAAAATAAGTCCTAGACATAAGTCTGATATCCGTGATGTCAGATACAAATCCTGCACCAGGCATTTTACTATAAACATGATGTTGATGTAAACAATCTCTTTCCCAATCTGTTCATCTGGAAAATTATGTTTCTGGGTCCACTGAGATAGAAGTATGCTTCTTACTCAATCATTTCAGTGGAGGAAATAGACCGTACATATGTATTCAGCCCCTGACATACTGATTTCTGCAAACACTGAGCATAAATTGAACTTCTGTTTTCATATTTATTCCAATACTGTTCACAGGTAAATACAATATCCATTGTAATTAATTACTTTGGAACAACTACCATGGCTTTGAGTTCATACTTCACAGGTGCATTTATGATATGTCTTAAATCCATTTGAGATTAAAATTTTCCATCTTATTTTTAATTTCATCATAAAGAACAAAAGGCCAATATTGACTCCAACATAAGGCTTTGGTTCTTCATTATAAACAAGACCAAACCAAAGATGTTTGGAATTTTTGTTTCAAAGTATAACTAATTTACTTACTTGCAGGAAGACCCTCAACTGACCTTCAATGTCTTAGACTAAGAATTTCCATATGCAATCTGCTTCAGAATAGTTCTATTTAGTGCCTTATTAACAACTTGGATAGTACAAAAAAAAAATCTGTGGACCAAACTAGAAGGACAGAATCAGAATTCAGTGTGGTTTTGATACACTAATATAGTGATCACTTATATGATTTTCAATCAAGAATGTACTGTTCTATCTTATGTAGGAGTTGAAAACGAAAGCACAAACATGGAGGTAGCAGCAGGAAAGATTCTGTTGGTGTCAGGAATAACAGGCAAGGGAAAGTCATTGTTCTACTCTGTTAAGGCTAGTTAAAACTCTACAAAATAACTACACCAAGACTGGGACGTCTACTTGAAGGAAGATGTCTCAGATATCTACTAAAATGAAGATCTAAAGGGGCTGAGAAAAACCTACATCAACAAAAATATAAGAAATTTAGGGAAAAAAAATATGGGGTAATTATTGGGTTCTTCAGTATTGTTGTGATGATTGTTTCACATTATGTCAAGAAAAGAGAGGAATATGATTCCATTAGAGAAAATTAATAAAAAAAAATGTTTATAGAAAAGTTTCTTAAGCTTGTTTGATATCTCAATCAATGTGTCCAGTAGGACTAAAAGAACTTCACCAGAAATAATTTTATGGTAAAGATTTCACTAGCTGTTATAACAACTTCTAATTATTAAGATAAGAATCAATAGTAGGAAAGTTGTGGAATTTCCTTTACTGCAGATTTTTCAGAATGCACAGATCAGCATAAATAATCTACAAATAGTTATCCTGTCTCAAGGTATTGATAAAGAATAAATAATCACTCTCTAATGTTAATACTATTGTGCCTTATGAGGAAGTTCCATTCATTTCATTTGGACTTTCTCTTTTCTTTGTAAGCACTGTTAAGCAACACCAGCAAAGTACAAAAAAAAAAAAAAAAAAAAAAAAAAAAAAAAAAACAAAAAAAAAAAAAAAAAAAAACCAACAACAAGAAAAAACATAACATCTTAATCTTCTCTTGTATTTCCACAATCTGAGCAAAGTTAACACTAAGCCAAATGCTCAGCTCATGTAAAATAATGCCTCTAACTTATTCCAACCAAGTCATGAGACTGATTTGCCCCCCAAATAATCAGGCCCTAAGGATTTAATGAGTGTATTTTACTTTAAATATAATGAGAAAGAAGCCTAGATAAAATCCAGTAATAAAATATGTCTCAGAGGAAAGGACTTTTGTGATTAGATTTTTCAATATTAACATTCATCACATATTTATCTCAGTAGAACGGCTCATTATCAGTGTGGCTATGTGTTAATGGTCTAGAGCAACATGTTCCAGGGCTTGCTGGTAATATTTCAGTAGTGTGCAATTTTGGTTAGATTATAATGTGACCTATGCATTTCCAGATCCTGTTCATGTTGTATTCTTATCCATGGTCAGAAACATTCATTTTTCTCAACATTAAATTAAAAGATTGCCTTAATACCAGGGGAAAGGGAAATGATGGTTCTGGTATGTTGTCTAGATTTAGTCCTCTTACTAAATATTCAATGTCCATAATTTAACTATAACATTTACCACAGATATATATAGACAATCACACACAAAAGCGAAAATAGGAGAAGAAGGGTTCTTCTCAGTGATATCTATACACATGAGAAGTAATTAGACTGGATTACAACTGATATGAAGCTTGTTTAAGAGAGAAAAAACCAGCAAAGTCAGAATGCTTAATATTCTTTAGCCAAATAAAATATAAATTATTCACCATTGTGTATTATATTTCATAACATAATTTATTTTTCAATTCTATAGGTTCATCTATGTTTAGACATTTGTTTTGTTTCTGATAGCAATGTTCAAACCTATAGAAAGGGAACTGCTGTTAAAAATTTTTCTTACCACAAGAACCCATTTGGCAATATACTGTCTGCTGCAATTGCTAATAACTTCATCTGCTACCACACAGATCAAACGCCAGCATTCCCTGCTGTAGACTAATATTTAAGGAGGAAAAAATATCTGCACAGAGAACAATAACAAACCAATAGCAAAAGTAAAATAACGTGATCAGTTACGATGTTGATCGTGTTTTCTGTTTTATTACCATATATTCTTTCAGGAGTCTCAGATTCCTATTGTTTTGTGAACAGTTGATCTAGCATGTTACAAGACATGAAACACAGCTAAGGTTCAATTATCCTGAAAGATTGTTTGTAATTATTCTTTTTAATCTAGTGCCCAAATTGAAAGTATAAGAAGTTTTCCAGTCTAGGAAAAAAAAAAAAAGTTATAAAATTGCAGTTGCTTATCTTTTGCTTTTTCTGGATCTACCAGATGTCTCCTAGATTTGTTTGTTCTTTTACAATGACTTCAATTGTAAGTTCTGTCACCTTAGAACATCCTTATAATTCAGAAAATGGCTCTTCCCTATAGTGGCAATAATTCTTCTCTGGATAATTTCTTGGCATTTCAGAGAATATTAGTAGGCCAGGAAAGTTTCAGGCTGCTGAAATTATGAATTATACAAATATCATTTGTTATCATCATATATTAAGACATTCATTCATCCACACAAAGAACAGAAACTGCCTCAAATGAGCAAACATGCTGCATGAATAGCGATTACAGAATACTGGAGTAAGCATTTCACAAGCACACGAAAGCTTGAAAAAATTTCTTCTAAACTACACTGCATATATTTTGAAAGACTATTTCTAAACATTAGGTCTGTTTGTTAATCAAGAAAAATGCAAATGTGTAAATCACACATTATTAAAAAATATGATCATGAAACTGTGACCGTTTGTTTTCAGAAACCTCATCATTCAAAACACCTCTGCACAGGAAACACTTACTGTTATGGAAACATCATGAAGAGCATTCTGTATTTTCAACAGTTCCATGATATATCCCCCTCTGCCTTCAGATATACAGCAATAATATTATCACTTACAGTGATTTTTTGCAGCTGTGTTGTGAGTTTTCTAGTTAAATAGTGTCTTCCCCCCCATTCTTTGTTTCAATATCCAAATTCTGATAATATGAGAATCTTTCAGTTGTTGTCTTTGAAGCTATCTAGTTTATGTATTCTTACATTTCATATGCACAATTATTTTTCCTTTTGCATTATTATTTATGAATATATGAATCTTTTTCTCTTTAATATATTCTATTGAATATACATTTGTGCTAGCAAACCTTTTAATTAATTACAATATAAATTACTCATCGAATGTTGAACACCATTTAAATTTCATATAATCTGACATAGTATCAATGGTGATACTCTTTTATTTATTGTCTTGCTGGTGGATGGACTTGACAGAAAATCCAAGGAAACAGCAGATTTTTGTTGGCCAAACCTGGTGCTGCAAGAACAGAGGATAGAAAAATCACAGAGAACTATGCATTTGGGGAAACGAGTGTATAGAAAGGTAACAGCTACTAGGAGACATGAGCTGCAAGACTAAAGTGATGGGGCATGCCAGTGTTGACTAACGCAGGCAGAAGGATCTCAGATGTTTCTCTCTTCACCTAGTGGTGGTGTCACACTGATGGCTAACTAAACTCCACCACACCACCCTGTCACTCCCCTTCCTCAACAGAACAGGGGGAGAAAATTCGATGTAAAAGGGCTCAAATGTTGAGATAAGGAAAGGGAGGTTGCTTACGTATTACTGTAATGGGCAAAACAGACTCAACATAAGGGAGAATAATGCAACATATTGCATATTGCTAAAAGACTACATCAGTGATAACTAAAAACAAACAAAAACCACCTTCCATCCATCCACCCTCTTCTACCTCCTCTCCCCAAGCAGTGCAGGGGAAAGGGCAATGGGGGCTGTGGTCAGTCCATATCGCTTCGTCTCCACCGCTCCTTCATGGTCACTTTCTTCACCTGCCCCAGCGTGTGGTCCCTCCCACGGGATGCTGTCCTTCCTGAACAGATCCTGTGTGGGCTTCCCACAGGCTGCAGCTCTTCAACAACTGCTCCAATATGGGTCTGTACCACGGGGTCCATCCTTCAGGATTGGACTGCTCCAGCATGGGTCCCCCACAGGCTGGAAGCTCCCTCCAGACCTCCTGCTCTACTGTGGGTTCCTCTCCACGGGCTGCAGTTCCAGCCCAGAGTCTGCTCCTACGTGGGCTCTCCATGGGCTGCAGCCTCCTTCAGGCCACATCCACCTGCTCCACCATGGGCTTCTCCACTGGCCGCAGTGTGGAGATCTGCTCCACACGGTACACCATGGTCTGCAGGAGGACAGCCTACTCCACCATGGGCCTCACCACAGGCTGCAGTGTGGATATCTGCTCTGACGCCTGCAGCACCTCCTCCTCCTCCTTCTTCACTGACCTTGGCATCTACTGGGCTGTTTTCCTCTACATTTGCTCACTTCTCTCTCCCAGCTGCTGTTGCACATCAGATTTTCCCTTTCTTAAATATGCTGTCACAGAGGCATAACCAGCATCTGTCATTGGCTCAGCTCTGGCTAGCAGCAGGTCGCTTTTGGAGCTGGCTGGAGCTAGCTCTGATCTAACTTGGAGCAGCTTCTGGACTTTTCTCACAGAGGCCACACTTGCAGTCCCCCCATTACCAAAACCTTGCTACGTAAGCCCCATACACCTAAATATCCATATCTACTGATGGCCATAGCAAGTGTGTGTATCTGTGTGGTCTTATTTTAGATCGTTACTCTTTCAAGCTCCAAAATGTCCTTCTGAAGACATGGCTGCAAATGCAATCCCTTCTGACCTGCAGACATGTTGGTTTATACCTCTGGAATTAATATCCATATTCTGCAAGTTCTGGATCAATATTTCTACCAGAATGAAAAATCCAGTCATGAAGCAGAAGCTCATCTAATTCCACCTTGAAGAATGAAGCACAACTAAAATCATATAGTGACTTCCTGAGCACAATGAACAAAGCAAGTCAGGAGCACTAGAGGTGCCAGCTGTATATTAGATGTTGTCTCATACGGGACCTGCTGTTTTACAATCACACGAGGAGGAGTAGGAGGCTGAAAAGGCCTGCGACTGGTTCATAAACACTGCAAATGGCAATTCCATTCCGTACTTCATTACAATATTCTGTGTGAGCATTGAAAAGGTAATGAAATAGGTAATAATTGGATGTGTTCCCAGTGTAATAATTTATAGCCTATTACTAACAGACTAGAGCAGTGAAAGAGTAAAAGGAAATTAAAAACAACTTCCTCCCCATCTCTTCTACCTCTTCTAGCATGTTGGCTGGTGCATTCCAGAAATGGCTATCCTAGAGAAATGTGGATGCAAAACAGTTCATATTGAAGACTGGGACTGATACCTTTAAAGTGCAGACACCATAAAATGAACCTAACACAGGCCATAAAATTGGTTGCAACTGTGCCTAAAGTGAGCTGAGTTTCCTTTGCTGGCAGTAAGTCTAAAGATAACCTCAAGTGCCTAGAGAAATTTTAAGAAAATATAAAGAAGCTAGAGAGTTCAGTCAAACAATATTTCTGGGCTATATCAGAATTAAGAAAGAATGAAATGGAACTGCCTGTAATGTCTGTAAAACAATGAGCTTTTTAGATATCAACAGATATTATTAAAACATGTAATAGCTCTTTTATGATGCATTCGCAAGCACACATGCATTACCTCTACAACCTGTTCAACTAAAACAATAGAAAACTGAATACACCAAAGCTGGGGATAATTATTCTGGTAAATCCAAATTGTCATTGTTCTTTTAATAATAGCTTTGAAATTAACACAGCTAAGGATAAAAAGTTAACGAAAACGTAGTCATGTCTCTTTTTCGTTTAGTAACACCAAACAATTTGAAAGGATATCTTTCTTTCTTAAAAAATGACATAACGACAACACATTCACAGCCTATTATTCTATGACTAAGGCAAAAGTGATAGAGCCTAATAATCAGGATGAGACTGTAACAGATAACAAGGGGATGTGTGATATGTAAATCACTAGGATAACTGGAATTTAGATGATTTCTAAAATCAGCACTCAGAAATCTTTTAAAGACAGATAGTGTAGCAGAATTTAACAGTTAACCAACACAGACACAGAATTAATTTGTAACAGAGAAAGCAAATTCCTACAAATGAAAATGTAATACCGGTAGTCTCTGGCCTGGATAAGATATAAAATGATAACTGTTATAGTATCTTTTAAAGTAAGAATCAGAGATACTCCCATAATACATTTTAGATGGCAGGAAGCACACTGTACTATATCCTTAACAGAACGTCAGAAAATATAACTCAGATTAGAAGGTAACTTCCATTTCTCTTCAGACCTGCAACTAATCTTTGGGCAATCAGAAAGCAATACCTAACACAGTGATGCCATTTGGGAGATGGCAAATACCTACTCAGTCTTCATTTCCTCCCAAAGCTAGGTAACTCAGAATTCAGTAGTAAAAATGAAAATAGAAGCTTAAATAGATGCACTAAATAAAAACTAGTTATAAAACATCATGGTTATGTTGTCAGCTAGATAGAAAAACTAATTTGTAATGTTTACTACAGGAAAACAATAGAAAAAGAAGGAAAAAGGCAATAGATCCCTAGGTCCTGGTTTTGTTTTTGTTTTTTAATTTTCTATTTTTTATAGAGTTTTTATCTAGTTTCTGGTGGAAGAAGAATTGACAAAAAATACAAAGGAGGAAAGAAAAATAAAGGACTGGTAGCATCAATACAATGGAGAAAGTTTTGAGTGTGGCAAGATAGTGCCACAGATGGGGTGGGAAACAAAGTGAAGCTTCATGGACCTGAAGCAATTTACTGGATTCAAAAAACGATCTGGCACTAAATAGGGCTTTCAGGATTGTGTCCCACAGGACTAGATCCATTCAATGTCCATCAGAAAGCATTATTTCTGCAACATTTTAGCAAAATTTTTACTGTAAGAGACCAAGCTAAAAATGTGCCTTGAGTCCTACTAGCTGTTGAGGAAAACTTGTGTTGTTCCTGAAAAAGGAAGCAAGGAAGAAGAAGATGAAGCTCTTAAAATTGAGGTCCCAACTGTGCATAAACTTGTGCATCCAATAAAATGTATTCACTTGCAAATCAATGGCACGCCTGAAAGCATGTAAGTATTTACAAAAGCTTGGAGTGAAAAAAAAAAAAAAGTCTTCATGGCTAAATATGAAGCATCCCAAGCAGAGGGCTACTCCTTTCTTCTGGCCTACATTCCCAAAAATTCACCCCAGCTGAAGTAGCACCACTTATATTTTTAATGACATTTTCCATTAAAAAAACGGATGCCAACACCTGTTAATTATATTACACAGTTTATTACATTATAGAAATAGACTTCAAAACCAGGAACTGAGCTGCAAAACTGCATGCCAAAACACAATAATGTCAGTTTTCTGCAGTAAAACTATTTTTATTGCAAAGAAAATTTTGTTCTGCTGTGAAGAAGTTATTGGTGAGCTATCTCTATCCTTTCCCTGGAAAAAAAAAAAAAATTATAGAGGCCCTATTGGTATGATTTTTTAATCATATATTTATCTGTTGCTAAGAAACTATTATAATTCTGATTATTTAATTAATGATTGTTTTATCATGACAGGTGTTATCATTCCTAATGTCTTAAATTGAGAATAACAAATTCAGCCAAGATTTCAACTCTGAGATGTCAGCCACCCACAGCTGAGTAACACTACTTCAATTTTCCAGAGAAGCAACAAATAACCGAATATCCAGTGAGTCAATGTGTTTACCACAACACTGGTCAGAAGTGACCCAGGCAGTGTACTTTCCGTACAAGAAAAGTTTGATACTGATATCCTCTTACATCTATAGACTTCAAATTAATGATGCAGCTGCATCATTTAATATTTCTAGTTCATGCTATGAGGTCTGGGTTTAAGAACTGAGCAATCTCTGATGCTTATCTGCACATGTCAGCTGATTTTACTGTGAAACAGATAACTGAGAAAAGGGAGAAAAAGGACCTGCTGACTAGATTAGAAGATGACAAAAACAGTGAGCTGGGTGTGTTGTCATAGGAACAGCTAGCAGCAGCAATCTCAGCCTTCTTGATCCTAAATGGCCAGAATAGGAATCTGTATTTTAGAGTAGTACAAAGAGAAATGGGTAAAAAAAAAAACAAACAAAAAAAACACACTAAGGTTCAAAATTCAGACTTCATAGGCTTCTTACTATCATGTGTTTTGATATAATTCGCAACTGCAGCCTCATACACTATTTTTCTCACCTGCTATTTTTCCTTCACTGTTCAATATTATTTTTGCCCTGGTTTTGTATCTAGCTCTGGACTTATTACTCTAGACTTATTAAATATAGTATTTTAAACCTGAGCTGGATGTTAAACTATTAATTTCTTCACACCTATTTCTCTAGTATTCTTGCCATAGGAAATAAACATTTTACATGCTTTAATATATTTCTCTTTGCAGAACTTCAGTGAGATTAAATTCCTGATTTTATAAGTAAGAAACTGAGTCTAGGAGAAACTAAGAACAAAATAATTTAAAATATCCAGGAATTCACAGTACTCAGTTGGAAATGACTAGGACTTGATATTTCAGAGAACTAGGCCCTTGTACAATATTTGTTATGCAGCTGCATATGTAACAGTTTCACAAAATGAGTGTAGGTGTCACGTGTTGAAAACCCAGTGGCCAGTCCCAAAAAGTTTGGTTCATATGAACTGAGCAGCCTTCTCTAGGAATCCTGCACCAAAAGAAGAAACAAAATTAAAGTTTAACCATGAGACCAGACTCTTCAGCTGTACAACACAGAATTGATAACACATAATATATCACATTATGTATATCTCTACTGCAACTGAGCATGGGTCATAAAATAGCCTCTTCAATGCCTTGAATTTAGCCCCAAAATATTTCATTTTGTGTACTGAATTACACAAGAATATTTGTAAAAAAATATTTGATCATATTATTAAGTAAAGTATCTTACAGACAGGTTTTTGCAAATCAAACTAAATTAACAGGGCATCTTTTTTAAAATAAATCTTGATTTTCAAAGCCAGATTTACTAAATTAATGTTTCTTTAATATTGCCTATTTCTAAATTTATTTAATTCCATTATAGTTACCTAACATTTTAAAAAAAAAAAAGTAAGACAGTCCATCAGCCTTAGAACTTTTTGCTTCCACAGTATGGAACTCAGTCAAGTTACAAAAATAATTAGCAGCAGCAGCAGCAGCAGCAGCAGGCCTTTCCCATAAAATGGTGTAGGATACTAATGACATCAGACTTCACAAATATGCGCTAGCAACAGCAAAGTGTAGATATGAGCAGTTCTGCATTCAGTGCCAGGTTTTGAAGGAAAACTTTCTACAGTGATCAACAATCCTACCACCTCTTACACTGCCTTTTCTGCCTATTCTGTCTCTATTTTTGGCCCTTACACATCATGCTTACATCCTCCTCCAGTCCCACCCCGTGTTCCTTGTCTTCCCACCTTTTGGTCTTTTCTGTTCTCAGCTTTGTCCTAATTTATATTGTGTTCCTCCATTTACCCTCGCTTACTTCCCATCTCTTGTCCTTGCAACGTTTTCCTTTTGTTCCCTCCAAATCTACTCATTTCTCCTTTCTTGCCTTTCCCACCAGGTCCTTTCTCTTCTCTGTGCTTGCTGTCAACAGCAGATTTACTGATAAATGAAGACAGAGACTTGTCCCACCTCTTCTCAGCTCTTTTAACCCAGACTTGGACAGTAACAGCTTAGAGAAACAATCAGAAAAATACAGGAAAAGGCCTGAAAATATCATGTATGTCTTCTACAGCCATATCAATACTTAAAAAATTTACACTTTCTTGTTGTTTAACTAAGAT
>VXAL01016107.1:2894-20040 GCA_013399475.1 Chauna torquata | reverse complement strand
GGTCTCCAGGGGGCCGGTGGGCAGCGGAGGGTCGTGTGGCAGCGGGAGCCCCGTGCCCCTGCTTGCCCTGGCGCATGCTCTCGGTGACCAGGGCGGGCCCCCCGAGATGAAGCGAGCCGGGATGCTGCGGCAGGTCTCCGACTTCAGTGACTTCAGCCGGGGCCACTGGCTGCAGGAGCTGCTGTGCCAGGGAGAAGAGCCCAGACGCGTCCAGCCCAGCCCCGACGGGAAGCACCTTCTGGTGCTCCAGAAGAACCGGCCACCCCCCCTACCCCGGGTGGTGGCCTTCCAGCGCCAGGGCAGCGGTGGAGCCGACCTGGAGAGGAACTGGCAGCCACCGCAGCCAGCCCTTGTGGGACTGCTCTTCCTGCAGAGCCCGGGGACACTGAGCTCCTGGGCGCTGGCCATTGTGTGGGAACATGGCCGGACAGAGGTCTGGCACTTCGTGGTGGCCTTGGGCTGGCAGCTGCTGCAGACGCTGGAGCTCTGCCAGGGTGCCCGGGCACGTATCATCTCTGTGTGCAGCCAGGGGGACAGCCTGGTGTGGTGTGAGGAGAGGCCCCCCTTGGATGCCCACTCGGACGTGAGCAAGTGTGCCTTCAGGTTTTGTGTCTGCGCCCGGGCTCTGGAGGTGGGGGAGCAAGGCGTGCGGCTGGGCACCATAAGGATAGTCCTGCACAACAGCCCCGAGTATCAGGTCCTGGCATCTCCCCAGCACATCTTCCTGGTGCCCGCCTCCGACAGCTTCGCCACCACCTCCAAATTCCTCCTCATCTGGCATCCCAAGGAGGGAAAGCTCACCATCACAGCCCCCTCTGCAGGCTTTGTCCACAGCAAGGTGCTGCACTCCAGCAGCGAGTCAGACTTCAGGAAGCTCCTGCTTGGCTCTGTGGGTCTTCTCTCAGCTTTGGCACCTCTGGACATTCACAGCTGTGCTGTGTCCAACTGCGGGACTCTGCTGCTGGTGAGCACGAAGGGTGCTGTGAACATGGTAGAGACGGATGGGACACAGAGGCATATCTTTGATCTAGAAGGGGGGCCCCTGGCCCAGGGAAGTGCTGTCCAGCTGAAGACTTTTGGCAGCACCCTGGCCTGCGTGCTGGCTGGGGTCCTGTACCTTGTTGACCAGAACAGTGGAAGGCTCATAGAAAAGAAAATCCTGAGTATGAAAGAGGTGCATTTCCTGGAATCCCCAGGAGAGGAGGACAGCATCCAGCTCCTTACTCAAACTGGCATCTACAGCTTTAGCTTCTCCAACCCTGAGGACAGCAGCAGGCCTGAGCCATGCCTGGTAGAGATGGTGTTCGAGGAGGCCTGCAGGTACTACCAGAGGAGGAGCCTCAGCAGCTCCAAGCTGACGGTGGAGAAGTTGAAGAAAGGTGGTGTGTTCCAGGCTCCTGTGGCCCTCGCTGCCATCCTGCAGCACAGCCTCCACCAGAAGCAGAAGCCAGCCCGAGGCCTCCAAGACACTTATGCCAAGCTGTTGAGCACAATGAGCCTGGAGCTGCAGAGCTACCTGAGCCTGGAGCTCCTCAAGACCTGCGTGGTGGGTGCCCCAGAGAGTGAGGTGGAAAGCTACTGCGAGGAACTGGTAGAGCAGGAGGTCAGCCGTGTGCTGCACTCTGACATGGACAAGGACAACTTGGCCTACCTGAACTCAGTCTTTGCCTCCTTCCCCAAGGCTGCCTGGAAGGCCACGAGAAGCTGCCTGCAGCTGCAGCAGAACGGGGACGGCCTCTTGGTGGCCAGGGCCACCCCAGAGGTGTGGAAGAAGGTCCTTGGAGGGCCGCAGCAGGAGGAAGCGGGTCAGAATGGGGTGGTCCCACTCTTTGAGCTCATCTGCGCCTCCTTCCTGAGGTTCAAACCCAAGTGGCTGCCGAGTTTTGTGGAGCTGACCCAGCAGTACGTTAGCATCTCTTGGGCGTACAGCAGCAAGGAGGGCCCAGAGGGCCGGGTGCCGCTGTACAAGAGAGCGCTGGGAGTGCTGGCCAGGAAAAACAAGCGCAGTGAGGCAGATGATGAGATGGAGCTCGAACTGCTGCTCTGCAGCAAGAGGCCTAAGGCCGTGCTGCAAGCTCTGCACCTTCTCATCCGCTTGAAGCGGTGGCAGCGAGTGGTGGAGGTGGCAGAGAAGTTCTCCAAGCTCAGTCCCTTGCTTAACAAGGAGATATTTACCACGTTGCTGGCAGAGTTCGCCCAGCACCGGGAGCTGGACCCTTATCTGGACACGCTGTGGCCGCTGTGCCCTGCTGAGCTCACTGCCTCCGACATCCTCACTGTGGTCCTGCAGCACCTCCCTCACTCCCAGGAGGAGCCGGTGCCCTTCTCGAGCGAGGGGAACCAGCTGACTGTGGGCTTGCTCAAGCCGCTGCTGCAAAGGGTTGTGCAGCGTCCCAGCGTCCAGGACGAGATATACTCGGATGCCTTGCAGAGCCCCACCTTCCCCCCTCCCACCCCGCCCCGAGAGAACAAGAACCCCCCAAAAGCAGCGGTCAATGATGCTCCTCAGCCTCCTGTAGCAAGGACTTCCTCTCCCTCAGCGCTGGTACAGGGTGACACCGTGTGAGGCGGGGAGCACAGTGGGATCTCAACCCTTGGGTGCGTGAGAAGGGGAAAGCCACATCCACCCCAGGAAATCCTGCCCTGCCTGGCAGTAGGGAAGCCTGCTCCTATCTGATGCCTCGCTGCGGCAGAATCTCAAAGAGTCCGTTGCGGGGTTGGAGTTGGGGTGTCCCACCTGAAGCCAGGGCAGGCTTTCTGGTTGTTGATAGCAAGTGCAATTGTTCGTGCCCCAGTGGAGGAGCAAATGCCGGGTGCATTTGCAGATGAAAGCACTGGCTGCACTACAGGTCTGCAGAACTGCTCCCTGCCCAGAGCACTTTGGTTTTGGTTTGCTTGGCTCCTTTATACTTCACTTCTAGTCTTCTGATCCTCAGGGAGTGGTGGTGGAGTGGCAGGCAGGGCCAAACACAGTCTCCCCCCTGCCCCGTTCTCTGCTCAGCAGGTTGGGTGATGCCTCCAAGCTCTGCCTGTGAGAAACTGGGCATGTTTCTTGCAGTGGGGTCACTGAGTCTTGGGCTCAGTTAGATGCTAAATGCCAGTGTGGTGCAGCTCTGTGGTACTGGGGGTCCCAGCATGTGTGCTGGCAGCTGCAGCACTCTGTGCGCTGTCTCGCTGCAGTTCCTCTGGGATCAATCCTGTAGCTGTGACTGATTGCAGCTACTTAGCTGAAGACAGCAGCCTAATTCCCTTATCTCTCTATCCCAGCCGGTACCCGAACTCTCTTCTGAGCTGAGAAGCTGGCAGCAGCCTGAGCAAGCTTGGGGCTGGTCCTGCCTCTCCCTTTCCTTTGTGGAAGCTTAGATTATGCTGCAGGACGCCAGGGCCCTCTGTTCCCATCTCTCCTACCTTTGCCCTTTGCACACAAAGGGGCTTTGTCAGGGTTGTCTGGCTCATATTGTGCCTCTGTTTGCAAAGTCGGTGCAACTTGAGAGCAGTCGTGCAGGAAGATCCAGGTTCCAGCCTCTCCGCAGTGCTCAGGAAAGAGACCCCGGCTGTGGCTTCGCCTCTGCGTGTGGGCTGTGGTGTGAAGGCTAGGGGAGCCGTCTCGTGCCTTGCCAGGCTGGCAGAGCCTCGCTGGGATGGGACAGGAGAAGTTGATCTGCGTTAGTCCTCCTGAGACTGGGCTTAAGTGTGGAACACAGATTCATTTTAAAAATAAAGGTTCCTAAAGCAGTGCTGGGGTGGTGGTGGATGCTGTGAGGATGCACGCTCTCAGGAGGAGGGAGGGCAATTTTGTTTTGCTTCTGGTGAAAAGTGGCCAAGTTCAACTCAGAGTGGGACTGCCCAGCGCGGCTCACAACTGGTAAATGCTGTGCCCAGCCAGCTGTTCCCTCCGCACCACTCGGCCCCTTCCTACCGGCAGGATGCCGCACTGGCAGGTCGGTCACCTCTCCCAGGGGGCATCTGTGCCGCAGGAAGGGGCGATCCCAGGTGGTGCACGGTTTAGCAAAGGCGGGTGCTGCAGCCCGAAGGCCCACGCTTTGCTGGGAGCAAGGAGACCTACCTGTGCAGTACGGCCCGGGGCTTCGCTCCCACCCTTCCTGCAGCCGTCTGGGGCCAGGAGCAACCCCTGAAGGCCCTCAGGGCATGTTGGGGGAGTTGTGGCTGGCCCCTGCATTGGGTTGAGGAAGGGAGAATTTTTCTCAAGAGCTGCAAGTTGTTCCTTTGCTGGTTTTCCAGCCAGGAGCACTGGGCAGGCCGTGGCGGGAGCCTTGGGCACACAGTGGCAGAGCTGCCTTTGGAGGGATCCTGGTCCATCCAAATGCTGTAAAGATGTGCCAGTTCCTCCCCCAGACAGAGGCTCAGCTGCAGAAAGTCCCTGTGGTGGAAAAAACTCTGGCAAAGGGGAAGAGGAACTGCTGCAACGGTTCTGTAGAGGCTGGCTGGTTATCAACGGGACCTTGCTTACGGTGGGTCTCATGCTGTTGCCGTGGGGTGCTGCGGCCAGATTCTCACAGCTGCCGCTCACATGAGCCTGGCCTGAAAGGAGAGCATGCAGCAGCCGCTGCAGGCATTTTGCAATGAGCAGCTATCGGCTCTTCCTGGAGCAGCTGCTGCACCATCTGATGCTGCTCTCGCCCCCCAGGCTGGTCAGGAAGGGAGGAGGAGGAAGAGGATGGGCCAAGACCAGTCGCAGAGCCACAGCCCTGGGGACTGGGATGCTGCCATGCTTTGGCAAAGGTTGTGCAGTAATTTGGAGGGAGTTTTTCATTGCCAGGGCTGGGATTGGATGCAGGTGGCCACAGTGATGCAGCAAACGAGGAGGGTCAAGCAGGGGGGAAAGCCAGTTTCCCAGCGCATTCAGCCCCTGGTTCCAAGTGGGAAATCCACAAAGCTCCCTGCCTTCCAGCGCTCGCTCCCAGCAAAGAAAAGTCCCCAGCTGGAGGCCGAGCAGGGAGGGAGCAGCGCCCACAAAGCCAGTGAGCAAGGAACTGAAGCCAGCGGCGGTCGTGCGCGGGCTGGCGTCCCCGAGCTGCGGCAAGGAAAGAGGAAGCAGAGGCCGCTGTGCGGTGGGGACAGCTAGGGGCAGCTGTGTGCTCTCCAAGGGGGGGCCAGGCAGTCCCACCCCGAGGACCAGAAAGGGTGGGTGCCCATGGGGGAGCAGGGCTGAGCCACCCCGTAGGACAGCTCCAGCTGGGCAATAGGCGAGCACGGGGCTCTGTTTATGGTCGGGACGCGTGCTGGGGGGAGATAGCAGGAGGTAAGGCTGGTGCAGCTTCAGATAACTCCTGGAGGAAAAAAATAACGTTTGGAAGATCTGAAGGCAAATGGAAAATGTGATAAAGCAGATGTACTTAGTGGAGGGCAAGCTGGCCAGCTCGAGCTCATCACTCCCCCTGATAGGACTTGGACTTTGCAATGAAGGAAGTGAGTCACGCTGCTCATGCATGCCCCTCGTGCCGGGCCCAGCCTTCAGGACGGTCCCAGTGCTCAAGCCGAGGAGCAGCACGCCAGCCAAGCCTGCGCTCGCCCCTGCCACAGGCACAGACCAAGGCCAGCAGCCGATGGCCCTTACTGACCTGTGCATACAGCTCCTGCAGAGCCCATCTGTGGGACAGGCAGGGGGGGACACCAGCGGGACAGCGCATGGGGACCTCCGCAAAGTTCTTGTGCCCGGGGAAAACCGTCACCCTCAGCCCATGGAGCACCATGACACCAGGACTGTGGGGAAGCCAGGCATTGACCTGCACCCTTTTCACCAAGCAGCTCCTGGTCCGGCAGTGACTCCTGCCTGCAGCACTGAGCCCATGGCAGGATGTCACCTAGCCCTGGTGACACTGAGGAGCAGTCCTTAGGGCTGCAGTCCCTGGTTTTGACCCATGGGCTGGGTTAGGACTCCAGGAGCTGGCTGTGGGCTGAGCTCCTGTGGTCTGTGGGAGAGGGGCTCACTTGGGATCCCCAGCAAGAGCCCGCTAGGCACAGACACAGACCCGGCTTGTGCCAGGAGTGGGGAAACCGTCCTGCCCCAAAGCCCCTCTTTACACACCTCTCCCCCTGCCCTTCCATCACGGCCAGAAGCGCACAGAGCTACCCCATGCCTCCAGCACACAATCACTTCATTTATTGTTTCACACCAAAAATCACGGCATTGGAAAGAGTCAGGCTCCCTTCGAAAATAAATAGTCGCATTGCTTGTAGAGCAAGGGGCCTGGGTGAGCAGGTCACCCATGGCTGGTGGCACACGCTGTGGTGGCACGAACACTCAAGCTGCCCCATGCCCATGCGGTCCAGCCACGGGACCGCTGTCCTGGCACAGCACTGGGGCACGGCTGGAACGAGCCATGTGGGAGATGCGCTGCTGCCTCCTCTTCCTCCCTGCCACCACCTGGGGCTGGTGATGGGGGGTAGCAAAGTCCCAGCTGGGGCACTGCAAGGGGCAGAGCCCCCCTTCACATGCCGGCTGTCACCCAGCTGCAGCGCATCATCGCATATTGGGAAGTGGGGAGGGAGGGTCCAGAAGGGGGGTCCCAGGCTGCTCCCCAGCACCCAGGCAGAAGATGCAGCAGGCAGGGCAGTCGTGTTCAGTGTCCTCTGTGCCTGCGCTGCAGCGACAGAGGCTAATGCCTCATAGATGGCCGGGGGATTTTGTACAATTTGAACGCAGGTCCTCTGCGAAATCAAGGTCACCTCTGTCACCCCAGCCACAGAGGGGAGCAAGGGACGGCCCAGGATGTGCTGGGAAGGCCAAACGTCATCCCACCCCTGTGGCCCAGCCCCACAGGGAAGAGGGTGCCGAGACACCCCCCCCCCACAGAGCCTTGGGGGAGGCTGGGAGCCAACAGCACCCCTAAACAGAGGAGTGTGGAAGACGAGGGGGAACCCCCGAACAGCCTGTACCACACAGGTCCCACCAAGCCAGTCCTTCCTGGTGCCTGCACCCTCCTTGGCTTGCACTTGCCTGCTTCCTCTCCTTGTCCCCCTTCCCCCTGTGCCCTGTCCCCCCCCCCGCCACAGGAGGTGCCCCATGCCGGGACGTGGCACTGCTACTTACATCTCCGTGGCTTCATTCCTAGGCGGAAAGAAAAACAGGGACAGCATCAGTGGGGCAGAAGGTACCTCCTGGGACAGTCCAGCCCAGCACTGTGCTGTGGCTCCGGGCTCTCCCCCCCAGGGCACACAAGGAAGACATGGGGGCTGCAGGGCGTGACAGTCCCCTCCATCCCGGCCACCCCTTCTGGACACAGCACAGGGGCTCCTACACCCCCCTGAACTTTGCTGCCCAAGAGCATCACTGCTCCTTCCCCGGGCGGGCACAGCGGGGCCCCGCGGGTGCCGGCTCAGTGGCACGCAGCTCCTCCGGCCCGATTTCAGTTCCCCCATTTTCCCCCAGCAGCCGAGCCCCCATCTCCGGCCAGCTCAGCTGCGGCTGCAGGGGGAAGTGAAAGGCGCCGCAGGAAGGGCACGGGGCACCCTGTGGGCAGGCACAGCACGGCTCAGCGCCGTGCCCCCCAAAACCCCAGCATGGGTCCTGGGAGAGCAGGGGGGGGCACAGCGAGGAGGAGGGGGCAGGGGAAGAAGGCTGGATGGGGCCATGCAGGGCACGGGGGTGCTGCAAACCCTGTGTCCCCAAGCAGCCGTGACCATGGAGCTGGGGGGTGGCAGGCAGGTGGCCGGGGCAGGGGGAGCACCAGCAAACCGGCTGCACTGCAGGGTCAAGGAATAGTGTTCGGCAGCCAAAAATCCAACTGGGAGCCACTTATTACCGTCGGGGGTCAGTACAGCAGCCAATATTTCAACATCTCCGCCAACATCTCCAACCACCCTGTGCCTGGCCAGGGGACGGGCACAGCTGACACTTGACCGGTGGCACCAACTTTGGGGGTGCGCTTGGAGGGGGGGCCCAGGAGGGATGGGGAGTGGGGCCCCAAGGAGCTGGGGCAGCCGTGTGGCGCCAGCGGCCACGGGAGCGCGAGCGAGCAGTGCACCCTCATGGCAGCGACGCCGACCACGCACTCCTCCCGTCCGTGCGGCATCCAGCTGCGCTCCCATTTTGGGGCCCCAGCGCAAACCACGGTGCAAAATTGTTCGAGGCTGGTGGCGGAGCCTGAGACGGGCTGGGGGCTGCAGCCGGTGCCGTGTAAGTGGGACCTGATGCCCCTCCAGGTGCCCAAAGGGGTTGCAGAGCAGGCAGATGACCCCAAGGCATCTCCATCCTCAGGGGCTGAAGGCCCTGAGCCGCCTCCGTGGTGCCCCCACCCCGCGTTGCTTGAGGACCCCATGGAGGGGGGGTTTGCAAGGTGCGGGGGGACCCCAGACCCAGCACTGTCTCAGGGCAGTTCCTCACCTGTAGACGTCAGCGATGTCCATGCGGCGGTAAAACTTTGCAAGTCTCACGGCCAGGACGACGCTGGGCAGCAGGAAGAAGGTGCACCAGCCCAGGCTGAACCAGAAGGCGTTCTGTGGGCAACGGGGAGCTGTCAGCAGCTGGGAGAGCATCTCCCGCCCCACACTCGTGTCACCCCACACACCGCTGCCCCGCTCACCAGAGAGTCCAGGACGTAGTTGCAGGTGATGACCTCCACGTTATCCAGGGACTGAGCTATGGGCTTGCAACGTCCCACATCTCTCGTCAGCTGTGGACACGGTAGGGACAGGACACGTCAGTGTCCCCCAAAACCCTGCAGCCCGTCCCCGCTCCCCTCTACCCCACCGAGGAAGGCTCACTCACGCTGCTCTTGGCCCAGGCGATGTAGGTCTTGAAGAAGCCCAGCAGCTCCTCCAGAAAGGCCCACGTCTCCTGGGGGGGTCAGGCAGAGAGAGGAGATGCTGCACCCCCAGCCCACTCCGTGCCCCACGACCCCTCTGTGTCAGGATCAGGGCTGTCAGACCGCCTCTATCCAGCAGCAGTGGGGCTGCAAGCCACCTCCCAGACCCCTTGCCGTAAGTGAGGGGACACCCAGGGTGCAGGGGACCCCTGGGGATGATGACGGGGCAGGGCGAGCAGCCAGACATTGCTTGGCATCCTCGTGTGGAGGGAAGTCTCGGCTGGGGGAGGTCCGGTCACATCCCACCCAGGTGGCCCCGCAGCAGGGCAAGGCGAGCTCACGTTCTTGATGATGGTCACCATCTCCCTCCCCAGGAAGTCCTGGGTTTCGTTGGCTTTGTCCAGCGCGGTTTTCGTCTGTGCCTGGGGTGAAAGGTGCTCACAGCAGTGTGGTAGGGGGAACGGGGTCCCTGCATCTCCCCAGCCCTGCACAGCAGCGATCCCCGGGGTGCAGCACCTCTGAGCTGCCATGTCCCCAGCTGTCACACCGGTAAGGCCCCATCACCTGGGGTGGAGGGAGCCAGCGCCTGGCAGGGTCCCTGGCACGGGCCCCATACCCCATAAACAGCCCCTATGGTGCATGCTCAGGGTGTCCCAAAGCAGCCACCAGCCCCCAAAACTGTGGGTTAGCCCCCTTAGTGGGGCTTTTTCGAGTGCCATAGAGCAGGGCATACACAGGAGGCCCCCCGTGCAGCTCACCTCAAGCTGGGCAGCCCGGCTCTGCACCAGTTGGATGTTCTCCCTCAGGCTTTGCTGGGGATGATGGAGAGAGAGGATCAGAGATGTGCACCCCGTGGCTCAGCCCAGACCCCCCCAACAGGCTCCCCGGGAGCCCCCAGCCAGCACCCCCAGGACCCTCCCCACCCCAGCATCTCTCACCAGTGGCCCTGAAAAGCTCGCCTGCATCTCCTTGTCCAGCTCCCTCAGCTTGCCAGCATCTGCCTTCAGGTCCTCTTTCACTTCTGTGCCCTGGAGGAGATGCAGTCAGCAGCGCCCACCACCACAGCGCGGCTGGGGGGCCGGTGGGACCCCGCAGCCAGCACCCGCCTGCTCTGGAGAGAAGAGCCAGGCGAGGGACGGGAAGGGTCTCGTCTCCCCACAGCACCCAGGCAGGTCTGCAGAGGAGACCCCCAGCACTGGCTCTGGGGACAGGCTGGCCGTGGCCCTGGGATGCTGCCATCTCTCACCACTTCGTCTGCCAGCTGCTCCAGCTCCGTGGCCAGATCCTGGAGGCTTCCCACAGTCACACTCTGATCCAGCTGGAAAAGGCAGAGACAGAGCTGCGAGACGAGGGGGACGGGGCTAACAGGCGGGCTATGCCCCCACGCACCCCACCCATGCGGGGCACAACAGAGCCAGGACCTCCTGGCTGGAGGAGGTGGGACTCCCACAGCAGCAAAGCGGAGGGAACAGCGGCCCCTCAGCACGCACCCGGACCCCCCGTCCCAACACCAGGTTGCCCCCAGCCCCAGGGCTGCCCCACCAGCCCACCTGCTCCAGGGTGTGGGTGAAGTTGGGGGGCTGCGCAGCCCGGCTGGCGTTCAGCAGCAGGTCCCCCTGACTCTCGTTGAGCAGGGATATGGGGCTCAGGGTGATGTTCACCTTCTCAAAAGCTGTGGAGATCTCTCCCGTGTGCTGCCAGGGCAAGGGCAGCCATGAGGAGGGATGTGACATGGTGCCAGCTCCTCGTCGTCCCCCCACTGTGTCCCCCAGCCGGGGGCAGAGCCTGGCACCGCTCTCCCCCTGCGCCCACCTGGCTCAAGTTGAAGAGCTCATCCAAGGACACCCTCTGGCCCAGGTGCAGCGTCTGCCACAGGGCAGCATCTTGGTGGCACTGCCTGCGGGAGGTGGCAGGGGGCTGAGAATGGGGCAGGCGAGTGCCACCCCCACCCAGCAGCATGATCCCCCAGGCGGGCAGGTGACACTGTGCTCCTTCCCTGGTGCCCACCCACGGCCAGGGCGTGCAGGGCAAGCTCCCCAACCCCAGGGGACCCAAGGGTGCCCAAAGACAGGGCTGGACCCACCTGTATATCTGCGAGAAGTTCACGGTGCCGCTCTCGTCACCCAGCACCTCCGACAAGTTGAAGCCAGGTATCAGGCCAGGGGTATCCACGAGCTGAGAGCGAGGGGAGAGATGGGGACACTAGGACAGTGCAGGGCAGGAGACTAGGGAAGAGCATCCCAAACTGGCCGGCACTGCCTCCGCTCTACCAGCAGCCCCCAGCAAAGGCAGCTGGGCAGGGCTGTCCCCACAGGGAGCCCACCTGGAAGAGCTGCTGGCTGCGCCAAGACTCGCAGACGAGCACGTAGGCGTTCCCCCCCAGCAAGAAGGCGATCAGCACCAGCAACATCAGCAGCCAGGAGAAGATGAAGCTGAAGCCGACCCCTCTGCCAGGACAGAGATGCCATCAGCACCCCGGGCCCTGCGCCCGAGCGTCGGCGCTAGCGCTGGCTCCAGCACGGAGAGCCCGGAGCCTGCACACCCCTATCTCCCCTGGCAATGCTGGTAAGCATCACCACTCCCACAGGCACGTCTCCACTCTGTCTTCGGCCCCGGGAACATGGCCAGCCTGCAAGCTACCACCCATGAGCAGATCTGCAGGTCCATGCAGATGGTCCACGCCAGCACAGGGTGAGAGGGACGTGAACCTCTTTGCCTGGCACCACGTTTCACCCTCGCGTTTGCCCCCTGCACAGTGGGCTGCCACGGGGCAGGCCAGTAAATAACTTGACCATGTAGGAGCTTGAGCAGCCCCAGGACAACGCTGCCCACCCCATCCCACAGGCCCCACGAGCACCCTCGGCCAGGGAGCCTCACGCCATGAAGAAGTTCCCGCCAGCGTTGGAGAGGCAGCTGCGCTGCGTGGGCAGCGCGTGTTCCTTGAGCCCCAGGGGCCCCAGCAGCAGCCCGAAGACGTTGCAGAAGACCACCAGCAGCACCAGGCAGCACAGGAGGGCACACACGCTCCACCTGGGGCAAGAGGACAGGAGTCAGGCAGCAGGACCTGACCTGTGAAGCAGCACCCACTGTGCAAAGAGCTGGCTTTGCTGGGAGGAAGAAGCCTGAGCCTCTCCAGACAAGGGAGCTGAGGGATGCGGGGCAAGCAGCAGCCCCTCACCTACCTGAGCCCATCAAAGTCAGTGACCGGCTTCTGGTAGTCCTCCAGCACCGAGGCAGCGTTGTTCATGAATCTCCCGATGCTCTCCTCCACCTCCAGCAGCGGCAGCTGCTGCTGCAACTTCTTGATCTCCTGCCTGATGAGGCCCAGCTGGTCCTGGGTCTCTGCAGGGGACGGGGATGGGGACAGGCTGGTGATGTGAGCTGCTGCCCACATCCCGCTCGTCTGCGTCAGCGGGGACTCAAGGAGAGGATGGGAAGGGGGCAGCCGTGGCCAAGGAGGACACCAGCACAATGGCCCTGCTTACCTGTCACCAAGTCCTGGGACTGCTCTTGCACCTTGTTAGGGGTCTTCTCCAGCGTGCTGTTCACCTGCACGGAGGGGGCGGCGGGCAGCTCGCATCCCTCCCGCAGCCCCAGAGCAGCACGTCCCCTCCCTCCCCGGACATCCACGGGCGGCACAGGGCAGCCAGGCTCCCCGCAGCACAAGCCCCGACCCCGGGATGGCGTGCGGGCACCGGCCGGTGCGCACCCATCCCGCCACCCTTCCCTCCGCACGGCAGTGACTTGCTCCCAGGGGGGGCCCTTCCCAAGCCACCCCTCCGGCAGCACCCAGCGCTGCCCCTCACCTTCTCCAGATCACCCGCTATGCTGGAGCCCGACACATCCCCCAGCACCTCCAGCTGCTGCTCCACGCTGGGGATCTGCGGGGAAGAGCTTGGGGTGACGGGGCTGCAGGCCGGTGGGCTGGGCACGGGGGGCACGCCGGGGCCCCCCGCCCCTCCTCACCGTGCTGTAGTTGGCCTGGAAGGCGAGGCTGTCCAGCGAGACGTTGCTGCAGGGCTGCCCGCAGCGCTGCAGGTTCTGCCTGATGTCGGCCTGCAGGCTGCCCAGCCGCTGGCTGTAGGTGCTCTGCAGCAACTCGAGGCGCGAGCGAGTGCCGTTGATGGTGCCAAAGGCGGCCGCCAGCGTCTCCATCTCTGGGGAGGCAGCGAGGGCTCGGGGCCTCATCCTGCCTGTCCTCGCCCAGCCGTACTGGGGAGGGGGGCTGTCCAAAAACACCCCCCCCACAAAGGGCCAGCATTTTCCCCAGGCTGGGGATGGCTGGATGCACCCCTCCCTGGGGGCCTTTCCCAAACCTGCTGGAACCCCCCAGGCATGCCCCTACGCCAGCCCTTGGCCCCTGCATGTCTCCCACGCAACCCCCCCCAAGGTACCCTCCTAGGCCCTGCCCGCCCCGGGGCTGGCTGCGCGGTGCGCGGCACCCGCGGGGACCGGGACCCTACCTCCCAAAAGGCTCTGGAGCGATCCCAGCGCCCCATCCACGCTGCTCCTGATGCCCGAGACGATCATGCTGCCCAGAATGGGCCCGATGTCTGCAGAGATGGGGGGTGTCAACGCAGGGCCCCCCCAGGCAGCAGGACAAGGCTGCACTGAGCAGCCCATGGCTTGCAGGGGAGCTGCTGAAAGCGCTGCCCCCACCCCGGGACCCCATCCTACAGCAGGGCACCGTGCTGGAGCCCGGGCACCGCGGCCGTGGCAGCCCTGCAGCGCACCCACGCACAACCCCCAGCCATCCCCGCTCCCCAAATCCCCCCAGATCCCTGCTGTAGCAGATGGCTGCAGGTGCCTGAGGATGCTCCAGGCCCCCCCGCCACACACACTCACTCTGCAGGCTGTCGTTGGCATGGCCCAACGGGACGTCGCTGCTGTCGATGACAAAATTGACTTGCTGCGGGGACAGAGATGGGGCATCTGCAGGGGCTGGGGGCTCCCTGGGGACCCTTCCCCGCCTCTGGCCCCGCCGTCACCCTTCCCCAGGGGGCTCTTTGGGCTGCTCTCCCCGGCAGGGGCAGCAGGCATGCCTGGGGGATGGAGGCCAGGTAGGTGCGGATGTCGTCCACGGTGGTGTTGAAGTTGGGGAAGGTGCCGGTCACGGCCTGGGAGAAGCGAGTGTTGCTGATGAAGGCGCAGACGTTGCCAGCCCTGCAAGGCGAGGGTGGCAGAGTCAGCAGGAGGGGGGCACCGTCCCGATGTCCCCCCGCCAAGGACCCTCCAAATCCGCGTGCAGAGCACGCTGCTGAGCATCCCCACGAGTGCCTCGCACACAATTGAAGAAGAAGGACCAAGCAGGACGTGCAGAGGGACGTGCCCCAGACCTGGCCCCTTCCCCTTCTGCTGCGGGGGAACCGAGGCACGGGGAGCCCCATGGCGAGGCTGTCGGGAAGGGTATGTGCGGAGCTGCGGCTCGGCCCCGCGGGGCCAGCTCCCCACCACCAGCTCCCCACCGCCGCCGCTTCCTCTCCTTTGTCCTGCCGTGCCGGGAGCTGCTCCTGCAAACAATGGCAGCTTCCTGGCACGGCCGCCCCCGGCCAACGCCGCCCACGTTTCCACCCGCCCGCGGTCCCATCCGGAGCCTCCCGGCCGGAGCACTCACAGCAGGAGGGCAGAGACCCCCAGCACGGAGGCGTAGAGCACCCGGCGCCGGCAGCCCATCCGCCGGCCCTGCTTCTGGTACATGCGGCCCCCGCAGTTCCCGCAGCAGCGGCAGCAGCAGAAGCAGCATCCCACCAGGGGCACCAGGATGATGAAGAGGAGCCCGATGGCCACGCAGACCAGGAAGCCCAGTTCGTAGTGCAGCAGCTGGGAGAGGAAGAAAGAGAGGCAGCACGAGGCTGGCAGCCTCCACCCTACCAGCCCCCCGGCTCTGAGGCTCCTATCCAGACCCCTTGGGGCAGGATGGGTCTCACCACCCGCCCGCGGCCCGGCTCCCTGCCCTGGCTGCCTGCTCACCTCCTGTATGTGCTCCTTGGACACCTTCTTGCTCTGGGGCTGCGCCAAATCTGCAATCAGCTCTGAGAGACAAGGAGCAGAGAGGGCTGCGAGTGGCCGCTGGGTCTGGGGGCTCTCCTGGAGGGCCCCCTACCTTGCTCACCCCAGAGAGGGGCTCCCAGCACTGAGCGTCACCCCCAGTGCTGCGGCTCAGAGCGGCCGCTTGTGCCTGGCACGTTTCTCCCTTCTGGCTGTCCCTCCCTGGTCATAATGTTGCACGGCCCTTTGGCACCCAGGAAAAGCACTGCCAGTCCCCAAACTCTCCTTTTCAGCAGGCATGGAGCAATGAGGTCCTTGCCCCCACCCAGCTGGCACCAGTGGCAGGCTCGGGGAGGATGCTCTACCAAACATCTTGGCTGCCCTTGGTGGGTGCCCTCCTGCAGCCCAGCCCCGCACACGAGGAACCGGCTGCGTGTAGACGGCATCTGGGACTGGGACTGGGAAATCTGCACGGATGGCAGCAAAGTCCTCCCTCTGCGCTGCTTTCATCCCTGGGACTCGCCCTGCCCTTGCCCCACGGCCCCATCATGAGCTGCATCACTACACTGTGGCACGATCGCGCCCCGCTATTTGCGTGATACAAACAAGACCACGAAGCCACTGCGTTGTTTCCTAGCCACACGCTTGCTTGCAGATTGCTGGCGGGCAGGGGCTGAGCGCAGCGAGGGAGAAAGCCCAGGGTCTGCAGCCAGAGAGGCAAAGACCCTGGCGGGCAGCTGAGACCCCCGGGCAGGCAGCATTCACCGTGGGGACATGGAGAAGCCGCAGGGTGCTGGTGTCACCCATGCCGACCTGCAGCCACCTCGGAGCAGAACGTGCATTTGACACAGGGTTTGCTCTGCACCTTCACCAGGGATGGGGATGCCCGGGGGGGCCAAGGTGGCCCTGCCACCAAAGCCTGTGCTGGGCCCACCCAGAATCACCCCATAGCCAAAGGGGACCCAGGCAGGATGCAGCAGAAGCCCTCAGGGACCCCACTCCGTCCCCCACCAGACCCCCACTACCCCAGCATTTAAACGGATGGTCACCACCGCGGGAGGGCTCAGGCTGGCGTGGGCCCCCCGCTGCTCCCAGCAGCTCCCCCACCCCACCAGCAGCCCCCCCACCGAGCACCCACCGACGGGCAGCCCGTGGGGCTGCACCAGCTGCAGGAAGCCATGCGCCATGCCGACGAGGCCGGGCGTGCTGCTCCCCGGCGCCTCGGGGCCGGGGCCGTACGGGGGCTGTGAGACGTTCCCCAGCTCCATCGCGGCAGCTCCGGGCGAGCGTCTGGGCACAGAGAGGGGCCGTCGGCGGTGGCAGGGTGCGGGGCCACCCGTCCCGCCCTGCCGCCTGCCTCCGAGCAGGAAACGCGAGGAGAAAAATCAGCTACCTGCCCAGCAGCCAAGCGCCGTGGGAGGGATGGGGAGCCACAGGAGCAGCGAGGGGGGTGCCAGAGAGGAGATGCCCACCAGGGACCGGAGGGGCTGGGGGGATGGATTGGGGATGAAGTGCTCACCCTGTCCTCCGGCACCTTCACATGCCTGCCGCGGGGTCCAGCTGTATAGAGCCAGCGCCTAGGTTTTACGGTTTGTTTAAGTTTCAGCTGTGATTATTGAAAAGCTGTTTGCCAAGGAAGGCGGCGATGCCGGCATCGCCCCACCCTGCCCCGGCCACCTCCTGGCACCCGGCCACCCCGGGCTGCCTCCGCATACCCGGTTCAGGGTCACCACCAACCCGGCCCCAGGCGGGGTCCCAGCGGGCGCGGGGGAAAAATCCATCTCCGCTCCTCTCCTTTCTGTTTTCTGTTGTCCTTTCTGGTTTCCTCCCGTCCCAGCCCAGAAGCTGTGGCTCAGCGCTCCCCGGAGCCAGGTGAGCCACGGAGGGGCCGAGGCAGCCACCCCGGCACCTGCACCCCGGCACCAGCCGCGTCCCCTCGGGATGAGGTGCGGGGCTGGCCGCAGTTTGGGCGTGACCTGGCCGCAGCCACAGAGCCGGGCTTTGCGTTTAAAAAACACTTCCCAAACGGGGCGTTGGAGCAAACCAGACATTTTTCATGTGCACCCCGACCCCTCCGAAGCTGGGAAGCACCACGCCAGGTCCAGGCAGAGCTTGAGGGACCAGCAGGGGAGATTCTTCCTCCGAGGCTCCACCAGCGCCCTGCCCAGCTCCGGCCACCCCTCCAGGCCGGCCAGCAAGCCCACACGCCGCGGGACCCACAGCGGGCTCTGCCCGCTGCCGCCGCCCCTTGTCCCCGGGCCCGGTCCCCTGCCACTCGGCACCGGGGGGGGGCCCAGGTGGGTCGGAGCCCCGCGTCCCCAGCGCTGCCCTGAAGACCCCCGGGACCGGGAGGGCGGAGGGCGGCCGGGGAGGGGGTCCCGGCGCCGGGA
>VXAL01016099.1:572196-585472 GCA_013399475.1 Chauna torquata | reverse complement strand
TTCTGTGATTCTGTGAAAAACAGACCATGAGTAATGATAAAAGACCTAGAAAGTTTTCATACAAAATGACCTACGAAAATACCTTATGCCTTACCTTAGAGAAAAGACAAATACACAGGAGCATGATAGTGTGTATGTATGTGTGTATACATATATGTATATAAATTAAAAAAAAAAGACCAGGAGCTGTGGTGCCCAGAGCTTCCATCAGAGCAAGGATGATGGAGCTGTTATGAGTCACAGATTGCTGTCAGTTCTCTGTAGCATGACTGAAAACTTCTCATGTGATCAGCACACTCATTGTTACCAAAAGGCAGAAGATACATGCATACATCCCATCATGGCTGGATGGACATTCACTTGCTGATTACATCCATGACCAAAAGTGAAAGTGTCTTACATCATGCTGTGTGCATGTATCTAGTTATCAAAACAGCTTCTCCATGCTTTCGAAGCACTTCAGCAGAAAGGGTGCCAAGGCCAATAACTGGGAGGTTGGTTACCCTGGACTAGAGGCAGCTGAAGGATTCTTGTTTCAGTCTCAAGCCCAGAGCAAACAGCCTTTCAGTAACGGAAAGAACAGTACATCTGCAAGTTAAAAAAAAAGCCCTCCAAAAGCACCTTCTTTTATCTAAACCTGTAACTAAAAATGGTCACAGAGAGAGAAAATGAATTAAAAAACAATTACGTTTCAAGAAGCAAAAACTATGTTTAGTTCTTATATCCAGATAGACAAAACTATATAAACAAGCACTAAGTAAGAAAAATCTGTAATTTCAAGATGACAAGACGAGAGGAAGGGCACTCCATTCATTCTTGAAAAGAAAGGAAGGCAGGGAGAGGTGAAGAACAAGATCTTGATAAAGATTTGCAGGTTTAATTAGCAACCCTCTGAGAACACATCATTGAAGAGAACGACTGAGAAGACGCATTTATAGTCCAGGCTCCCTTAACACCAAAGCCACTGAAGACTCAGGAGTTTAATCCACATAACCATGCAATTAAACAGATTTATTACACACGGAAAAAGCATAAGGTTGAAGCTCTTGATAGTTTTCTATATACTGTTGCTGTAACCTAATCCTTTTCTCTGCCAGTCCTTCCACTAAACACATTGCTGAAGAGTTATAGATGCTTTTGCATACGTGCTTTACCAGATGACAATCCACAATCAAATAACTGCATTACAATAGGAACAGTGGGGACAGGATTTATAACCTTTATTTGATGGTCAATAAAAGCTGTGCCACACAGCAGAAAATCATAGTCCTACAGAGCTGACCCCTCTTCAGCAATATTTAGAACAAAAATAACAGAGCGTACAGACAGGATTTTTAAACAAAGTCTTCAGATCAGTGAGATCAAAAGGGAAATTAAGCAGCACAGATTCAGTCCTCAGCAGGCCTCTGAACACAGCAAAATGTTCACTGGTCTGCTGAGGGCTGTCTGTATGATGAAGAAGTTTTGTGGTTGAATGATGAAAACTCCAGTGGAAGGAAAAACTAATTTGAACAAACTGTGATTATAACAGCAAGAATGATCACAGAGAGCCTGCTGTCAACCCTCTTTGAGAAAGACAGAGTGCTTGAGAGTCACTGTTCATCAGTTCGCAAATGTTCTCAATAACTCCTCCTGTATTTCATGGTTCATGGAGAGGCCAAACAATCCATTTGCGACAAATAACCTCTTGACTGGGCTGGCTAGAGAAACAGTTTACTGATCAGCTAACGTTAGTTCTTCATCTGATGTTGTGAAAAAAGTTGTGGACAAGAAAAATTCTCATTCAGCTTTTTTCATGCACTCAAGCAGTCCAAGTTACTGGGTAAAGAAATAAATGCCAATCTCCATGAAATTATACTCCACCCTACATTTTATCGGCTACCGTTTTTGTAAGATCAATAATTTTTCTGGAAACAGGGGAGTGCTGAGACTGAATGTTCAGTGAACCAAGTGAACCATGAGCTTTGGCTCAGAATGATGGGATAGGTGTTCTACCTGAACAAGTTATGCCAAAGTTCATTATGGTATATGCATTAAGTAGGCAAACTTCTACTCAAGGAAAGGTGATTTCTCAACTCTTAGATTTTACTTTGAAGTTATTTTTTAGGGAGACAGTGGAAGATAAGCATATAATGTGCTTGTCTTTGAACGATAACTGGGAAGTTAAAAAGATCTGAAAAAAATAAAAAACAAAAAACCAAACCCATGCAGTTATCTTCAGCCTTTAGAACAGAGCCTCCAACTTAGCTACAGGTCGGCATTTCTAAATTGAAATAATTTTCATAGCATTTCATCAGTTATTTGGAATTCAGTTTGCCTTACGTTCTAAGGATCAAAATCTGTTTGATCATTTCAATAGGGAAGACTTTTAAACAGAAGAAAAATATAAATCAAAACAAAAATGCTTCTAAATCTAACCTATTCACAGAAAAGCCTTAAATACATATATAACTGCAAGACCAAAATACATACATACACACACAGATAGACAGTAACATCCACCATGAGTATCTACATGTAGAACTGTAACATCCACTTGCTAAACTTGAATGATCAGTGCATTCAGTACTACCAGACTGTGAGACAGAACAGGGAGAAATGTGCTGTTTTAATTCAACGCTTTGCTACTGACAGATTAATCAACATACATATCTATTAACACCACATCCTAGTAGGACACAAGATGACACTAACTTCACAGCCTTAACACTTTCTGTTCCAAACCCTGACACTGTAATAGGCAATGTTACAGTGCATATCACATGGCCCTAATTTACCATGAGTACTTATGGAACGTATTCTTCCCATATTTCTCATCCTATCATAGAGCATACTGTATCTCACGCTGATGATTGCTGGATATTTAGATATAACAGCAAATCCAATATTAGGTTGCTGTCATATTTTAGACCATATTAAAACAATTTGGGTTTGTTTTCAGATAACTACAATACACAGCTTTCAAATACAGACATACAGCACCTTCCTATGTGAAACGAGAGCAGAGCAGATCATGGCTATACACAGATGTATTATGCCTATCCCTCCAGTCTGTCTCGGAGGCTGTATCCTGAAAGCTCAAAGATACCCAAGAATTATCTGAAGAACCTCACTGCATAGGATATTTCTATCAGCTACAGCACCTCAGACTGAACTGGTTTTATTTCATCTGCAAAGCCCAAGCCACCACACTGACATTAATCTCTTGCTTCCTAATTCCTATGTAAGCAGCTGGATCAACTGTGCACCTTCACTTGATTTGTACTTTCCATCTGATGGAGACTTTTCTTCATAAACACTCTGAAAAGATGAGCAAGATATCTAGCTCTATACTACGGTTCTGAGACCTCAGGCTTTGCTCCACCAGTAGGTTTCTTTAAAAAAAAAATCCACAATCAATCAACTATAAAACATAAGAGGATGGCAGATCATGCTTGTACGTAGCTAGCTATTCCTCCTTACACTTTATTTTCTGTACTTGGTATCTAGTGGAGAATGTCTAATGATTAACTAATTCAGTAACACACCACACAGAAGTATTTAAGGAAAAACATGATACTTTTTCTGATGTTTTCAATGTCAAAAACTTCCTTATCTCAATTTCTGAACTTGTTACTGTGGGTCCTGTGGGTGCCAAAGAAAGCTGAGTTGCTTTTTTTTATTTTTTTAAAAGACAATGAAAAGTTTTTATCTCTACTATAAAATTTCATGCGATTTGTCATCAGAGAAGACACCTGTGAAGACAAGAACCACAAGATATTTAGGATGATAGCTTATATAGCCATCATCCTTTTCTGGTGTCCCATATACTAACAAAAACCAAACCAAACCAATAAAAAAAAGTGGTGCTAGTGAATATGTTGCTTGCAAAAGTAATTATGTTGACTGGCAGATGAAGTTTCTTTCAACTTTCACCACTGCCACTCATACCAGCCAACAGCCTAACTACACAAGGTCAGCAAGGTTTAGGGTGCAGGAACCATATAAAAAATATCTGAGTTTTCATGCGGAAGCATGCAATTTTCATTGCAGAATACCAGCAAATCAGATCCATCAGGCTTTTAATAGACTTCTCTGACCCTAAAAATCCATACACTCAGAGGCTTCCAAATTTTGAGTACCCTCTACAAGAATAGATTTTGAAAACTGGTCATTTACTCCAGCATTTGTCACAGTACTAATCCACAAAAATTTTTATGTTCAACACGACAGATAATCTCATGGTACATACTATGGTTCAAACCCAAAGCAACTTCTTCATGACCCTAGTGGTATGATCAAAACATATCCTGGAAAATGAATGGCAGCATGCAGCCCCTCACTCAAACATCTACTTGCACATCAAAATCTAACTGCATTTTGAATCATGCAATACATGGCTTGCTTTTAAGCTGTCACTCTGTGGTAGGCAGCTACAGAAAAGAATTTTTTTGTTGTTTTGGGGGTTTTTTTTTGCCTCTTTCTTCTACACTGCTGCAAGCCTTTAATTAACTGTGTCATTCCAGTCTCCAAAGGTAAGAGATTTTCAAGAAACTTGGGCTATTTTTGAAATTAACATCTCAGTCTCCTGGGACCAGAGTTAGGAACATCCGAGGGAGAGGAGGTATTAAGGTGTCCCTGAAAGGAACGCAACTTTGTTGCTCTCAGTGCAGCTCATCTTGTGGATGATGGCTACTCACTGATCATCGAGATGTAACGTATTTGGAACTTAATATATAAAGAAATAAATGGAAGGAGGCAATATTTATTCCTCTGAGTTAAAAAGTTCAGGCATATCAAAATTTATCAAAGAGTAGCCCAAAAGAAAGAAATCAAGCACTTTTATGAGCAGAGATTTCTCCATCAGTCTCAAGGCTTCTATTTTACTTCCATTTGGTTGATCACTCAAAAGGCAGAAGAGAAGCTATAACTCTCAAAATAAAGCATATATATTATATCCTCATGCAGCAGAACAGAGCAACAGAAAAACAGAAACCAAGTGCTCTCTCTTACACCACACTTTCTCTAATATTCACAAAGCACAAATACATAGTCTAAAAAATAACTTCATTGTGAGTACTATTTATAAATGTAATGTCCAGTCAGACATTAGCAGCATGAAGATCCCTTTGTTTAAATTAATTGTAAGCTATTAACTTTATTGCTAATCAGTCCCCTTGAATTAAGGAAACTTGCAACAAAAGCAAAACTGTTTGGAACTGCCATTTTATAGAACTGTTTTCTTAAAGCAAACACACTTTGCTGAGGCTTCCACATATTTTCCAAGAATCAACTGATTGGTTTTTTTTTCCTATTTGTTAGGGAACTAAGATGTAATGGCCTGGTTTCAATATTGATTTTTGAAACTTTTTTTTTTAAAAAAAAGTTACTTCAGCCACAGAAAAGTCTTTCAAAAAAAAAAAAGTATTCTCTCCCCCATCATGTTCAGCTTTCTAGCTGATGTCTGTCTCCTCACTATCTTTTTTCTCTTGTTCGTTTTCATTACAAAGGTTTTGACCCACATTTTCACGTTATGCAGCACATACTGACTCATCCCTTTGACTTTACTGTACATAGGTAGCACTGTTCATTGCTTTTTATTTATTTTAAAGACAACTTTATAAACTGCAAGACTGAACTAAAATACAAAAGGTCGGATAAACCCATTTTCAACAGAAAGTTGACAAACATCACCTTTGTTTTTCTACCTGCCCTCAAAGCACATATACACTTTCTTCAATGTGCCTAGAAAAAACAGAATGCCCTTCTACACAATAGCACAAAGTAAAAATTCTTACAGCTGATAACCCTGCTCTTCAAATTCCTTCCTGCAACCTGACCCTACCAGCCTAGTACAAAGCAGTTCCAGCTGACGAGTAAGCAACCAGCAAACTGTGAACTTCATTTTTTGCTCTATTTTTCATGCATCTTCCAAGCCAGTAATTATCAAATATTTTAGACTAGCTTCTCTTCTTGTTCAGGTGTTCTCCTCCTACCTCCCACTGTTCCCACCAGACAAACTACCAGCCTCCAAGCAGCACCAAGCCTCCAGTCCCCATTACCCCAGCACAAGAGCTCCTACCTGTCCTCTCCCCTCAAGCTCCCTGTCTCCAGCTTCTATAAATCCCTGTTTATCTTCTGGCCACTGCAATCCTCTCCAATCAAACAACTCTGGTTGTAGCAGGAACTGCCTGTGCTTTCCAGCCGGCCATTTTTCTAAACTTTCTGCATTCCAGAAATCACAGCAGCCTTTCACTGTTGCTATGTACCCAGAGGTCCCCATCCTGCCTTGTGTCCTTCCCTTCTCACTCTGTTCTCATGCTTCAGCTCCCCCCAGGAAGAAGAAAGTGGGATCTGTCCAGAGCTCTGAGGCAGTGACTCATAAATCAGCCCTTTGGTGCCTGTAACAAGAGGATCCCGTTTCTTTACTAGGCTTCCTAAGTACTGCCATAATACAAAAATAAAGAAAAAAATCAGTATTAAGAACTTCAAAAACACCAATAGGCCATGTCACGTTAGTTTAAGTTTTTAGCCAAGGCTGATTAAAGAACTTTCATTTACTCCTCTTTGTATGCCTACAGACTTGTGCTAAATCCCCTTCTCCCTGCACCAAACCACACACTCAAAAGAATAAATAATCAAGGCTGACAACTTAATCAAAAAGAAAATTTCCAGAGAAAGGAAAAAAAATATTTCCAGACACAGACAAAATAAGAGACATGCTAGGGGAAAAAAACATTACCTTTTTTCTTTTGTAAGGTGTACAACAAGGTTTGCTAACATATAAATGCTTGATTGCTATGTATTCAACTGTTTGGCTAATATGATGCATTGTCAGGTATACTGAGAACAACAGTTAAGCAAGGTGATTAATGAGAGAAGTTTTTTTGTTTGACTGGTTCAAGACGCAAGCAAACTCCAGAGTGTTGCCGGTATTGTAGAAGTTTGATAAAACAGCTACTAAAAATTGTGCCTTACACTGCTCAGCTACTGGGCAACTGTGTTTGTTTTTTTTTAAATCAACATTCAGCATTAGATCATTTTAAAAATTATTACAGAAATCAATGCCTGAGAAACCTACGTTCAGTTTGACAAGACAAGTAGGGAAATCTGGAGTCTTGAATGAGGGGATAACCTTTAGACATGAACCCATAGTGCTGCCCCTCCTGACACAATGTGCAGCTGCTGCACCTCTGCTCCTGAAATCTCATACAGCAAAATTAAACGATATCAGTCGGTTCTGTGGCTGACAAACAGCAGCAGAAAACTGTCAAGAATCCTGACACTTTAATTTTCCCTTTCTAAACCCCACCCCATAAACAACCAAAGAGGCAAACAAAGTCAGAAGCCTTGCATTTATAGCTACTTCAGGTTGAGTATGGCAAGGAAGTTCCTCCATAAACTTAAAGAATAGCCCAGCTGTCTTCTCCCAGTGGTGTCTAAGACTTCTCATAGTATTGTGAATTATGAGCACAAGTACCTAGTCTTGAAGAATGGAGTATTTGCAAAACACATTGGAATTAGATAATTTCTTTTCTTTTTTTTTTTTTTTAAAAGGTGCATTTGGTTAAGTTAGTTGTAAACATGACACTCCGGTTATTAAGCCTGGCCATTCCTCACATGAGTTCTGTGCTAAAAACTAAGCAGCAAACAGGGTTAACTTGGTGGGATTTGTGAGGTACGTGTGGTAGAAAGGGAGGAAAGGAAACAACATTCCACCAAACCTCTTGTCTTTTCAGCCTAAATCAAAATTCTCATTAAAAGGTAGCTATGCATTTTCCAGAATTTACTTACACAGTGATTTTCTATTCTAAAAAGGACGGTTCTTGGCATAAATAGCTCACAATGGCCCAGTTAAAAACCTAGCAAACAAACTGAATATTTGAAGAGCAAAATGACTCAGTCTGTATACAGTATGAGGATTGTGAAGGGGGGAAGGGAAGCATAAAGAACATTTTACCTAACCTGAGAAGCAGAAAAGATGCTTCCTTTAATGTTATTGGAAGGAAACAGAAGCAGTGTTTTGCAGGTTATCTTCTGGGAAAGCACACTGACAAGGATTATTTGCACTGCAAATTTAATTAACCCATGGCAGTTGACTAAGTATCACGAGTATGCCCATACAGAAAAGGGTAAAGGGCTAGCTGACAAATTTTTGAACGTAGAAATAACAGTCAAATTCTTTGTATTTCTTAAACATTTAGAAGTAGTCTGCTCTCATTTGTTAGACGTGATCTCCACTCAGAGTCAAGATCACTTCTTACCCAACACAGAGCAAGTTGACTTCCACTGGTCCACATCCACTGAAATATATAAAGAATCAATGAATGCACAAGACAACTACCCTCACTGCAGCAAAACTAATATAATGTCATGCTTGCACAGAGTCTTTAATGATATCATTATCTCCTCACTTATAATTTAAAGGGAGTACATACAAAGAGAAGCCACAACTCATGCTGTGCAGGAAGTTAATGAAATGTATTAACTCAAGATTACTAAAGCAATAATGAAGTGGCAAATATTTGGCAAACCATGTTTCATAAAAAGATGACTTGTAAGAAAGTTAAGCCAGAGGTTCCCTCTACATCAAAGTAATTTACTTGGACTGGTTGACATCTAGAATGCTGTACTAAAATGTAAAGCAGAGTTGACAAAGGTCCCAGCAGATGATTTCCACAAGTAATGTTTTCCCTAAGTACTTAAAATAGCAATTTTCAGATTTTGACTTGATTAAAATACATATAACACGTAAGCTAAGAGGCTAAGTTGAAGACAAAGTATGGAGTGAACATAGAATCTCATCTCAAAAGACATCTGCAGCCAAAGCAAAGACACAACAGTTATGTTTTCTCCATGCTATACCCATACTGTAAGAAATAAACTGTTGGATTTCCAAAAGGCTTATAACTGAGTATCTCACCAACATAACTGTACAAATTAGATCACCTACATTCAAAAGCCTGCTATTCCCTTCAAAGAACACCAACTGGTTTATAAGATAAGATTTTCCCTTACAAAACCAAGGCAGACTCCCACTCATTTTTATTCAGGTGTCTACTAATTCTGTTCTTATACTTTCTACTAGTTTATCTTGTACAGACATCAGACTTCTGAGTCTGTAATTTTCCTCAGTCTTCCTAGAAGTCTTTTACAAATTTTGCATCACTTTGCTACCTTTCATTTCTTGGGTATCAAGTCAGTTCCAAGCAGGAGGTTACACACTACTTTAATAGTTAGGCTATTTCACCTTCAGTTCTTCAAGAACTCATGGGTGAGTTCTACATCTATCTGTTCTGATAAGTGTATTGCTGTTTTGTCAATTTCTTTTCCAAAACCTCTTCTGTAATCCACCAGCGCATTTAGACCACACTCACTTCAATTTTAGACAAATCTGACGAGTTCCCTGAAAAAAAAGTAATTCTAGCCCAGTTTGGCCCCATTTCCATCACTAGCCCTCACATGCAGTGATCACCAAAGAAACATGTAAGACACATGTTGTTTAATTCTTACTTACAAGCAATTCATGGACTAACTCTGGAAATTGTACAGACTAGCTTGTATTGCCACATACTGAGCAAAGTCCACTTGGTATTCCCTTTGAACGTAACTATTCCGTTACAAAAACATTAGTCCTGCCAAGCCATGACGGATAATTTACCTGAGATTAAAAAGACTGTTCTACAGAAAAATAAAGATCCAAAAGAGTTCATTGCTCAGTAGCCTGAGCAAGATCCCCCTCTCTATGCTTAAAGATTATTCTTCCTTCAAAAAAGGAAAATAATGTGAATCTGTATTGATGGTATTTGAGAATTATTTAAGACCAGCAAAGAAGCAGTACAAAGTTTACAAATTTATACTCCTGTTCTTAAATTTGGTAATGCACTGCACGTATATTTGGTTCTTGCATAATACAAACGTTCATCTCCACCATGCTGTATTTGGAATGCATTTAATAGAGGATTCTTTCAGACTGGAGAAATGGCATGAATACAAACATGCCATACCCACTTAAAGAAAAACAGATTGATTCTATTTAACAGGATTGTGCTGCTAACAAAAAGTCAGCTCCTTGAAGGTACAAATGACAGGTAAGAGAAATTTAACTCCTAGCAAAACATCTATCTGGCAAGAACACCTGTACAGAGTTCATTTTAAAAACCAGGACTGCACACTGAAAAGGTACATTCTAACTTCTAAACCAGAAATGACATGGAAGCTAGTCAGATCTTTAAACTATTACATTACATGATCACACTAGGCATTTTGAACCTCTATAAACCATAAAAAATTTACTTCATAATAAGGAAGAGGTTTTATTTTGGACTGCTTAAGTTATCTGTTCCAGCTTTTCCAAAACCTAGGCTACATAGAGAGGACCTGCTATAAGGGAACCAAAGTCTTCTTCTACTTCTGCCACCAAATACAAATGGCACTATTCCACTTCACTCATTTGCCATTCAGGTGGTTACTCAGTGCAAAAATCATACCACAATGTTTAGTACCTAAAATATGTAAACCAAGCTAGTAATCGAGAATATTGTTACAGTCCATGAAAAAAAGGAAACTACTACTTTATCACTTTAGGATAAAGTGAATTGCTCTCTGAAAGTACCACTCTCCTCATCTCCATGAAGACAAAAGGAGCCTAGCCAACTAGCTTAGGCTAGATTTTTAACTTCTAAGCAGTTGCCACTAGGGCAGAAGTTATCTCGTCTATGTGATTTTCTACCGGTTAGAGGTCAGGAGAGTACCGATGCTAGCACTTCTGCTACTAATAACATAGTGCTTTGAGGATTCCTACAAATTGAGTTGGGAAACACAGGGAGAGAGCTGTGAATACATTCCAACTTCCTTATCTTCAAACTGCTGGGTTACTGGATACTTTCTACTGTCTCAAAAGGTTCCACTGCATATGGAGTAAGTGATTCAATGACTGTTCATTAGGACAGAGAGGACTACAATGGCACACAACTGGGAAGTCTCTGACTCTGAAGACTCTGAAGTCTCTGACTTCACCAGTTGTTCCAAGGAACGTCCAAAGAGGGACTGCAGCGCAAGTCAACCCCTAGTGACCCTTGTCAACTGTGTAAGTCACGCAGACTACATCAATACTAAAAAAAACCTGAACAGTCCCCCAAAAAATTTAGGTTGGCGTATGATATAAGTCCAGGAATTTTTCATAATAAGCAGTCTGAATGCAACCACCCTGACGTCTGTAGGGTAAGAGAGTTGTACAGTATCGGCATAGGTTGTTAAAAGTCAGTTGGCCTTGGTGCCAGAAAACATTCACCAACACATTAAATTTACTGGTACAGAGGTAGCCAGAGACTATCTTTTAGTTCATGCAATATCTGACTACATGTTAGAAAGAACAGCTTCAAAAGATAAGTAACGAAGCCTGATGGTTAAAGTATTTGATAGGTGGGAGAAACTGCATCAAATCCTTTAGAGTTGCAAGAGAGCTGAAACCAAGTCTCTCACTGCTTAGGTGAATACTTCACTTCCCGAGTTGCTTGTGGAAAAAGCACAAAGGGAACAGGAGAAACATTACTTCCTTGTATGTTTTGTGATACCTCAGAGAAGCAGCATGAAAACAGATGAAGTGTCTGCATCCTGTTTAGTTTCACCTTGTTCCTCTCGCCTCAACACTGTCTACTTTTTAATTTCAATAGCTCAGTATGCAGGTTTATCATGTGTCGTTTTCTGTGGTCCCTGTCTCTGACTGTTATAGAATGGAAATGTAGCTCAGGACTGTGGGTTCCATGGGGTAGTAAAGAACACAGATCTAGTCAATACAGGACAAAACATGGAAATATACATTATGTTCCCTATCTGTAATTCTTCCTCACTAGCAAGATTACCGAAGATGATGCCCACTCTTGCAGATGGAAGCATCGCATTCTGTAGAAAAAAGTGGAAATTATTTTAAACAACAGACAGCTAAAGGTAAATGAGCTAAGTCAGGCACCTTGAGACAACAAAGCGCTAACTTAGCATCAGTGCCTGCCAGACTCTCTCAGTCAGAAAAGGAGACCAGTGGGGTAAAGAAAAGCTTGAAGGAGCTGATAAAAAGTAAACAAATCACTGTCTGGAATGAGAGACAAAGGAACAGCTAGAATACTGTTCTGCTGCTTTGGAAAGTAAGGCATTGTTCCTACTACTTGCAGATTGCTAACAAAAAGGGGTGACCTTTTTATTTAATTGTTCCATTCTTGCTGATTCTCCTGGGACAATCCAGAGAATCTGTTTTAACCTCTAATATCGAAAAAGCTGCAGGTTTACTTATTTATTTGTATTGTCTAGATATCCAATGAAAAACAGGATGGGCATGTAATTGAGCATAAATAGGAAAAAAGTTAATAATTTAACGAAGCAAAAAAAGTTTTACAGCTTTGTTTTTTCAATTGGATATGCTTATCCTGTTGTATTCATCTTTTCAAAACAGCCAGAGACTAATGAATTCTATTTGAAATTAAAAAGGAAATCTTTTTCTTGTTATAAAAACATGTTATATGTAAACAAAAGTAAAAAGGGAAGACTACACATTCCTTCCATCTGCTGGGAAAAGAAATATCTGAACTCCTGTAAGCCTGCTACGGGTTATATTGTATTGCACAGTAATTCCCACAGTAGCTGACTCATTCCTGAATTCACAATCATCTTTGAGTATTCTCAGGCAGATATGTGATAAGTGTTTTTCATTTCCACACATGAAACACTGTTTCATCATTTTGCATTTCTATTTCTTCTTTCTTTTCCCAAGATGGATTTTTTTTCCCCACTTCTTCAAGCTTGCCTGCAAATGTAAGCCAAATATTTCAGCTGGATACTGCATTGTTTGAAGGACAATGATTTTTTTTTTCTGCCTTTCAGACTAACAAAACAAAACTTTATTCTGAGCTTTCTTAATAGATGTGCAATTAAAAAACTTTTTTACCTATTTCTAACATACACTAAGTTAGAAACACAAATCCAACAAATGAAACACCTTAACTATCCAACAGTAATTCTAACACCCCTCCTTCAATAGTGTATTTACTCTGCTGCAAAGTAACTTTCTGAACTTTGACTTTAAAATGTAAATAAGTTCAGAACTACATGAAATTAGCTGATAGGTGAAGTCTTTCAAGAATACAACCCACCATGTGCCCATCTGTGCAATGAATTATAGCACAGCTAAAACAGAAAAAATGAATATAATAATGGAAAACTGTCTAAACATGACAGAGACAAAGTTGCACACACTTGTACGAAATCTGCCAACTCCCAACCTCCAAGTACATCCAGTGTAATA
>VXAL01016099.1:555277-572028 GCA_013399475.1 Chauna torquata | reverse complement strand
CCCTTTTTAATGCCTTTTTAAAATGAGAAAAAAAGATTAAAGCAATTACTATTTTTAAGTTGTACAGCACAACATCACAGGGATCCAAGCCATGAACCATTTCATGGCAACACAAATGTCTTCCACTTAATAGAAGAGCTTCATATTAGACACCAGAACATTGCCATTCAGTAAGAGAAGGGCTAACAAGACAATGTGGCTGCAAAATATCTGGGACAAGAATAAATGATCTTATATTAGAGTGATCCCATTGAATTTAAGGGAAGCCCTACATTTTGTTTTGCCCCATCTAGACACAGGAAGTCAGATCTGCCTATTTATCCTTCCACCTTGCTGTTACAGCCATTATGCTGCTGTAGAGACATAATCAGTACAATCAGCATGTGAGCTTCTATAGTGGTAGTGTAGCTTAAGTCCTTACATATACTCAGATGCACTTATTATTTTGACCTGCTGCTCAAAACAGTATTTAAATTCTGATTCATCTCAAAGAAATTAAAAAGAATAAAGGACACTCCTATAACCTAAGAGAATTTTGCCCCGTCAGATCTTAAAGTATAGGTCCAAACACTGGATGTATCATAGGGAACAGGGATGTCACGGATCTATTACAGAAGGAGGAGGAAGAAGAGGAAAAATAAAAGACAACCTAAGCATAGAATTACTTCAAAAATCATTTATAATACCAGAAATCTAGTCATGATCCTTCAATTTTGAGGTGCAGTACATGTATTAGATCCTTTCTTTTAATTATCAGCTCTGTTACTTTTTCTTTCCTCATTACAAAACCAGAGTACTGTCTCTGGCATATCTGACAAGCTGTCTTCAGTTAATTGCCTTCAACAATCCAATATCTAGTTTAATTGATTTCACCTTAGCATGGTGTTTAAAAAAAAAGTGTTCATCATCTTCTCATCTTCCAATTGCAAAGTCAGACTATACGTACGTGTCTTTCCACAATAAGCTTCTACAGGATGTAAAGGCATTTTGATTGAAGTAACCAAAGCCCCTCCTATTTCTAATCTTATGCTATTTCATTTCTTCTTTAAGGTCACTAAATGGAGTTTCACTGCAAAAGCACTCTCTCCTTTAACAATGTAAGACGTATCTACATCAGATGTGTTATCTGCTAGATGCTGGGCTGTCCTGATTTTGGCCAGGATAGGGTATTTTAGGTATTAACTCTAAGTTTTTCTTCCATTTTTCAATATCTCTCATTCCCTCTTTGCCAGTCAGTACAATTTCTGAAAAAAATTCATGCTTATTTAAATGGTCTGCAACTAGCTCTCCAAGATCTTTTTGTGAACAGCTGCATATTAATTGACATTTTCTCCTTTACCTCTGCTTTGTACTTTTTTTTCAAATGGCACAGGAGGAATGCTTCCTTTTTAATTTTTGAGTGGTCTTTAGTTTTGCTGTCTTGCCCATTTCTTTCTTTCCCTTTAATTTTAGGAGCACGGAAGATAAGAGCCTCACTGCCATGGGTACCCTTTGCAATCAGCCCAGAGGTCTAGGCCCATCCACAAGCTACCTGTAATTATCTTGAGGACTTGTATTACACAGGGACTCTCTGCATAATAGTTGCAGGGAGAGCATAGGAATGCAAGAGTCTCTGCTAATGGCCTAAACAGGTCAACTCTGTCTATCACCTCCTCTAAGACCTCTAGGGTCTGGAAGTGTCTCTCACATTCCCTCTAACAGAATTTAGCAGTGATAAGTAGTATGATTAGTATAATTAGCAGTACAGCATAACGTAAGAAAGTTCATTACCCATCCTACCCACGCTGGATCGCACTGCAGTCAATAATGCAACTAGCTGCAGGATTAGCTAATGAACACATGAAATCAGAAGAGACTTAGAACTTAGCCCCATTATTACATGCCCAACCTACATCTCAGTTATTACCTACTTCAAGAAAACAGACACACAAATTTAAAACCAACCACTGCCCTGTATTTGTTCACCGAACACGTCCTTTAGATTATTACCACCCCATTGTGTAATCCTCCTTTACAATGATATTCCAGTACATTTTTCCAGTTATAAAAGACTATTTCAACTCAGAAAATACACTTATATAACACTATGAATTGATCTATGACTTAGTTGTCAGCTCTAGGAACAGTCAGAAAACAACCTGTTTAAGGAGCTCTCTAGAAACCTAGCTGTTTCTTACTGCTCCTTTGAATCCATGGATTGGTTCTGAAACTGTATCATCTCAGCTGACAATAATCACCAGTGATGACAGAGGCCTGCTGAAGATGACAATAATCCAAGTAAACAAAGGCACTGGAAGGGGTGCCCTTCTGTATCTATTTTCTAGCTGAGGACTTACATTAAAATACTGGGTGGCGTTCTCCAGCAAAGTATGCAGGTCCTGTAGGAAAAGAATCTACACCAGAAGCCCATCAAGCCCATACAGTATTTCAGTCATGAGATCAATCATCCTCTTTAAAAGGACAGGGGCCACTGCAATTTTCCCAAAATCTTTTCATTCTTTTCCTCTCATTATTTTATGCTAGTGAAAGAAATTTTTAATCTAAGTCACATATTCTGAAACGTGGTGTACAGATTTGTATGAAGTTATTTGTTGACATTTTAACTCAATTTGTATTAGACTCAGCATAAGCACGGTGCCATCTTATTATTCATCAGAGAATTCACAGAGGAGAGAGCTGTTATTAACGTCACAACTGAAGGACAAACTGCCGTTGATTTTCACATCTCAGGTAATCCACAGGGGAGAGAACCTCAGCTTAAAGTGTCTAAAGTCTTCTAAGTCAAAAATTTCTTCTGAAGCTTCCTCCATATCTCAGGCATCCACAAGGTTGCTCATCTGAGTGAATCTTCAAGGTATAACATGATCAAGTTCATGTTTCAGCCCTTCACTTGACAGGTTCTTACCTCTCCCTGGTCATTTAACCTCCCATGCATTCTTGGTAGGGTTGTACCATTTAGACCTATCCATCACAAGTGATTGAATTTGGGAGCCAACGGTTCAAAAAGCAAAGTGGGATTAAGTATCTCTTATTTTCATAGAAAACAAGTTAAGGAACAGAAGACATCCATACATGCAGATCCATTCAAGAAAATAAGGATACAGCAGCTGTTCCAGGTTATCTCGCACTGTGCTACTATTCTGTCATCCACCCGACTAAGCAGGGCAAAAGTATCCATGCAAGTGACTGGCCAACCTAATACGCAGAGCTTTAAACTACAAATGAGAGGGAGAAAGTGATTCTTCAAAAAATAAGTATGGAAGTTGTGGATACGGCAGGCAAGCCAAGGAACCAGGTGATGGGAACAGAAGGGACAGAATAATCAACAGAACAGAACTGAAGTGGAATCATTCCAAGTATAAGCACATGAAGAAGAAAGTGCCTGCAGAACAGCCTCTGGGGGAAAGTTCTCAAATCTGTACTGGGGAATCAGTATGGTTGGGTGCCTCTCTGAAATGTCTCTACATTAATGCATACAACATGGGGAACAAACATGAGGAGTTAGAAGTCTGTGTTCAGTTACAGGGCTATGAACCTCACTGGGATCATGGGGACCTGGTGGGCTTGGGATGTGTCAGGAGCCAGTCAAAAGCTATGGGTCAAAATGAGCAGGCAGACCAACATGGGGACTACTGTAGTGGGTATCTGTTATACCCCTTCCTGATAAGGAAGAATAAGAGGTGATCTTCAGACAACCGGGAGAAGCCTCATCTTCACCATTTCCTATGGGGAACTTTAACCACTGTGATATCTGCTGGAAGGACAATAAAGCAGGGCTCAAGCAATCTAGGAGACTTCTAGAGTGTCTTGATGATCTGAGACTGGTGATCAGGAAGCCAAACAAAGAAAGGTGCTCTGCTTGACCTGATACTTATAAACAAGGAAGAATTGGCTGTGGATGTGATAGTCTGACGCAGTCCTGGCTGCTGTCTGGTTGCAGACAAGTCACTAGTGGTATATCCCAGTGGTTAACACTGGAGCCAATATACTTCAAAATCTTCATTAACAACCTGAATGCTGGGAGAGCATGCACAAGTTTGTAGAAGATACAAAACTGGGGGAAGTGACTAATAAATCAGATGGTTGTGGTGCCATTCAGAGAGACCAGGGCAGTCTGGTGAATTGGGCTGAAAGGAATCTCATGCAATTCAACAAGTGGAAGAATAACCCCACGCACCTATACACATTTTGGGCCAACTGGATGGAAAGCAGTTCTGCAGAGAAGTGCCTTGGAGTCCTGCTTGTCAGCAAGCTCATGATGAGCCACCAACATGCCCTTGCACCAAAGAAAGACAACAGCATCAAGAAGAATGTTGCCAGCAAGTCATGAAAGGTAATGCCTACTTTTTACTCAGCACTGGTGAGACGACATCTTGAGTACTGTCTCCAGTTGTGGGCTCCCCAGTACAAGACAGATATGGACTTACTGGAGGCAGCCCAGAACAGGAGAACAAATATGATTAAGGTACTGAAGCATCTCATATACAAGAGGAGGCTGGTGGAGCTCCAACTTTTCATTCTGGACAAGAGAAAGCTTGGGGGTGGCAGGGGATGTCTTATCAATGTGTATAGATATCTGATGGGAGGAATGACAGAAGAAGGAGTCAAGACTTTTCTCATTAGTACACACTGACAGGACAAGAGGCAATGGGCACAAATTAAAATACAGGAAATTAAATCTGAATACAAGAAAACACCTTTTACTGTGAGGTGGTCAAACACTGAAACAGGTTGCCCAGAGAGGTTGTAGAATCTCCATCTGTTAAGATATTCAAAACCCAGCTGGACATCATCTTGGGCAACCTGATCTAGCTGACCCTGCTTGAGCAAAGGGATTGGACTGGGTAACCTCAAGAGGTCCCTTCCAACCCAAACAATTCTGTGCCTCGCAAATTAGCGCTTGGACAAATATAACAGACATGCATGTAGAGAAAGAAAGAGATGGAGACCATCTCTTAAGGAAACAGAGAGGTTTCCTTAAGACAACTTTTTGGTAGAAGTGATTTTTTACAGTCATTACCATCATACTAATACTTTTACTGTCCCTGTTTTGTGACAACTGCTCCTTAAAGGCATGTAACTTTCATTCAGGCAAACTGCAACTGTATTGCCTCCTATCCTCCCTTCCGTCCATCATTCAATGCTGCCATTTCCTCAGCTCTTGAATAGCTCAGCTGGAAACATGCCACCTACTCAATGCCAGGTAACTCACATCCTCAGCTGTAGAAGAAATCAACACAGAGCAGGCTGTTGTGTCAACGTGGTTATTATACACAAGTATAAGAGAGCTGGGGCACAGGCTTGAGGCACTGCTCCATGACTTCTTGCTGTTTAACTGTTAGCACAATCCCTGTCACATTTATTGGTCTGTGCCAATTAACAGACAATGTCTGGTCACAGTCTGGGGGGACAGGGGGACGGTGTCTGCCAAAATCATTCCCAAAAAACAACTTGGACACAGTCACAACACCCAGGAGTGAAAAGAACTCTGGCACACGGAGGTGAGCTGGCATGTGCCTCTTGGCTTCAGCATAAGGGCATAATAGGTTGTGGCCAACCTGCTCCTGTATAGACATAGCCCGAGTTACACAGGCAGCCTACCCCATCCCTAAGATGGAGCAGTGGGAAACCTGAACACATGCTTCAATCAAACAAAAGATCTGAAGGGCTCGGGACTTCCAGCAGGAGGGTGGCACTGAGAAGAACACAAATAAAACCCATGTCTGCATTGCTGCTTCCTCTATTTTTGTTGTAAATTCTGTGCAAGGTCTCTGTTTCAGCAAGAGCAAAAGTGTAGTAGAGGGTATGCTAATTTGTACAACTGCAAAGGGGTGCCAAAGTATCTCAGACTTCTCTTCCCCTTTTCAGGAATACAACAAAAATGTACAGATTATACACTAATATAAGATGGGAGCTGCCTTTTAGTTGCCTTCGGTTCCTTTTTTTAAACCTATGGGGATCATAATAATCATGCTACTTCTTTGTAAATCTTTATCTAGATAATCTGTTTGTTAATTGCATTTAGAAGTGTTATTAGGATAATTAGAGCCCAGCTGCCCTGGAAACTGGATTTTTGTCAGTTTTGGAGATCACTTCTGATTAAGAGGTGCACTACGAAAATGTACCACACTATTTTTTGAAGATGCCAATTTTATTTTCTTCTGGAAAATTGGACGAGATTAAATTATAATTACAAACTTTCAAAACATTATTTTCTGGGAAAGCAGATCATTTGAGTCCACCTTTGAAAGACACTATAATTACTGCTTTTTTTTTTTTTACTGTGTTAATGAATGAGACTACCGGATAAAGTATGAAATAAAGAATGCTAATACATCCTATCACTATACACGCTATGCAATTAATAATCATTCAGGTTCAGGAAAAGGAAAAAAAAAATCTCACTTCATTCAGGGAATGGTGTTGATGACAAGTGTTATTGCTAAGAGAAATTTCTCTGTCCGGTCTTCACCGAATAGAGCAACTTGGTGCTTCTTTTTGCGTAAGGTTGAAAAATGTAGTTTCTTGAAAACAATCCAGTTTATCACATTCCTACTGACTCATTCAAGGCTTCAGCAGATCCTGGGGCTGTCAAATCTCTGGAGTATTTGCTCAGTACCTCTGAAGCAAGTTTTAATCTTGAGGACTGAGGCCTAAGACAACCCAAGTTAAAAAAACAAACTACTACTATTGTCACCTTTAGACATTAACTCTGTCTAGAAATCAAGACAGCCACGGGTACAGTAACAGTTGAATGCTGAAATGTGACACTAAATATGACAACTTAAAAGCTGTGAAACATGCCTCACCATATAAACACAAGCAGGCAAGAAGTTAGTCATTTGTGGTTTCAATAATGCTAGTCTGAAGGAGACTAACATACCAATGCTGCAAAAAGATACAATAATTAAAAGATCTGATGCATATTACATGAGAAAAAACTACTAATTTTTCACTACAGTAGATAAGGACACACCAAACCTAGCTTTGATACAACTTTTCAGTTGTATGTTATCTCGTCCTGACATCCTTCCCCCTGAAAGAGACATTATACAGAATCTTCTAATGCAAAGTTTGCTACAGGCATAAAAGAAGAGAAGGCTGTTTCGGGAACACGCATGCACACACTCTTTCAATATACCCTGCTACTGTAAACCCTTCCTCTACATATCTATCTCTAGCCTACAGATAGGGGACCTTTCTTCTCTCCCTCCCATTTTTGGCTATTCTAATTCTTAACATAAAAGAGACGCTTTCCCACCTCCCATCCCCCCCGGCAGACATTCTTTCTGTTTTTTCAGAAGTAGAAAGTGTTAATAACAGCATTTATTTTGGGGTTTCAGAACTCATTTGCTTCGCTTTTGAACCAACAAAAAATATACACACCATTAATTACACTATTTTTCAAAAAAATCAAACTCGTTACTTTTCTTGAGTAATGAAATATGGAAATTTATCTCCCAGTAAAAAGATAAGTTTCCCTATCTTGGAAATAAACTACTGGTCTGTAACCATAATGAATTTAATTTCACAGACACCCCTGCACTCTTCCAACAGACAACCACCTGGCATTATTCAGTACTGAGGTTGCAACACTGAACTTCACGACTTCTTCACAACCATTTGTGAGCAAGTAGGCCAAACAAGGGGCCTTTATCACTGCAACCATCGTCTCAAAGAAATACTAAGAACTACACTTAATTCCACAAGGCCCTCAGTAAATCAGAGGGAAAAGAAATTCAATCTTCGGTGGTCGTATTTCTTGAGTACGAGAATACCTTTTTAAAGAAAACTCTTTAAACAACTAAGAAATTTGATTACCTCCTGTCAAAGGAAAAAATTGCACTGCTAGCAATCAAAATCAAGAAAGGTAGCCCTAAATTAGTTAACATGACATTCTAAAATAGGTTTTACAGGTAATAAATCACAGATCAGAATCAGTTCTGTGTATTTTTGTGCAATTCTGTCTAAGTGACAGAAAATTCTTTAACTCATGACTTTACATGCTGGCATTTCAAATTACACAGTGGGAAATACTTTTTCCTTGGGGAAAAAGTATTTTAAAAAACAGAAATTCATGATTATATTGTTTGTAAATACCATTTCAATTATATATGCTACAGAGCAGCTTTAAAAACAATCTGTCGAAATGTGTCATTCTATAATTAGGGTTGTGTTACAGGCTTCATAAGAATTAGAATCTCATCCGTTACCTTTTGATTAGCAGTTGCTTTTACTTCCTCACAAAAAAAAAAAAAAAAAGCGGTACCTTGCACCTTCTGAAAAGGCTTCATTGCCCTTTGTGTTCAATGCCCTCTGAATAAGCCTAAAGAAGTATAAGACTTGAAAAATCTAAAGCATAAAATGAAAAACTTCTAAAGAACAACTGCATTCTTGGACAACCTTGATTAAAAGAGCAAGTAGGGAAGAAAAATGTCTGAAAATCTAATTATTTCTCTATTTCCACTACCATCTAGGACACTGGAAAAACACTAGCTGTCCTGCTTTTCTTTCATGCATATATATATACATAAATTTAAAGTAAGGTGAGGTACTCTGAATACGAGAATGTATTTTTGAACAAACTGATCATTGTAAATAGGTCAAGTAAAAAGGCTCAGATTAAGCAGTCAATAGTTCTGAGGAAGGAAAATGGTATGAATTATCTTAGATGTAACCAAAGGTATGAATTCTTCTCATTATAAATAAATTCTGTTCTAAAAGATAGAAGGATAATGTAATATTTTTTAACAGCACAGATACTTAAAAAAAAAAGAATTTTCTTGAGGCTTCGTAACAGGTGGTACGGTTTACTACTTACATAGATCCTCACACTGCATTCTATGCATAGCATAAGAAGGCCAATTTTTTTCTTCTCTCACGATTTTGTAAAGAATGTGCTTCTATTATACATAATTCTCTTAATCTTAACCCAACTGAACATCCCTTGCAATATTATCGCGCAGTCTCTACAAATTTGCAGGTAAATGGAGGTCTTAAAAAAAAAAATCAAGAAACAAACTTGACATTAAACTTCATTTCAGACATATTCTAGAGCTGCTTATTTACTTGTCTAAATTAACTTAAATAATTAAATTTGGTATTCATTTCTCCTAACCTTACAAGCAATTACTCCTCCATTTGCTGTCCCAGAAAATTACAAATTGAACTGAAATTACCCCTCTTGTGGTCTAGATTGATAGAGCCAAAAATTAAGTTTATACATATTACTGCTTGTTCAAATTTGTTGCTTCTGGCCACCAAAAGCTGGAGGACCTGTGTTTCAGGGTGTTTACACTTGGATGGAAGAACTTTTCTGGGAAACATCCCATGTGTCTATTGTTAGGTCTGTGCTTACTAACATGGAGGTAGGAAGACATGGGTAAAGATACATCTTTGTACTGAAAATGCATTTGACAACTTAGATAAGAAGAGTTCATGAGTTTATAAAATACAATTTGTGCAAGCAAACAGTTACACCTAAATCCTTTTATAAAGGAAAACGGAACATTTAGAAGGATGGAAGAATCACTACCCAACAACAAAGAAACAAGAAAACAAGTCATAGGACTCCGGTTAAACAAAAAGATTTTTTTAAAGCAGCATTTGTAAGCCTGGAAAAGGTTAAACTGTAGGTTTGCCTTATACCAGGTAGTACAAAACAGAACCTTCATTACCTCTTCCACGGTCTTTCAAGGCTCCATGCTAGTTCTTCAAGGTTATTCAGTGTATCTATAAGTGGGAGGGTCAATACGGGAGGAGAGCTACACTTTTTATGCATTCTATCTCTAGCTGGAAAACATCATCTTGAATGACAATCCAATTTATCATGTACGAAAACCCTTCACTATACTAAACAGTTTTATCTACCCAGTTTAACGTTTGTAATAAAGTTCCATGGAAAGCCTCTCTAATAATTTTCATTACATTAGGCCTGCCATTTTCTACATTCAAGAGGACATTAAACAGCTACTTAATTGTCTAAAACAAGTTTGGAAATAATTAAGAAATATTTTTTAAAAAGGCACAGTGACATGCCCACAAAATAAATTCAATAATCTCCCTGGAAAGGAATTTAAAAGTATGAACTATCATCACTAACACTTAACCAAATTCAAACCACTGTAGTAAATCTTGTTGATCAACTAAATGATGGAAGACCATGCAACCGTGCAGTACAATAAAGGCACTGACAGGGAGAAATAAAAATATACACCTGCTACTGCGGAGCTATCAGTTCTAATCACTCTCCTAAGCCTTGAATACTTCTGTTTACAGCCAAGAGAACAAGTTTCTTAAGATCCAATATTTAACAAGGAGCTACTGCATTATTTATTGTTCCTGAAGTTTTTGAAAATAGAAGCAGCAAAGAATCAAAAAGTACTAAGTTGTTTTCTTTTGCACAAAGGATATATTGAGGAAGAGATTTCAACAATCCAATACTGTCAGTACAAAAAACACTGATAATTAAAACAACTAACTATGCCAACCATCAACAATAGCCACAACGACCAAAGTACCCTACTTTCTGCCCATAGTATTGAGGCTAACATGCCAAATATACAAAAGCCAAAAGGTAATCCAACTAGAAGGCAAGTAAGCAACAGTTCATAAATCTGCATTTGAAATGTTAGTAGATACTTCTACTGTAAGAATAATAATGCTACAAAGCATGCAAAGTTTTATTACTAAAACATTAAAGGATTTTTGTTCGTTTCCTAGTACTATGTAGAGAAAAAAATAACATTGCATTGAAATCAGGTTTTTTTGTTTGTTGTTTGTTTTTTAAAAAGGGAGATCAATGCTTGAAAGACATGCATTTTTGAAATGTGAAAAAAAGTTAAACATGGAAAAATACCAGTGGTGTAAAAAGACATAAAACATACACTGGTAAGGCTGCCCATATCATCTCATTTTCCTTTGTGACCTTTTAAACAAAGCTACGAATGGATTTTTTCATCTACTAATACATAACAAAGAAAACCAAGTTCTAGAAGTGCATATTTTCTCATACTCTGTGCATTAGAAAAAGAGATTAATACGTATTTTTAAATATATATGTTCAAAGTATTTCAAATCTTACATTGTCTTAAAATGAAGAAAAAGTTACAAAGCAAGAAAACACATACCTGATATACCCTGAGACTCTGTCTGTAGATCACAATACCACAGTCTGTTCACTGGATCGCACCCTTCTCGAATGGACAGCAGGACATATCGACCATCATCTGATACCTATGTTACAGAAAATCAAAGACAATTCATCCTCTGGAAAAAAAAAATCCAAGTTGAAAAGTTAGTCCCTAAAACCCTAATCAAAAAATTAGTCGATGGTACAGTTAGTTGAATGGATAGATGTATAGGAATATACAAGATCTCAACAAGAACCCTCACTCACCACTTACATCAACAAACAACAAGTATAATCTGCTGACGTTTCAGGAGATCAGAATCAAACAGCTTTATCTGTTTATTCCCACCTTTAAGTAAAAAAAAAAAAGCTTATTATTAAAAGTATTTGAACTAAAGGAGCCTATGCATAAAGCAAATATGCTTGCTACACCAATTTCTTTTTAATAGAAAAAGCTGAACACTGCCCTACTTAGTGTTATTCACAGCACCACACAAAACAGAAGGATTTAACCAGGTGGTAGAGGATAGCTTTGGATTTTTGCTTTGACTAAAATGTTGATAAACTACCAAAGGCAGCTGCTAAAAGTCTCTCCCTCAGGAGGTGCAAAGAGGCTGGCAGCTTGGTCTCCCAGTGACTGTCTGAATGATGGTCACTTCATTTACAGCAGATTTTCCCTCAATTTTTCAAGTGACAACTAGTTAGGTATGTTTTCTGTCACAAGTGGTATGCAGTGTCCTAGAATTCATCCTAGATGGTAATTTTAGGCATATAGGTACTGACTGCAGCAAATTAAGTGACACAAAATTTTCATGTTATTTTCATTAGGTTTACACAAAAATCTAATACTGCTGTTAAACATTATAAGCTACAAACACATCACAGATTTTCGGATGAAGCTTTTTTTTTTTTTTTTGCCTTTGCAGAAGCATGTACACACATGATAAAATTTCCAAAATGGCGCCTGTTGGTACATAAACTCATCAGCGAAGCCTTCTTCCTCCTACTTCCTGCTCAAGCTTTGCAAACATACCCTGTTTCCTTGCAAAGCTTTTGAAAGTGCAAGTCCACTAAGGGAAGGCAGGAAGTCATCAATTTAAAGTTCCCCTCTCCTTGTTGAGTTGTTTTGAGTGCATTCCAAAATTACCAGATTTAGATGTTTTATTAACAGCTGATGCAGAATGTTGTTTCCTGTCTACATTTTTATGTGATAGTGTGTAATGGAAATTTAAACCTTTAGTCTCAAAACATGAATCTGAATTCCGGAAACTTTCCATTTGGCCCTAAACATCTTCAAAAAAAATTCTTATTACTTCTTAGATTTACTTTGGTTAATATTCACAACATTAGTTGTGCATCATATTTGTAGACTTAGTTATGCAAACTAAATTTCAGAAGAGTTAGCCTGTCACTACACTGCTATTCAAACAGATCCATGGTTTTGAAGACACAAAGGAACTTGGAATACAGTGCCAAATCTCAGTATGAGGAAGCTAACTAAAAAAAACAAAAACCAACAAATTAGTGTTTCCAAGTTATCTTTAAAAAAAAAAATTATCAACAATGAATTACACCACTAAAAAAAGTCCATACATCTGAAAGCTTACAAGGTGAACACGAATGAATACCTAAGATTCCTACTGGACCAAGAAAAACGTTACAGGAAACAGCTACAACAGATTTAACAGGGCAGTCTGCAAGATTGAGACATTGCCTCCTCCTTCCAAGATGGATTATATCCAGAAATGGAAACCAAGCTGAGGTGAACACTTGAGAGAAGCATCACCACCAGTGTTTTTAGACAAAAATTAACTGCAGGTGTCAATTTTCATTAAACCAGTTACTGCAATGTGCTGCTTAAACAGCTGTTCATAGTTGTAAAAGCACCAAGTTTCTTTCTTTTCCTCACTAACTCATAAAATACGCTGAGTAATGGCAAGTAGCATACACAAACATAAATTTCAGTTAATTTCAACAGTACAATGAACAAAAGTCTTTCAGTCACAGCCAGAACCCTCACAAATCTGTACTTTGATGCTGTGAGTTAATGGTTAACAGAAGACTGCTCGCTTTACCCAAGAAAGAAAACTTATTTGCAAATTTCTGATGTTGTTGTAGCAAGGGCAATTCAGAACCTCTGAAGACAGCAAATTTGAACACATCTAATGAGTTTTTCCTTCCACATTCCCAGCTGGACAAGTGAAGAGTTGATAGCAGTTTATGTTTAATTTGAAATAGGAATTCCCAAAGCACATTGCTGGTGGGATGCCAATTAGGTCTGTCTCTAGCACTGAAGCTGTTCTCACATCAGTGAGTTCTACAATCCAAAGGAATGTGACAGAAACAGGACGAGACACTGTTGACTGCAGCATGCTAAAATGTTGAGTATTATAAAGCAGATTTAGACATCCACATTACAAAGTTCCAGTTTGATGAGCACATTCTGGCAACAGTACCAGCTTATGCAGCCTCCACCTCTAGGCTCCTTTCTGCTGTGGTTGCTTGTACCCCATGCAAGTTCATTCCCCCAGTCACACCTGTGGAGGCATTTACCATCTGTGTGGCAAATCAGACTGGGGAACTGATCCAGCTGAAAAATACCACATCCAAAAACCTGCCCCCACTGCCCCTACGCGTCCCCCCCAAAGAAAAAAAAGCAGGGAGGGTGAAGTCGGGGTGTGGGGGGGAAGCCCCTCTGCCAGACTAGTAACTCAGTCAGTTCACTGTGCAGCTGCACAAATGGCTGCGCAAACGCTGCACCAAGCAACAGGAAACAAGTAATAGGGGCAGAGATTGCTTTGCAGGCACCTCAGATGGTAGTACTGATGAATGCGTAACCGTGGCCTGAATGCCCCTGACTTTTCTACGCTGTAAAGAGACAAGAGTCTTGCTTTCAAAATGAGAAAAGGAAATAGGATTCCCCATCTATCATTTGGGTTATCCTTACACAGATGCATCATCTTCATGAGGTCAACTGCAATCCTTGTGCTTGGCCCACAAACTTATGACTGGAAATCCCATACCAGCATTTCACTCAAATCTTAGAATGCATTCACGGTTCAACCTAAGGGAGACAGCTGTAGCGTCAGAATGGAGAGCCTGGATCACAAATTCTTTGTTTCCCCACTTCCAAGCTGAAAGTGGGAGATACCTCAAGAATTTCTGTGAGAGATTTGGAACACTCAGTTCACCTTTCTCTCACTAATATAACTTCTATCCTTTCAGACAATACACACTCATAAAAGGTAAGGAGGTTATAAACCAAATAAACTTTTCATCTTAAGATGACACTTCGGTCCTGTCAAAATAGGACAAGTAGTCCTGTAGCCTTTCAACTGAAGCTGAGCTCCTGAATCCCTCAATGGTTTTCAAAACCTTCAGCTTAACAATGGTTTTATTGACATAACACAGCAATAACCCTTAACTCAGCACTGGTAAAGGAAGGATTATTGCAGAAAGCTGATGTTGGTATATAGCTTGTAGTTTTGCTGCTGCTATTCTGTCAAATGGCAGTTTTGAATGGATTAGATCTGCTATTTCTGAAATATTTTCTCTGACCAACTTTACACTACACAGACACAAAGAAGTATCATTACGATAGCTTTGCTCATAAGTAATTCTCTATTTAGCCTTTGAAGGATCACACCCGTTAAACCAAGCCTTCTCTACAAAGACTTCACTTTATAGGGGGGTATTTTATGTTTTTACTAGCAATTTTGTTTCAATTTTACCTGTTCTCTCCATTTCCATGAAAAGTAACCACTGCTTAGAAAAATATTGAGAGGAAGCAGTTTACCTGCGGCTTGCGTAAGTTAATGGATATAAAATTTATTTATTTAAAGCCTAAGTAGTGCATACACAAAAAATTTTCCAACTGCTTACATTTCTCTTTCTTTTAGAAAATTTAATTCATTATATAAGTCATATAAGGAACCCCAAGGAGTTGTATCTTCTGCATTTACAATAGCAGTAACAATCTAGGAGGATCCACAACAAAAGTGAAGTTAAATATTTTGTCTAATAGCAACACATTTCAGACCAAAAATATCATACATAATTAAACAAACAAACAAGAACGAACAGAAGGCTGTAGAGTTTTCAGATTTCCTGGCTTTATGTATTACTCCTCAACTAAAAAGTCAATAGGAGAGACATTAAAGTGCTTTGCTTCCAAGTAAAGTGGCTTGACAGCAACCCCAGTGAATATTAATGGTAGTTCTTTGAGAACTACCTTGGTAGTCACCACTGCAAGATTTAGGATAGGGAAGAGCTTTCTATTTTTAGTTCACAAATACAGTCCCTTTGAATGCATATTATTATATTAAGGCAAGTATATATTCCATGCCATTTTAACCTAATCAATTACACGTTTTACCACTTTTGCCCTTTTTATTATCAAAGTGGAAAAAACCTAATCACCACAATTTGTTTCTGTATAACAAGTCATTAAAAATTTAATAAGTAAAATTCAGTTATTACAATAATACGCCTCTGTCCAGAATAAGATAAACTGACCTCTCCCCTCTAACTGCAGACGTTAACGCTATTATAATCCACATTCTGATCTGCATCTGTGGTTATGTTACAAACTACTGCTTTTCTTCAAACATTAGCATCCTTTGTATATGGAACAAGGTAACTGTCATTGTTATCTAATGCATTTCCAATAAAACAAAGTAAACGAATCAAAGCATTCAAATAGAGCCAAAAGGTCAAATTAGGAACTGCACTCTGTGTGCCCAGACATGGACAGATCAAACCATCCAGGGAAGGCAGGATGGTTGGCAATAAAGATGCAACCATGCAATGCATGGCATTAATAGCTAGAAATTAAAAACTCACAGCAATCAATCAGCTACATTTCAATACTACTACGGTTTTCATTATATGCTATGTATACGACAGTTTAAAAACCATGCAGAGTGATTGACTAGAAACCTTTTTTTTTCTTCCTTTTTCTTATTTTTTTTTAAATAGTCATTTAAGAATGTAGGCAGCCAGCACTATAATACAGACTGATGACAGCTGTTACTTCCAAATCTTTAGGTACATTGTGCACAGAATTTTTTGCACAATTTCACTGAACATGATTTGACCAAGAAGAACCTACGTACAACAGACATTTCACATCGATGCAGGAATTACCTGTCTTCCATTATTCATAAATATTTTAAAGCTTCCTATCTGATGAATAAAATGCCAAACACAAAACATGAGCCTTCTGCAGAAAAAGAAGTAAAAAGATCCAATGGAATTTGGTCAATAAGAGATGAGAAATTTTGTCTCAACAGCCTCAACTGTTCTAACATCAAAGATGTGCCACAAAGTTCTCCTTGCATGATGACAAATTCAAGAATCCCCACTGTAATCTCCCAGCCTTTCAAATTCCACTTTTATTAACTTACTACTAGAAAAAGCAAAGTTCCTCCTGTAGGAAAGGAAAGAGACTTTTTTCATTAAATAAAATGTTATTGAAGTTTTTTGTGTGTTGTGGTTCAACCCAGCAGGCAGCTAAGCACACACAGCCATTCACTCACTCCCCCACCCCAGTGGGATAGGGGTAGAGAATCAAAAAAAAAAGTAAACAATCATGGGCTGAGATAAAGACAGTTTAACAGGA
>VXAL01016099.1:534579-555228 GCA_013399475.1 Chauna torquata | reverse complement strand
GCTGGCAGGGCAGCGTGAGAAGCCGAAAAGTCCTTGGCTCTGTGTAAGCACTGCTCTGCAGCAACTAAACATCGGTGTGTTCTCAGCATCATTCTCATCCTAAATCCAAAACGCAGCACCATACCAGCTACTAGGAAGAAAATTAACTCTATCCCAGCTGAAACCAGGACAGGTTGTTTGTTTTTAATGAAAGGAACAAAGCTATGTTCAGAAATTATCTTCCAAAAAGTCAGTGAAGCTTGCACATAGCTCCTATCACATTTTATGTTCTAACAGCCTTTTGAGAAGACTTTTTTTTTTTTTTTTTTTTTTACACTAAGCAACCTCTTGGGACTGTCTGCACAATCCAAGCCCCCTGAAGAAGGCTGCAAATGCTTGTTTTGTTTTCTGCTTGTATCACACTGGTTTAATCAATTACAGTTCGGAAGACCTAATGGTGGGTGGCCACAGGAATGCACAATTTCAGGATCAGGCCCAACAGAAACCCACTTTCTACATTGAGGAGCAGGCTTCATATACTCTAGGCAGGACATGGCCTTATTACATGCGAACAACATGTTGATTTGCTCTCCCCATCCATTCTCCAGCTTAGAAAAATTGCTTTAGGCATTAACTCAATTTCCCTATTCCCTCAATTTCCTACATGAGACAGCCTTGTTCCAAAGAAGAACACAGCAATATGCACATGGGTATTTACACGCATTCTCCTTAAATCTAGTACAGAGTAAAACTGGTAGTCTTCTGAGGTGACAGACTAACATGGCACATGATTTTTTTCTGTGGTCTTCAGCTTGCTTCTGGGTGCAATGAAAGCCCCACAGCATCAGAAACTCGGCTATGTAAGAGATTACCATCTACCACAGTCCCTTTTGCAGCCAGAAAGATTGCCTGGCTGTTTCACTTGAGCAAACTGACAATGTTTTGAGCCCTTCCTGTTCATTCTTCCCCTGCGAATGCTGCACTTTCATGTTCTTGCTGTGAAAACATGCCACAGCCAGCACACATCTGGCAAAGCTTACTCCTCTGCACTCTGAATTTCATTTGCGAGTTTGCCTCCCTGTCTGGGAACCACCGATGTAAACTGGCAGCTCTAAACCTTAAAAAAATATTTTCATCAGGTTATGGACTGTACACAGTGTGTGTCAGGCAACAACTTGTACTTGTTTCACTGCTGGCAGAATTGGGACAGGAGGGTTCCCCCCATCCCTCTCCTTTCACTCCTGTGTACATTCCTGTCTGTACAGTGGGGACTTCTAACACCACCAACTGTGAAAGGTTCTTATGTAATTTACTGTTTAAATTTGAGAATAACAATCTAGCTGTGAAACACAGTTATGCTATATTAGTCTGGAGAGGAAGCAAGAACCTGCCACAAACAGAAGTAGAAGCCTGGGAAGCTCCTCTATTTTCAGAGAGTATCTGTGACATTGCAAAGGTTTTAAAAATCTTCATATACCAGACTGCCATCTACTGGGATGTTACTCGACCTCCATCCCTGCTTCTTCCCAACTCCTCCACCATCCTAGAACCTGTACCAGAAAAATGTATGCATTTTCTAAACTAATGAAGAGATTTGATAGCATCTTCTACAAAACTGATCTTGCTATAAATATAAAGTATGACTAGCAATAAACAGATTTTTCTCACAAGCAATCCATTCAAGTGAGGAGCTGGAAATGCATCTGTATTTCTATGCCAACATCATTTTCAGCATCACAGATCTGGTTTAAATCAAGCATACCAAGTGCTGGTGTTGAAGGAGTAACTAGTTAAAAAAATGAAGGTATTTTCTTGCATGTTGTCTTGTAAATGTAATAAGCTGACAAAATTTAATCAACCCTCTTCAGTCCTAATCAGTAACCTAGTATACTCCCTCCAGTGAAATATACACCACACCAACTCCCTGCAGTGCACCTGAGATTACTTTTTTTTTTTTTTTTTTTTAAAGTATAAAGACAACATTATAACTTTTGCAGTCTCTGAAGGATCTCCTTGTCAGGCACTTCTCCCTGGAAAGTAAGGTATTTTTCTCCCTCTATGCAATGGTTGCGAAACCTGCAATTTCTGCTCTAAACCTGAGTATGGAACTTCAAGTTCTGTCCCCGCTGTAAAGAGAGGCTTGATAGTTGAAACCAAACAATCCACACCATAATCCAACTGTCTTCCCTGGAGCTTGTGTAAAACAGAAGAGAACCCAACCGTCTCTGCCTATTTGGGCAGCAAGGCCCTGTAAAATAAAAACATATTTACTAATCTGACAGGAATGCAAGTAAGCAGACTTTCAGAAAATGCTGAGCTGTGCAAAGCTATATTTTAAAAACTCTGGCAGCATGTTAGTATTGGGTAAGAATATTTAGGGTAGCACCAATAAGCCATATTATTTGCTTTTTACTAAAGCTATTTTAATTTTTCCCAATTATTTTGTGGTCTTCCACTTTCACAAACACATGCTTTAAAAAAAATTTGACCAGAAAACTTGCTTGAATGGTCTGAAAAGGAGATTTTTGACCTATTCCACAAAGACGAAACCACATTTTGCAATCACAGTGGTATACTTTAATTGCAGAATATTTGGTTTTTCCTGACCATTAAAAGCCATCTTTCATTAATATCAGGACAGAGCCACATTGTACAGCAGGACCTCACAGCACAATCCCAGAAAACGAGCCATTTTATAGTACTATCACTTAGATAAGTTCATGATTATTTACCCAGGTGGATCTCTGCTTTACTACACCTTCTTAAAATAAGATTTCATCTTAAATATCAGTATCTCTGGAAGATTCTGCCTCCTAGAGATTAAGAAAAGTCATAAGCAGCCACATACATTTATTAAACAAGAACTCACAACAGAGACGTGTTTCTCTATTCACCACCGTCCCCTCCTTCCCAATATTTAGGGGGAGGTTTCAATTCCAGTGACTTCAGAACTGGTAGCCGCACTACATTCTATTATGCTCGTATTCTACAGCAAGAGCTATTACTACCAACACACTCTTTTACCTCACAGACTTTTTAATCATTTAATATAAGGGCTATCTATTCTGATTAATCACAAAAATTACCTGAGATGCTTATGTTTAAGCTTGCCTCAAGTTTTTCTTTCACAATAGAAGAGCCAGGAGATGCAGGATGGCTGCTTCTCTGCACCCTGGCCTGAAAAACTCTTTGCTACTCACTACAAGTACTGTGCTATGAGTTCTCTTCCATGGTCCTCCTAATATTCAGTTCTGTATTTCTGATCTTGAAATGCTCCAGCGCTGCTCCTTCAACTTAGGTAAGAAAAGGCTCTCTTTGCATGCCATTACCTCAAAGAAAGTTTTGCTAAACAAACCTTACCTTTAAGACAAGAGTATCTCTACACCTAGTATGCAAGATATAATTTCCATGTTATTTAACACCATCTGAGACTGCAAACTTTCACTACCCTAAAAAGCAGTGTATGCTAATGAATCGAGACTGCAATACCCCTCCCCCAAGGAAAATGAATTTGCCTCCACAACAACATGTGTAGTTTAGCTCACGACATTGCAAAGCAACAAACAATACTACGCATCACTTGTGTGAATCAGTGGATACATCACTACAAGACATCTGTCATCAACAGAAAGAAACCCATTTATTTATGGAACTAGGGAAAAATAAGGATAATGATTTCCAAATTCCATCCTATTGCTAGTTTAACTCAACAGAACTGACTAGTTTTTGAACAGTAAAAAAATTTCAAAGCCCCAGTTGCAAGTTTATACTGATAAACCTTTACCATCTGACCTGAATGTTTCACAAACAGATGAGATTATGGAAAAAGGTTCTGTTTATCTGTAGGTTCTGTGAATAAGTCTGATTTGTATAGACAAAGCTCAGCGTGGTCGCTTTGCTGAGGAACCTGTCACGTGCTTATTCACTGCCTCATTTTGAATCTGAGTGCTCAAACTCTTTGAGAGAAGCTTTGTTTGCTGGCAGCCCACAGAAAAGAACCCCCCAACATTTTCATGGGTTGATATGTTAAATGGTGAGGATAGATTGATGATCAAATCTTTAAAAGGAGGTACTCTTAGGGAAAAGTAGTCCCTGGAACTGAATACTACAATCAGGGCAAAAGCCTTCCACTTTCAATCAAAAGTGTTAGACCAAATGAGACCTTCTATAGAAGCAAAATGTACTGATTAAGCATGGTAGCCAGAAGAGTACAAAGAACTGCAACAGGATATTATTCACTGGAAAAACATAAGTTCCCTGATTAATAGAATGAACACTACATTCCAACAGCACTTAGATTCAACAGTGCTTGAGTGAGAGCACCGTTCTAATATGAACAATAAAACATGCTAATGACAAAACTTAGGGTCTTTTGAATTATTCAAGTAAGGAAGAAAAGAGTGGTTACCCACAATTATGGTTAACTGGGAGTTTGAACAATATAGTTGTAGTTCAACAAAATAAGAAGTCATTTCCAGCAGTCACTCATTCCATCTCTGATAACACCGTCCACACCATATTTGTACGGATAAAGTTTGCTGAAGGGGAAAATTAGAACTCCAACCGTGCACACAGTATTGACAGAAATTTTAACCCATATGTCTCCATTCTTCGAGTAAGTAGAATAGATATATTTCCTTTTCAGGAAAGACACCATGAAAACAAAAGCAAAATAAATACGCAGCAGGGAATGTTCAGACATGATGCTTATTGGAATAAGCTTTTTGTGCAAGGCTGGGGCTTGACACTGACTAAGAAGCAAATAGAACAATGACATTTTCCATCAAATGCTCCTTGCCTATTCTGGATTTTACATCAGCCAGCATGTCCTCAGAGAAGGAAAAAGAGTACATGACTGTCATTACAGACTTGAGGGCTGATTTAAAGCAGACCAGCAGCACACCAGCACTACTATCAGCAATTCTTAGTCAATGATTCTTAGTTCAATGCTCAGCTCTGCAACACTAATAAAAAGCTTTCCTTTAACAAAACGTTTTCTACTCTACACCTGCTAGAGCTGTTAGACTCTGAAAAACTAAACATGATGATAAGCTTCAAGGTGTTTACCATACCTCAGCTCCACCCATCCATTTTGGTTCATCAGGAAATTCAGCACATAGGATATCTTCTGACTGGTTAGTTCCTAATACATGATAATGCAGCTTTTGGTGCAGATTAGTGGAGGTCTCAGTGCCTAGTGAAATGCAGATATTTAAATTAGTTCTCAAAAGAAATCCAACAATAACCAAGTAAAACCCTCGAACTTCTATATCCTTCTACATTTAAAAGAAGAGAGCCATTCAGGAGAGAGAACTGGGAACAATTCAAGTCTACAACCATTCCCCTCCAAACAACCAAAGCCCTCTACAACAAAATAAGACTCCAAATCACATGGCAGACCCATTCAAACAGTTACCCTTTCCTTTTATTGCAGATACTTTCTTCAAATGTGAGGATTTATCATTTCAAGCTTCACTTTCTAGAAACACTAAACAAGCAAAAAAAACCCCCCAAAACAATCCCTGCTACTCTTTAGTGATGTTTTTGCTCATGTCTCACATTAGCAACAGATCTCCCCCTAATTGCCCAATTACCATTCCTAGAAAACTTCCTACTTCCATCTGCTGAAAATAAAAAGCATTTTAAAGTGCTGCATGAAGTGCTATTTGTTTTTAACTTTTAATTTTGTTCTTGCAGCATTTTCCAATGCAACACTGCAGCTTCTGAACTACAAACATGTTCAAAAGTAAAGAAAACACATGGTGGGTGCCTAACCTGCAAATCTGGCAAGACTATAGGCTGCAAATGCAAATATAGACACAAAATTTAGGTTTTCTCCAAGGTTTAACAAAGAGCATAGCTCCAGAAGAAACTTTTCAGTAGCACTGCCTTATAGTAAAAGCTGAATTTCTTCCCTATTGACACTCCCTAGTAATTCATCCCCCTTTCCGTGCTGCTACTCAAGTTTTGCTAGCTTAAACATTTTGTTCTGCTGTGCAGTGAACCACAGATGAATTAACCCAGTTGAATTACAAAAACCTTATGCCCCATATTGCTCTTCACCAAGTCAGTCTCCCAAGTCAGTTCACCTATGCCCATACAAATGCATAAGGGGCAGAGAGCTACGTAAACTGTCACCAGATATCAAATTCCAGCCAACAACAACAGCCTGTATGAAAGCAAAGAAAATCATTGCAGAGAAAAAGAAAAGGACCAGCAAACTTCAGAGAAAAACAGGGCTAGGCAGACGCTAATTGACTACAGGTTTTGGTCATACAAGACAATCTGATAACTAATTGTATAAACTAGTATAGCTAAACATTTGTTGCATGAATTTATCGAAAAGGTCCTTTAGTTTCCACATCGCATGCAAGTGGTACAGCCATACTTACCATCACTTTTCCCATCTTGTTTTGGATAGCAGTTATAGAACATGCCTTTTCCATCATGGGTCCATGCCATGCAACTGAATTTAACTCTCTCCAGTGTATCTGGAAGTTCCTCAGGACCTTCCACTTTCATAAACTTGATAGTAACCCAATCTGAACCGCTAGAACTCAGGCCGTATGCAAAGTATTCACCATCTTCACTGAATGCATAACCTAGGAAATTGGAACCAAACAAAATGCAGTAAGAACCAGCACAAGGAATCAGTATGACCTCCAAGCGAGGTCAGGATTCTTTGTCCCCTGTGCATCACTTAGTTTATCTACATGGACTTATAATTGTTAACTTATTGCTCACGTACTAACACTAAGGTCTTCCTGCAGCTCTTCACAGTCATTCTTCAGCCTTCACCTGGGATAACTTCATATTATCAACAAACTGTGCGACCTCACTGCTCACTCTTTTTTCTATACATATGAACATACCAAACACTGCAAGTCCTAGCACAGTCCCTGACAGAACTCCACTGGCAATTTCCACTTTGAGAGCTGGTCAGTTATTCCTGTCCCTGCCTGTAAATGCCAGAACTTTCACCTCTTGTTCTGTGGTTGTTGTTCCTCTAAATGCATTTTGAAAGAGACTTTGTTACAAGCTTTTTAGAAATACAGCATTATAATATGCACCTGATCTGTAATATCCACATTTTAAAGCAGGACTTCTCTCTAGAAAAGCCATATTGACTCTTTTCAACTAGATCATACTTTAAGAAGTGTCCCATAATTCTGTCTTCTGTATAGTTTTTATTAATTGGTCTTGTACAGACTTTAAAGACTCTTAGGTTCAAGAGCATTGCTTCCGCAATAAGCCAATGGGGAGCGGGAAAATGGACAGCTAACATGAGTTAACACACAAGTCATTTTGTGATATTCTATCAGAAGTTAATGCTATGCTCCTTCACTGTCTCTTACCTCAACTTGTTGGCTTGTATTAAAAATGCAAACTAAAATTTTAAGAGAATTAGTCAATACAAATGCATAAACTTTTTTTTCTTAGCTATGGACAGCCTCAAGATCTGTTCATATTTCACTGGAATACATTCCAGAGTTGTGAAAAAAATATTGCCAAAATGAACCAAGCTAATTGTGAATACAATGTAGATTTAGAAGTATTCTTCTGAAAGGCTATGCAAATCCACATAAGGCTACTGTGACTACTTTGAGGCAAAAAAGCCAGTCTAGCCATACTTTTATACGTGAATAGTTGCAAACCATTTCCAACTTCTGCTGGAAAGACAAGACCAAGACTTGTTCAGCAGGAACTGCTGTCTCACCAACCTCGTAAAGCCACAGTGCCATCATCAGAAAGCTTATTTGGATCAAGAAAAACTTTGGCATCAGTATCCAAGGAGTCTTGTACGTATAAAACTCGCTGGTTCTGTAGTCCAGTATTGTAAAAGTGAAAATACCTAAAAGAACAAAAGAGGGCAAAATGAGTATGAAGAACTCAGATTTTCAATTAGGCTAGCAAGAAAAACTTGTGTGAGATTGTCATGAACGGAATAAAAGACAGAATAACATACAAGAGAAACAAGCTTCACAGTAAAGTAGGAACCACGGCTTCTTCTGTGGCCATGAGAGAGTCAGTTACCCTCTGTAGGTGCCTTGCTCCCCCATTGGCACAGTGGAGGCCCAGACACCAATTTCTAGGCCTCTGAAAATGAGAGGAATCTCAGTCCAACAAGATATATAGATCATATAAAAGATACTGTAGGATGCGCCCAGAATATCTGTTAACAATAAAAGCTGCATTTACCACAAACAAAAACCCGTTTCAAACAAAGCAAAATATTCCATAAACTCCACATAACTATCTACGTTAAAAAGCTCTGACAGCCTTAGTGTTTCTGTTACAAGTGTTAGCACAGGTTCCCATCTCCTGTGACCTAAGCTTCGTCATCCACATAGCTGCTTTCAATCTTTACTGGGTGGTAGACAGATGTTCAAATGAAACAGATCTGAAATTGTCTCATCTGTATTTCCCAATATCCGTAACACTGTGTGCATTTTGAAACAGTTGTAGGAACAAAATTACGAAATTCTCTTCAGTGAGAGACACTGTTCACATTAGAAGACACTACTGAGGACAACGAAATTAGTAACTGTGTTTTATGTAACTCAAAGGCACTACAATTTCCTTTCTTCAAAGAACTTGTCTGAGTTTTACTACACAAACCTGCAACTTAAATCAAACAACAGCTTCACTTAGGGGTGCAGGAGAAGCTATGGGGTAATGTTCAAACCTGAATGTAAGTTTACCCGTTCCCTAAGAATGTCTGGTACCTGGATAAAGGCAAGGGAACGTGGTAAACCCGGAAGACAGAACTACACTTGCAAAGGCTTGGCTAACAATCTGTACATGTAATGTTCAAATACTAACAGTATGTTGAGTGAGTGACAAAACAGAAAGATTCAAAGCAACAGAAGAAAAAGACATGTAATTTTCCATTTGACCGTGCATCTTCTAGGCAGTTTCATCTCTGCTATGCTGACCAATAAGCTGAGAAGCAAAGGTAAACAATATGACTGGGAAAGCAGGGCACTCTTCCTTCTTGCAGATTCTACAGAACATCTCTTCAGACTTTGTCCTTCAGCAACTATTCTTCGGCAGAAAATCAGGGTAATTCAATTTAAGATTTTGTAAGTGTCATGGGAAGCTTATATATCTCTTCCACTGGAATAGTTCCCCACTGTACTGGGATTATGTGGTAATTGTTTGGTAGCAGGGGGGCCACAGGGGTGGTTTTTGTGAGAAGATTCCAGAAGCTGCCCCATGTCAGATAAGAGCCAGCTCCAGCCAACTCCAGAAGGGCCCCGCCGCTGGCCAGACCTGAACCAATGAGCGATGTCGTTTGCGCCTCTGTGACAGCAGATTTAAGAAAGTGAAAAAACTGCTGCACAACAGCAGCTGGGAGAGAGGAGTGAGGAACAGCCCTGCAGACACCAAGGTCAGTGAAGAAGGAGGGGGAGGAGGTGCTCCAGGCGCTGGAGCAGCAGTTCCCCTGCAGCCTGTGGTGAGGCCCATGGTGGAGCAGGCTGTCCCCCTGCAGCCCATGGTGTACCACATGGAGCAGATCTCCACGCTGCAGCCCGTGGAGGAGCCCACGGAGGAGCAGGTGGATGTGGCCTGAAGGAGGCTGCAGCCCATGGAGAGCCCCCCAGGAGCAGGCTCCGGGCCGGAGCTGCAGCCCGTGGAGAGGAGCCCACGCAGGAGCAGGTGATCCGGTGGGAGCTGCCACCCATGGGGGACCCACGCTGGAGCAGTTTGCTCCTGAAGGACGGACCCCATGGTACGGACCCATATTGGAGCAGCTCTTGAAGAGCTGCAGCCTGTGGGAAGCCCACGCAGGACCCGTTCGGGAAGGACGGCATCCCGTGGGAGGGACCCCACGCTGGGGCAGGGGAAGAGAGTGACCACAAAGGAGCGGCAGAGACGCAGCGATACGGACTGACCGCAGCCCCCATTCCCTGTTCCCCTGCACTGCTTAGGGGGAGGAGGTAGAAGAGGGTGGGTGGGGGGAAGGCGTTTTTAGTTTGCTTTTAGTTTCTCACTGCTCTAGTCCGCTAGCGATAGTAGTAAATTATATCAATCTCCCTATGCTGAGTTTGTTTTGCCCGTGATGGTAATTGGTGAGCAACCTTCTTGTCCTTATCTCAACCCTTGAACCCTTGTCCATCGTATTTTCTCCCCCTCTTCCTTTGAGGGTGGGGGGGAGCGACAGAGCGGTTGTGGTGGAGTTTGGCTGCTCAGCAGGATAAAGCCACCACACTCATCCGCCTTATCAAGTGTTACTTAGCTTGGAAGAGCCCTCTTGATCTCCTCAAACAACACAATATGGGGTTTTGGGGTACAATTTTTAAACCACTATGATTTAAGCTCAGCACAAGCCAATCAACAGAGTAACACTCAAACCAAAAAGATATCTATTAAAATCAAAGTAAAGTATCATAAATTAAAACACATTAAGCTCCTGGCATAATTGCTCTTTCTGGAGGACAGTCAGCTGCATCAGATTAATACTTTTTTTTTTCCCTCTTCTCTAGAGGAGACTATATTCATCACTGCCATGAGCACTTCTGCAACATCAAGTGTTATCAGCAGTAATAACCACAGCCAGGCATGTTTACACTGCACAGGGAGAATGACTTATAGAATCCAGAGCCATCACTGACCAAGCCTGCTCCAGAATCAGCTTTGGCACAGTTACATGTGCATCAGCATCACATATGAACTAATATGCTTTGCCTGACTTGTTCAACAAGGCTTACTTCCCTGGCTACAGCACTGTCCTACAACATCTTCGCTCCTTCTGGGCTTAAACCTCACACCCCTACGAACTGACATGCTGTGCCACATAAGTGACAACTTAAATCAACATCAGCTTTGGTTCACTCACCACAATATACTTAAAGAACAAAACCAAAATAAATGAAAAAAACACAAAACACCCACACAGTATAGACTTTCCCTCCATTAGTAGAGCCCACACCCCCCTCACAGTACAGGACTGGTAACTAAAGAGTTGCATATTTCTCTTAATATCAGTGCAGAAGTCTTAAGGCAATGAGGTATCTTCTGCTCTTTCCTATGGATGACAGTGAAAACACGCGTGGCATATGCGAGTGCTCACTCCACAAGGATCAAATGAATTGAAAGTACTGAAATAGACTATTTCTGTTTCCCATGATTAAGAATGGCTGGTTGTTCTATTTCTTTTTCAACTGGTAAAACAAACTTGAGATGTTACTATATTAACCAGCAGTTTCATCCCTTTACTCCATTTCTCTAAGACACTGCTAGTGTTTCTAAAAGATGTCACACAAAATTGAGTAGCAGCTGCAGTCTGCAGACCTTCGGAAAGCCCCAGAAGCATAATCTCCTTACCTAGCCACAGAATTAAAACAGGAATACAAGCAGGCTAGGTATTTGAATATACCAGGATTTTTTTAATTATTATTATTTCTTAGATCAATCTTTTTGCATAAGTTGCAAGAAAACCTCCAAACTATTTTTCCCTATCTACTGCAGATAAAGCAGCCACTTTTCAAAAAGGAATTCCTAGTGCATTTCACTGGCTTTGACTAAAAAGTCCTACCAGTCGCTCAAAGGCCAATATGTTTTAGCAAATATTTAGAACACGCACCTGACAGACCTGTGCTTCTTCTAGGAAGAGATGCCTTTAACTGACAGTGACAAACCCTGAAAGGAACCCCTCAAAGTTTTACTTTTACAGCAGTTCTTCTACAATGTAGTTTTGAGTTATTCCTCTTATAAAAAGAAAAAACGACAAAAGCACAAGAAGATAATGACTGGGAATTAGAGGCAGTCCAACATTTTTTGCTCTGCATCATGCAACCATATATATTAATACTGGTTTGAACACATACTTTTCCTAGTTCCCAACAATAAAAGGAATAAATGCAAGTATAATTTATAATTTGTTTCTTTAACTTGTAGTTGCTTTTGACTTGCTCCACATTCATCATCACCTACAAAGACATTCCTCACATACCTTTTTCCTTTCTTGAAGTGGCAACTGTACTTAGGATAATCGTAGAGTTCAGTCATTCGTTCTTTGAATAGTCCTCTGACAGGACATTGCTCAAGAAAGGGTACTGTAAGCTTGTTCTGAGCCTCCACAAATGCCTGAAAGAAAACAATCCCCCCCCCAAATATATGAGTTCGAGTAGAAATGTACATTTCCTACAGAAAACTGTTTTCTGTTGCAACGCATCACTGACATCTTTCCCCCCATATAGGGTGTGTAGAGTCACACCTGAACAGTCTCACATACTTATCTGCATTATTAAATGCCACAATACTGTAAAAAAATTGATTTTATATCTTGAATAATCTCTCTCCGTGTCACGCATTAGGGTAATCAGTGGTCAGGCCAAAGACAAGACAGATTTCTGCCACTCCCCTTTCAAAACAAAAAAAAACAAAACACCAAAGCTTGTTCTTTTAAAAACTCTCCTGTCGTTATCTAAATAGTATAAATAAAGGCAAGTTATAGAAAATATCTAGGAAAAATCACCTCTTACTTTGCCACAAACATACAATACTCCAATACTCTATGGCAGACAAATTACAAAATTGGTAATGAATATAGTCCCTTTCGCCCACAGATATGACTATCATTTCAGGAGCTGTGAAGAGCTGGAAGATGATACAAAATGTCATGTGCACCATCTGTTCATCCTATTAACATAACACTTCGGAGTAGTCCCAGTCAGTATTTCTTGGAATGGCTAAAGTACTGTCCTTCACAAGTACAGATGAGGCATTTTTTCCCCCGTCACCAGAGCAGTTCTTAGTTACAAAAGACAAGAATATGTAATCTCCAAAAAGAGAACTTCATGGGGTCTGGTTTCTTTAAAACACTACACCTCACAGCTGCAAACACTTAACTACCGTGGCCAAAACCATTACCACTTCAGCTGCTTATTAGAGGCTACCACTCCCATGACAGAGATGGAAAAACTGGTGCTATATTGGTATTTCACCATCCCTACTTACGGCACTGTGCACTAAGACGCTCAGGTATTAATTTTATGTTAAGGTGATAGGCTGTGAACCACAGCTGTTAAGAAGCAGACACGCAGGCTTTTCTGTCAATGTGGAGTAGAAAGGACAGGGCGCAGCGCACGCAGCTGTAACTCACAGCCAGGCTTTGCAATGACGGCTGCAGCACCACACAGACCCCAGCCTCTAGCTGTCACTGCAACGTAGCAAGGCCTCCAGCCTGAAATCCTGGATTTCATCTCTTGCTTACACAGGTTTCTTCCCCGGTTCCTTTGAATGAGGTTATTGTTTCTACCTGTCCTGAATCTGTCACACAGCAAGCAGATCAGTGCATGGTAATGTCTGAGCTGCATTTCACCACAGGGTATGACCTATGGGAGCAGGTGGGCTACAAACCATAATGTGAAGAGTCATGAAACACAGGCTGTAGAACAGCCAGCTGCTGTACAGAGTACCTGAACACATTTACCAACAGCTGTCAATGTTCACCCATTTATCAGTTCTTCAGGTGAGCAAGAGGAAAGAATAGAACATAAAATTCTCTTTCAGTAGCATTTCAGACATTTCACACAGTTAGCAGCGACGCCATGAGGCAAGGAGAATGACAGACACCCTCTCTCCCATTCGCCTTGCTGCCACAGCAGCACACAGCCAAGAGGTGCATTACATGCCAAGCCTTGTTTTCAGAGACTTGTCAGGCTATGAGTTAAATTAGAAAGTGCATTAATTATGGTCACTCTCCACTTGAGAGGTATTTGTTCATGTCCAAAAAAGTATACAGAAACTGATAAGCTTTATACACAAATGCAGAATTAGTAATGCTCTAAGAACACTTGGCTAAGTGCTGAAAGGCATTAGTTTAAGAACATGTGGGCTGGTTACATGCAAGTCTCTGCTCAAGGATGCCACAGAAAAACAATCGCTACAGCACTGAAAAGGGAAAGATACAGAAGGCTAACAATGACGACTTCTGGACCTTTACTCCAAATTAGACTCCACACATCAGTGAGGACAGAGTCAGGAAATTATCCCCTCAGAAAGAAGGAAAGAGGTAAACACATTGCAAAGGGAAGGCCAGTTTTTACTTCTGTACTCCCTCTGAGGATCAAACTGGCATAGGCAGCTTTAACATCCAGCGTGGCAGCACAGCACATCCCAGTGGTAAGTTAAAACGTTGCTCAGCTCAGAACAGGGTGCAGCCTCCACCTCGCACCAACATAACAATGTTCCCCGCCTCCATCAGATGACAAAAGAACTTATACGTAATTCTTGGGTAGATTTGATTATCTGGATCAGTTTTCTCTAAATGGAAACATTTGAATTTCAAAGAGCACAGACATGAAAATCCAAACAGCACATACCACAGTGACTACTCAAAGTGCCGTGACATTCTCAGAGGAAACGGCTTATAAAAACATGTATGAAACCATCCACTGTACTGGACAGGCAAAAGCACTTTTCAGTTGCATTTAGTGGACAGAAACTGGCATATATCAGTAATGTGACCAAAATGGTAACACTGCTGCAAGGGTATACTGAGACTGTGTGTTACTCACATTTAACTGCAGCCACACTTTTACCGCATCTGCTTTCATCACTGGTATTCAAGGAGGAGACAAACTTTTCCTTGCAAGTGTTCATTGCACAAGAATATGCTTACAAATTAACCGTTGCACTCAACTGAATTACTAGTAATTTTGCTTTTACAGAAATTTCACACGTTCTTCCCCCACTTCCACTTAGTATGCACCAAAGATTACAAGACTGTTTATAAAAGGGAATACTATCACTAGATAAAAAATGAGCTAGGAATTACAGGTTTTTAAAAGAGATCCCGTCCAACTGGAATCTGTTCTTACACGTTTGATCATGAGGTTGCACTCATGTTCAAAAGGCAATACTTATTTGAAATATCAACTCAGCATCAACCATGCTGAGTTGAACAGATGCCACCCACGGTATAGGACTAACAGCAACTCTCCATGCATCCCCATGAACCTACAGAGAAGATTTTACCTATTGAAGTCTGCATCTGACAAACTATCATTAACCTTGACCGAGAACAGAATTTACTAGCAGAAGAAAGAACAGAATAAGGGTCAAAATAAGGCATATGCTTATGTGTGCCTCAGAAAATAAGGTTAATTTTGAAAAGCAAGACAATTTCTAAAGTGTGGTAGTAAGACTAGAGATGTTCTATTCAAGGCTGAAGTGTTTGGCTATCACTTGAGCAGGTCAATTGTTATTTTAAAAAAGTTTATATTTAAATTTCATCTGAAAAACAAGCGACAATTTTTTTTAACCATGTCTTATTACAACCCATCAGACTTCTACATGCTACTATGCTATTCTCTCAACAAGATAATGATTTCCATCCAAGAAGAAAATTGCCAAAGGCACTCACAGTATACTTTCCAAGGAGAAGTCTTATGATAGAAATTGTTTTTAAAACATTACCAGCCTTTGTTAATCAATCTGTAAAGAATTTATAGTTTATTTAATAGTTATCCCCAAAATCTCCATATGTATCTTCTCAGTGAAAGGTAGTTCCAACTCCTACAAAAGGGCACATACCTTGTATCAAACATTACAAACTAAAACAAAGATTTCTGGTGGCTTGCCCCTTAGCATTTATTTTAGCATTACTCTGAATTTTGCTTTAGTAAATACAAAAGTGCAATTGCAAAGTTATCAAAAAAAGTAAATAAATTGTTCAATTATAACAAAAAATCCATTTAATTTTAGTTTTGAGAGTTTCAATCCAAGTCTCAATCCAAACATGCACCTGTTCATAGTACCACAGGTCAACTGTATGCTACACATTCCCCGCTTTTTCATCTCTTGTCCACCCCTTGTGTCTGAAACAAGCTACACGTTCCTGTCTACGCAGCTGTTTCAGCGAGGTAAGGTATTGTATATGACTGACTGACTTACAGTAGCAAAAGACTTTCCTAGACTAAAATAGAGCTTATATTCCACAAAGTGGGAAACAAGCCAAGAAGCTGAAGAGTACAACCAAGCCAAACCCAAAGAACTAGTACAAGTATGGTTTTGTAGCTGCAGCCTATGTCATCACCAGAAGTGTTTTACCAGAGTACCAGAACACTGCAACTGAACCAAGGAAGTTTCCTCAGTATGCCTTGAAGGTTAATGGCTGAACAGCACTAGAGCAGGAACACAGCTTCTGCCCTCTTTTCTCCAAAGTAAGGTAGGAATTTCCTCCTCTGATCAGCGGCTCAGTTTCTATTTATGTATCTGCAGAAGGGATTTTTAGTTGCTTATAACTGTGCGTAACTACATCCACCAAGCACATAACAGAAAAAAAAGGAGTACTACAGTAAGCACACAGATCATTAACAAGGAAGCATGCATTCCTTGAATGACAGTTTCTCCACAAGAGACTGCGGATGGGACTTGATGATTGGCTTCACCAGCTCTAAGACTGCGCACCTGACAAGAAACAGTCCTGGTTACCCACCTCAGATTTCAATAATCTCTTTTTTTATAGCAGATACATACACTGCATAGGAAATAAGATCATCCTGGTGACGTAACTGAAAAATTTCTAGACCTATCTTACTTTCACCTAATTAAAAGTAGGCTGTGTGCTGCTAGAAGAGGAAATTCTTAGATCCAGCTGTCATGTGGCCTCTGGGTGAGCTGAAATAAGCATACATTCCAGAAGAAAAAACTCATTTACCAAAGGCTGCATCGCCGGAACATCACCTTGCGATTGCTACACCCATGCAAGAGAAGGACAAAAACATCCAGGCCAGTGCAAGAATGGGAGGGAGGTCAGAGAAAGCACAGAACCACCCAGTTTCATGGAAACCTACAAACTACAGTGGATTAGGTACAGTACCATCTGCACTCTAGTCTCACTAGAGAAATATGTGATCAAGCCAATTACAAAAAAAAAAATCCCACTCTTCTACGTTCATTTGTTTGTAAGCTGCTAACTTTATCAGAGCCCACAAGATCATTTGGACTAGCCACAGGAAACATGACTATGATTCTTTACAGCTGTTGTGGATAATTTCTTTCTGTCTCAGTCCTATTAACCCTACAGCAGGCATCAGGTCAAACTACATGAAAATTCCAGAGTTGATGCCCATCTCACTCGCTTGTGCTTCTTTCTCCATGCTTCAAGAAATACTAAACGATGTTTCACTGACTCATATCAACACAAAGTGAGGTCTACCCTTCTATTTTCTATGATGACACCAATGCTTAACATGAGTATTTCTGCTAAGTCTAGAATTCAAAAGTAGAATTCTAACATTTGTCATGCTATTCAACAGCACACACTAAACACTGTTGATTGTTTTTGTGTGAGAAAAGATTCCTAGCTTCATAAATGAAGTTCAGCCTTCACTCTTAGCATAAACCAGAATTTTCACTGTTATACATATGCAAATCAAGCAAGCATGTTGTAAACAGCAACTGAATAGGAGCTCTTTCACTGCAGATGAGCATGAATGCCAAAGGAATTCTTCTATTTCTGTACTTAATATGTAGAAAATTAAAGATAGCCTATTGGTGGGGTTGTACACTGGGCATTTGACCTTTCCCCAAGATAGATGGAAGTGCGGGATATTAAGGAGTGCATAAAGAGAGAGCCAGACTTGGAGGAGGAATAGGGAAGGACACAGGTCTCAAGATCAGTGACTTGAAGGCTTGGAAAGTCTACAAAGCACACTCCAAATTCTCTGTGAAGCCTGCACAGTCATTCAATTGCTACTATACCAGTGTCTGGTTATTGTTTGATCTAGTAGGTACAGAATGGCTATTCTGCAGGAGTCCTGCAGAATAATCTCAAGAAAAGCTAGCAAGAGTGGCTGTCAGCAACCTCTGCTGCAGAGCACAAAAAAGTGAGTGACGAAGCAGATGAAAGACTTAGCACTTGAAGACTTTTCTCTGACCTCTTCTGTGAAAGAAGCAGGAGAGCAAAATACTAATTCCCTTTGGTCTGTAACTACTGGACCATACGAAAAAAAATGACCTACTCAAGTATTTTGACACACAGAAACTCTCTCCACTCTTTGCATGATGCTACCGTAGCATTGCAGAATTCTGCCAAGGTGTGTGTTTTTTGGAGTGTAGGCAAGTAAGATTTAACAGCATTTTCATTTCACCAAAATGGCACTGTGACTGGGCGGCTCCATTTTTACAAAGATGATGCAATTCCCCATTCCTTATTTTGTCTGTTATATATAAACTACAGCCTCTGGAGGAGATTCGCCCTCCTTCAACTGTTCCTCCCCAGTATGTGGCAAAAGTATTGAACTGGGGGATGAATGGGGACACAAAAAGTCATGTCCTGGCGTTTTCTAAATCCCACTTCTCTTCCGTAGGATCCTGAAAACACTTGAAAGGGTATTTGCATGGCCTCTACAAAAGAAAGGCACAACCCTATCTCCCAACACATATATCGCCCCGAATCTGACAAAGCTATCTTGTGTGTGCAGCATTTCTTAAGTATACCAGAATCAAAACACCAAAATACCTTAAACTTACTACCATCTAATTTTCACTGTTAATGTCCATGGCTGAGTTTTTCACTAAAATACAATTCCAAATTAACCTTTTAAATTCAGGTGAGTATTTATAAATCCTGATAGATTTGAAAGTAGGGAATGGGATACTAACTGTGTACATTTTATCTTACTCTTAACTGTTACAGTAAATTATACTCAGCCATCCTCTAGCTCATCAATATGTTATTATGTAAGCACATATACCAGAGAATCTAGACGGAATCTCACAAATGGAAAGATACCTGGCAGGACTTTTTTAAATGAAGAACCTGCCCTCCATCTTTTCTGACACAATCATGCACAGTAGACAGAAGAGAGTTGTAGCTCTGAAACTACAGCTATCACAAAGTTATTAGCCATTCCAAGGGGGAATCCCCTCCAACCTCCCACTTTCTTGCCATCACCCCTGCAACTCCCAATGCCATGACTATCCGAGGAACTGGCTCACAGTCATACTTTACTGTTTTTCAGGGTTTTCTCTCAGTGAAAGACCAACCCCAGCAGCAGAGTCTAGCTATACCAGACTGCAGGCTGAAAACACTGCAACATCTGAAATCTGTAATAAAAGCCACTATCAAAGCCTAACTTGAGGAGGAGAAAGTTTTTTTTTTTTTTTTTTTAAAGTATTCACACACTCGTCACTGTATAAAGAAGGAAAGACAAAGGAAAAGCTTTCTTTCTACCCTTTTTTACCTCTTTTATTATGGCAACTTTAGATGTACTTAAGACTATAGATAAAGTGTTCTAAAAATTAAAGCATTTCTCTCCAGTGTGACAATACCACATTGAACATTTGAATTGTACAAAAAAAGGGTGCAAGATATATGGGGCCTTAGTCTTCCAAATTCTGTGACCTAGATAATACCAAGTGTTTCAGTCATTCCCCCACCTTAACACAAAGGTGCAAAATAACAGCAATGTTCTGTTGGCACCTTTAAGTATCAGGTGTACTACATTACACCTACATTCACAATGGTAAGTTTTAAAAAACTATTGGCAGGTCCTCTAAAAACAGAAACATGCACTTAGCTTATAAAACATGCACTTAGCTTATAAAAGAGATCTATGTTGAAACAGCCACTCCTGTACAAAGCAAGGTTACCTTCGTCTGCTCACTGTCGGGATCTTCAAGCCAGCAATATGGGTCACTGATTTTATGTCCATGGTAATCCAACACCTGAATTTATAAGACACAATACTTTAAAAAAAAAAAAAAAGACATACATACAAGCAAACTATTCATCAGGGAGTGAGCTACATCAAAACAAAGTGTATTTGGAATTTCACATAAGTACATAGTGCTAAGAAGCAAAAGAATAGAAAAGCAGCGCCTTGCTTCCAAGTGAGTTGCTAATTTTATCATTTTTTGTTGGAAGAACTAAAGGAGCAGAGTTATCCTAAGAAAAAACACAGAGCACCAGAGAAATGGAGAACACGAACATTTATTACCTAATTTATCTTGTGGAAGAAATTAAACAAAAAAAACAAACAAAAAAACCCACAAAACCTCCTCCAAATCCAGATGCTCAGGTGAAACCAAAAAACCCGATTACTAGATGCACCCAAAACATAATTTCTGGTTATGTCTCTGTTTTTTATGTAATTAACTGCCTCCTCCTGCTAATGTTATATTTGAAAAATGTATGCACATCAATAAATAAACAAATATATCCACAAATTTTACTACACAGGTTAGTCTTTTATCTGCTTGCTTTCTCCAGTATACAAAAAAAGCAAGATACCTGCTGTTAGGAGTTGCATAGTTCAGCCTTTCACTCAACTACGAAAGTAAATACTGAAGTTTTTCCACTGTTGGCTCATCTGGGCAAACATTTTGTTTTAAAAGTGAGGTTAGTTCTGTAAATAATTCCTGGACTGGTGCCTGAAGCACAGTACTTTGCGGAAGGAGAAGAAAACTCACAAAATTTTAGCCAAAATTATACAGCAATGCTCGTGTATCAGGTTATGGCCGGAACGCATGGAGATAGATTGTTTCACTGCTGTACCACCCCATGAAAACAGATCCCTTGTTTTCCTGCGTTCTGCGCTACCCCTCAGGGAGGCCTGGATTTTCCAGGAATACATCACGATTTGGGAACCCGTGGGCTCGGCGCTCCCGACCCGACACGACCGGGAGCGGGCTCAGCGCTGGCCGTGAGCCCAC
>VXAL01016099.1:390679-534117 GCA_013399475.1 Chauna torquata | reverse complement strand
GCCGCTGCTCGCCTCTCCTGACGCGCCCTGCGCCGGCGGGGGAGCTGTTGCCCCCTCACCACCCCGCCGAGGGCTTTCGTCTTCCGTGTAGTAAACGCTTTGGTTAAGAAAAATAAAATGTTGCGTTTTATTTTATTTTATTTTTTTCTTTGGCTCAGCTCACCCGCCTTGACGCTGTTTGCAGGGAGAGGTTCAGGCCTGACCCGTTGAGCTCCCCTCGCTCCACGCTGCCCAGAAAACAGCGGCTGCTTCATGCGAGTGCTCGGCGCGGCTCTAGACAGGGGCCACCCAAACCTTTTGTGAGTTCCCATCAGATGCGCAGCTCTGGAAGCTGCCGGGGATGTGGTTTCACTCTAAAAGCAAACGCCAAGCTGGCCACCAAGTCCCTGTGAGACCCACAGCTCAAGCGCACCAGCCCGGCCGGCTGGCGCTTGCTGGTCCCTGTGGTATCCTGGCTCCAGGCCCATGCAGAAGCAGGCCCGCAGGGCTGGTCTGGATGCAAGTTCAGCCACTGTAGGTGTTTTGGATGGATGACTTTGGGGCTCATCAGCCAGGTGTTTATTTTACAGCAGGGCTTCTTGCATTGGAAAACTTACAATTTTCCTTTGAAGTAAGTGACCCAGTGGACTCTCGTGTGATGAAAATACTGGAAACGAGCAGCAGACGGCTCTTGGTTCTTTGACCAGCAGCATGGCTAAGCTGCTTTCCTTCCAAACTGATGTTGCTTCAAAGTTTACACTTGCAGCCCTCACAAAACTGCTCTGTTACTGTGGGGAGGGTTTAACTGAACTTACCCAGCGCGTGTAAACACGTGTGTATGTGTGGTGCGTGATGCAAAGCTGGAGACAATTATGCTTACACATAGTGGTGTCTAAAGGCTAGAGCAGCTCAAAGAGTGTTCACAGTCCACAGTAAAGACACGGCTTGGAATTACAATTATATAAAATATTCCAGAAATGGAATCAAACATTCATAGTTAGCTCAGAAATGTGTCTTGATTGGTTACTCTTAATGAAAAGATTTACCGTCTCTAATTGGGCGTACTTTGGGGGAGTGTTGCATACATTTAATGAAATAAGGCAACAGAATAATGATCACTGTTACTAGTTGACATAACTATGTTTATCACCTTCATTTACATCCTAAACAACACCCATTTGGCTTCTTGTCTCTCGTCCCTTCTCTTTCGGTCATTTTTTCTTCTTACCTTGTTGCTCTGTTAATCTTCCTCTTGTGTGAGGCTAGAGCATAGCTGCCAACTGCACCTTTTGTTCTAGTGCTCACAACGTGCGGCCGGCAAGGTGGTTAATGGCAATGCCTCAATGTGCCCTGTGCTGCCAAAAGTTTGCTAGTGTCTGAGCAACTCGCTCAGATAAATACTGACAGGCAAAGGCTGCCACATTTATGTCTAGAGCTTCCCAGGCAGAAGTATATATGCACATGAATTGTTATTGTATGGAGAATTAGCTCAAAACTTCTATAAAGCATTCAGCTTGCCTATGTGCTATACAAGTATGTTGTATGTGTACTGTGCGTTTTAATCACAGAATCACAGAACAGTTTAGGCTGGAAGGGACCTCTGGAGGTCATCTGGTCCAACCCCACTGCTCAAGCAGGGACACCAAGAGCTGCTTGCCCAGGGCCATGGCCAGTCGGCTTTTCAAGATCTCCAAGGAGGGAGACTCCACAGCCTCTCTGGGCAACCTGTGCCAGTGCTCCGTCACCCGCACAGTAAAGAAGTGCTGCCTGGTGTTCAGAGGGAACCTCCTGTGTTCCAGTTTGTGCCCACTGCCACTGGTCCTGGCACTGGGCACCACTGAAAAGAGCCTGGCTCTGTCTTGTCTGCACCCCCCTTCAGGTATTTCTACACATTGATGAGATCCCCCCCCGAGCCTCCTCTTCTCCAGGCTGAACAGTCCCAGCTCTCTCAGCCTCTCCTCACAGGAGAGGTGCTCCCGTCCCTTAATCATCTTGGTGGTCCTCTGTTGAGCTTTTTCCAGTATGTCCAGGTCTCACTTGTGCTTGGGGGCCCAGAACTGGACACAGTACCCCCGGTGCAGCTGCACCAGTGCCAAGTAGAGGGGAAGGATCACTTCCTTCGACCTGCTGGCAATACTTTGCCTAATGCGGCCAAGAATACTGTTAGCCTTCTTAGCAGCAAGGGCACATCGCTGACTCACGGTCACCTTGGTGCCCTCCAGGACCCCCAGGCCCTCTCCTGCAGAGCTGCTTTCCAGCTGGGTGGCCCCCAGCATGTCCTGGTGCCTGGGGTTGTTCCTCCCCAGGTGCAGGACTCCGCACTTCTCCGTGTTGAACTTCATGAGATTCTTGTCAGCCCATTTCTCCAGCCTGTTGAGGTCCCCCTGGGTGGCTGCACTGCCCTCTGGTGAGTCAGCCACTCTCCCCAGGTTCCTGTCATCCACAAATTTACTGAGAGTGCACTCTACCCCGTCATCCAGATTGCTAATGAAGATGTTAAACAGGACTGGACCCAGTACTGACCCCTGGGGTACTCTGCTTGTTGCTGGCCTTCAGGTAGACTGCACCACAGACCACTACCCTCTGGGTCTGGTAGAGTTTTGAGTAGTCTCAAAACTTTTGAGTAGCTGAGAGTTTTGAGTAGTATCAACCGCAAATTCTGATTCAGAGCTGCAGTTTTCCTCCAGAAAATGTCTTTTTCAGCCCAAAAATGTTGTCCAGAATGAATGTATTTCACATATGTCCAGAATTTCTGGATGTTTAGCAGCTCAGCAAGTAGCTCTGAGTGAGCAGCCACACATCCAAATATCCTGGACATTTCCACAATGTATCTGTAGATCAGCTTCGTGCAGTACAAGCAGCCCAGCTGACATGTACAGGAGCTTTGGACAGATGTACTTTAGGCACATGAAGAAATCTGACGTGCCAGGAGAGGGCAGACTGACTGCACACCACTGCGCAGCTGACGTAGAGGAGTGCCTGTATTTTTCAGACTTGAGCAACCCTTTCAAGCCAGTGCACAGTAATTGCTGTACGGGTTGGCAAGCATCCAGCAATCACAGTAATTATCCATGATAATACCTTCCAATTCATCCTGGATACGGAGAAGGCGGGAATATACAAAGAAACCCAAGTACATGGTTGTCCAAGATAAGATCGTGGGGCCTGTATTTTACAAGCAACAGTTTTCTTTCAAAGGTGAGCACCAGGGACAGACAGAGAGTGAATTTTCTCCTTAATGTAAATTTCTCTTTTGTTTGGTGTTGGGGGGATCGCATGTGAACAATAGCTAAAGGAGGGAATCTACACCATCTGTACTTTTCTTATCAGAAAAGCAATTATTAGAGGTTACACAGTGTCTAAAACACTGCCCCAAACATGTTTTTCTTAGCAGCAAGCCTGTACTCCCTGTACAAATGAAAGGGAGCACAGTGCACACTTTACTGACAGAAATACTTATTATAAAATATGTAGCAATCTTCTCCCTTTTTCTGTTTGTTTGTTTAACACAAAATTAAAAGGGATTAATGTTGGGATGGTATCATAACTTAAACTTTGAAGCCTAGTTTAATTGTTTAGTGTTGTAGCAGCAAGTAAAAATTCTAGTAAAATTTTACCTTTTCTTGGGCCTAAAAAAAAAAAAAGCAGAATTCAGATACAATATTTGCTGAGTTTTGAGGATACACTGCTGAGTAAGCAAAAATTCTCTTCCTGTTCTTCAAAAAAATGTTTGAAAATCTCTCAGTAGTCTTTATCATCTTATCGCATTCCCATGTTAGCATGAATCTGATCATTTGAAAAACATATTCTGGTCTCTGCTGATATTAATTACACTTCTGCTGATCATCCAGTCATTAGCAAATTTCTTTCAGCTTAGTCAGCATATCCCCAATGACTCACTGCGAGTTGTGTATTGACTCAGTAGGAAGTGACCTCATCACCCTTGTCAGGGAAGATCTTACAAAAAAGAAAAGAAAAAAAAAAAAGCAAATTTTTTTTTACCGTTCCTTTTCATCCTTTTCCCCAACCTCACTCTACCACTATGACTTGACAATGACTTGAAACTTTTTTGCTATAGAAAGAAGGCATGCCTGTACCTTTACTCTTGTTTTCTTACAGTTTTTAAAATGTGATTTACTTAATTGTAAGGCACCAGTTCTGCTGTTCAGACATTTATCAACAGGTGTCAGTAGAACCTCAGTCTTTCGTTAACAGGAACGTGCTGAGGTGTACAAATAACTCAAGTTTCAGAGGAATGTGATTCTGAAAGCGTCTGCCCTGCTTGATTTCTGTTTTGAAAGCACAGATTTAAGAGCCATAGTCCTGTTGATTTCCAGAGAATCTTTGATTTCTAAATAATGTTCCTCTACTGTACATTTTAATTATGACAATTCTGTATCATTTGTGGATAATTGGAGGGTTGCTTGGTTTTTGAGCTGTTTTATAAAGTACCTCATGTAACATAGACTGTTTTTATTATTTAAGTTACAGAAACTATTATGTGATGTAGGACTGGTCAATGTTTGACAGTGCAGTCAAGCGAAGCACTGTTTCATTGGGGTTAACTGCTCTGCACACTAAGAGACAGGATGGGTGCATTAAAGTCAGTGGCATGCTGCAGAATCATACTGTACCTTGCCCTGGTGTTGTGGGTTGGTATGCTTACAATCCTGGTGCTATGAAGTCCGTTAAGTAATGTAGGGATATCCACATGGGGAGTTAGCATGGAACAGCAATTACAGAGTAGCTATTTCAAAGTATTTCATCAGGCAGGCAAATCTAAACCATGATTATGGTGTGATAAACCATATCTAAAATGACATATGAGTATCAATGCACAAATCATCTTACTAGAACTACATCCAATTAAAAATATCTTTTCTTAGACTGCAGGGATTTTTTTTCAGAGAGATAAGAGTTAAGGTGTTTTAGGCTTACCTTTTCCTTCAGCAGTGACCTTCCATGTTAAGTGAAGAATGAACAAAATAATAATCCTTGAAGATGCTAATGACAAATTTTTTCTTAATTGACCCTTTGTTTTTATTCCCCAATTTTTATCTGATAACAACTAGCCCTTAAAAGAAGGATTTGCCAAACACCAGAGATCACATAGGAAAATCTGGGCTCTTATGTCCCTGGGTAGATACTGAATACTCAGCTTTTACTGAATTTGGTGTGTTTAGGTCTTTCTATAAATTATCAGGGAGCCCTTCAGAGTTTGCAAGGTTAGGTACTGTCTACTTATCCACCAGATCACAGTGTATTCCTGAGACTTAGATTATACTTCCTTCAGCATTCCTGGAAATGCATCCTAAGTTTAAACAGCTGGGACTCCACAGCTCGTGTATTTTGCTGTTCTTCTGAAGAAAGCTTTTGCAGAAAAGTTAGAAGGGTTTGAACTTTTGTTGCTACACGGTGTTTAACAGATGAGAAAGCATGTGACATAAAGCCCAACACAGTCAATAGAAGTTTTCCTACCTACTTTTTTTTCACCCCACCTATTTCACTGATCAACATTTCCCCCCTCCTGCCAAATATCATTCTGCAAAAAGAATTTACCATTACAAGCATCATTTTCTGTCTAATAAAATTACATTCATCCTTTTGTGTGGAAAGATAGCAAATCCATATTAATAAAATGGAAAGAGAACTGCTTATTTTTATGTGTTCTTTTTTCCCCCTTTCTGAACTACTCTTTTTTGCTGTTGTATGCTGCAAAAATATATTTTAAGCTAATTCCTGTCTTCCGGTCTTAAAACCAACACAGATAACTTCTATATTGTAAAGAAAGACAGCATACATAATTGTTACATGGCAGTATCTAAAAAAAAATAAGTATGAATTGGAAGGAGGCTTTTTATTCCTTTCAGTTCTGAAAATATAAGGATAGTCATTGCCTTGCTCTGGATGAACTCTTCTCCCCATTGAAGTCAAAGGAAGTTTTGTCACTTATTTCAAGAGGGTAGGAATGTCACCCCTAATCTTGGCAGCAAGCAAAACAGAAGGCAGCTTCCTGTTAACAGCTTATGACTTGTTGACAGAATTGAAATACACTAAACATAGGGAAACTGATATATTTTTCTTGGAAAGGAAAACAGTTTTAGCTCCTTCTAAAAGACTCCACATCTAGAAATATCTTCTACAGTCATCATCCATCCATGTTTAAGACATTTTGAATACATGTGTTCAAATAGCTTAGAAAAAGAGCTTTCCATTGTGCCTCAGAAAACATTTGGTTTGGCTTATAATGCTATAGAAATTATAGATCCCTGAAGAAAAAAATAAAATTTAGAGCACCAGAAATGTGATTCTAAGCAAGACTTGAGCATGCCTTTGAGAAGAACCTCTCAATACATGGGAAAAAAGAAGGAAATAAAACTATATGTGGTTTAATGATCATTGAATTGGAAATGCAAACTACATTCGACAATGTACTAGGTTATCACATACAGTAGTGCTCTGGCCTCCCTATATAACAATTCATTTAAAATACCGTCACTACTATTCCAAAAGAAATAATTTTAGTTCCAGAAGTGTCATTTAAGAAACTAAACTTTTTTTTTTACATTTAGGGGTGACTTTAGCATGTCCTCTAAAGGTGTATGAATTAAACATAGTTCTGTAACAGCTGAATGTGAAATCTCTGTATTTCTAGTATTGCAGTGTCTATGCAATTCAGACATGGACCAGGGTTTCCCTGTGCACTGTGTATTTTTTGCAGATTGCTGCTCCCAGGCTGGAAGGGTAGCATAGAAGAAGTAATGGCATGTGTGATGATTGCTGGCATGTCTCTGGCTTATCAGGGATGACAGTGGGACTGGAATCCGCACAGAGGAAAAATATGTCGTGCTTGCTGATGGGGGAGCTGGTGTGACGAAGCAAGGAGAGAGGAAACCTATTTACAATTGTGGATAAAGAGGAAAGAGTGGGAAAGCACTCTGTCAAAACTAGGGAGGATCATCTTGTGGGAACAGACATGCAAAAGGATGAAACATGGACTGATAATTTTAGCTGTATGGAAGTATGAGGGAGGTCATAGCTTTGAAGTTTTATGTGTCAAGATTTACACAGAGCCTTGATATGAGAAGCTGAGGCAGATAAAGATCTAGTCTAAGGGTGCTGACAAATTCAAGGACTAAGCAGCAGACGGGACAGTGATGTTAGCCACAGTGGCTACAGAAAGAAGCTGCAAAGAAAGCTTAGAAGAAAGATTAAGAGCTCTGGTGAGCCATACTAAGCTTGAGCCGATGGCTAGACATTCAGAGAGAAGCAGACTGAGATCTGGGCTAGGACAGAAGGGAGCATGAGTGGATTTGAGTCATCAGCAAGAGCAGTTGGGCTTGTGATTACAGATGAGCTTACCCAGAGAGGAGGTGCCCTCAACAGAGGGAGGACGCATTATTCACCTATTTTAGCATGAGATTTATTGATAATAAAAGCTTTTAATACCTATGTGACTTTAAATCCTACCACCAAAACTTTTTAGTACACAGATTCTAATCTAGTGCAGAGCTGGTACAGAAGCCCTATGTGGTTTACTGAATAGTCACTTTAGGAGATGAATATAAGTTTCTCAGGTTACAACAATATTACTGAAAACAAATGCCTTGCATATATTTTGTTATTTCCTACTCGTGGTAGAGTGTGCAGGAATTTCAAAGGAACAGGAATTTCAAACAAGAATTTGAACAAATATAACTTTTTTTTTCACTTGGAAATTTTCATGATTTTGCAAGCTTTTATATCTTTTTAATTTTTCTGTTTATAGGGTCTGGAGTTCTGACAGAAAATGAGGGAAAGGAGAAATTGAGACAGAATTTGTGAGAGTAAATTCCTCCTCTGAACATTTTTATTAGATGTTCTTCCTTTGCCTTCATTCTAGGCAGAGGAGAAATCCTCTTCACTGATTGGAACAGGTTCCTGAGTACAGCCAGGAAATGTGGAGCAAGTCAAGGAAATTGCAGAAATATATATGACACATTTTGGTGGAAGAAAATCGCACAAAAAATCCCCATGAACTTTCACCTAATTCATTTAATTCACCAGCTTCTGGCAGGAGTCCTATTCTAAATCCTGCACGTGCCTGAGAGCCACCAAAAGGCACAGGACAAGGCGAATATATAACCTTTGGTTATAGGGCAGACCAACTACTCCAAAGCTCTGTTGAAATTACCCAGACGGACCCTTTATGCATCTTGGGAAAAAAAATATTAGCATTTGTGCTAAATAACAGTAACATGTCCTGCTTCCCATTGCCCCGTTCCTCTCATAGGTAGTGATACCATGATGTCAATATTCAGCAGCCATTGCAGAACTAACAGTCTACTGCTGCAGGTCATTTGATTCCTTATAAAAATTACTTAATTACCTATCGTTAAGTGTTCTAGATGAAATTAATGTACTTGGGAAAGAAACTTAAGTGAGAGAAATGCAAGAACTAAAGACTGGGAGACCACATCTTCTTCTGCAAGAAGGGTCTTGCTTCCCTAGTAGAATTTCTTTGATCTGTAATTATGTTAGATGCTGGTGTTGTAGTAAGCTCTTTTTGATCCCTAATAATGTTAGATGTAATGTTGTTGATGTTAGTGCTGTAAATAACCCCTCTCTGAATTCACTAATTAAATCTTTTAATATTATTCCTTCCCTCCTACCAAAATTTACTTCGGTAATCAAAAATGTGATGCTAATTTATTCTGGCCATGTGACTTTTGTTTAGATATTTATTTAAATAATTGTATTTTATTACAACCTCACAAAAATTCATCCTCATCATTTAATTAGGTATGTATGTGAAAAGCCAGGAGGTATTTGGAGTTAGACTGTGTTTGTTAGCTTTATTTATGCCCTTACTCTTGCGAACATCAGGGTATTTACAAAGGTATAAAGGGTAATAGTTGTTACCACACCAAGTAAAACTTGCAAAATATCTCCATTTGCTTCGTGATAAGCATGTTATCTAAATCTTGTAAGCACTAAAGAGATCGGAGAAAGAAATGTACCTTTCTCTTGTGTAATGCTAGCTGGATTTTCTTTTTGTCTTGCAGGAGACAGGCATGTTGCTGGACACCGTAGTCGCTAGTGCCCTCACATCTCACTGCCCTAAACTGATACCACCACCGTGCCTGGTATCATACGGACACAGACACAGACACATGGCAATAGGCACATTTCTACACAGCTTGTAGGATTTCTCGTTTACCAGAGCTAGCTGAAAGTTGCTGCCTGTGTAAGGTCCTTGCTCATGCTGGCAGGTCATGATTCGAGCTGGCAGCTTCGGCCAAAGACACATGGGGGCACCAGGTAATTAGTGAGAATAAGAGACTAGCTCCAAGGCTCAACCCTTTGGAAAAAGCACAGTAAATTTAGTAACTGTGCCCCTACACCTACTAAAGAGACTGAACTGGCCTTCCAGCTTCAGGATAATAAACGTAACAGCCTCATTTCCTGTAGGGTGCTGAAAATAAACGAAGCCAGTCCCTTCATTACAAGGAATGGAAAAGTTGGCCATCCGTCTTCTCCAAGGGAAAAAAAACAGAACCAGTCCCTCGGTCCCAAACACTGTACAGCCCCCTTGCTTCTCCTTGCAGAAGAGCACAGAGATGAAACCACGCTTCATTGAGTTAAAATAACCCTTTTCTCTTCCCTGGAGGCTGCCTGATACGTGAATAAGACACCAGGCCAGCCACTAGGCTAGAGCAGGTGATTTCCCTGCTGAGCTCCAGGTTCTCCTCCAGGCTGAGCAGGAGGAGGTTAAGCCCGCCCGCCCTTATTTACTCCTGATAACTTCTTTTCAGGAGGATTTGCTCACCGGCTGGGAGAGGGACTCAGTGATCACAGGGAATGCTACACCTGCGTCTGATGCTTCCTAGGCCACATAGAAAGAGAATTCTCTCTGTCTTCCCCTGTTGCCATCCAACCACTCCAGACCGCCTCATAATCCATCCCTAAACAGGCAGGATCAGGTTCGGAAGGACAGTGAGGAAGTGGTAAGGAGAACCTTCATCCTCCTGCTTCCTGGGGCTCTGCCTAAGAAACCAGCCAGCCAGCCCATGGATCTCACAGCTGCACTAGTCCAACCAGCAGGCTCACGCCTACAGGCAGCTCTCCTGTGGTATCTCACAGTTCTGTCGCCCCACCAGGCCCTCATGTACATCTGAAGGACATCCTCACCATGCGTGAGCAGAAACAATTGGCTATGGTTCTCTACGCATGGATCAAATCTACTTCGGATGAGAACAGCCATTCTGCAATACCTGCATGAGCTCCTGAGTCGCTGGTTTTTGCAAATCTCATGATCCTTCCCCAGAGACTGGGAAAGGAGCCCACCCATTCAAGGAAAACAGGCAATTCTGGAATGGCACTGCTGGAGGACATTCAGCAGGTCTGTGGTCCAGCCTGCAGCTCCACTACATAGCAGGTGATGAGCTACTAGCAGGAGTGAACACAGAACCAGGTTTCCAGCCCATATTACCTAAACTCATCTGCCAAGACTCAACTCTGCAGCAGAGACATCTTGCATTTTTTTGCTGCTAATCTTGCAGAATCTCATACTCACTGAAGTGCATGCACCAAGAACCCATGTACCAGTACATACCACACCGCACAACATGGTAAAAAACGCCCAGTCCCATGGACTCAGGCTCCCTCCTCCCTTTCCCCTGCCCTTGCATACCTGCGCACTCAGCGCTTCCCTCACACACAGCGTGAAGATCTTCCTCTAGGTTTGCTTTGCTTGCTTATCATAGTCTCAAGAGTTAGTACTATGCAAAGTTAAAATCTGTTGAGCACAAGGGCATTTGACCCTGACCACAACCTGCTGTTCCTTTAACAAACAATTAAGACATTCCATGTATGACTGAATTTGAAAGCAAACCCAAGAATTAATCTGCTTGTTTTAAATAGGGATATAAATAAGAACCAGCCCAGCCATTGCCCAAGAGATAAGCCAAAACTTTGAGGTTCAATAAAAGTTCAGTCACTTCCGTAGCTTCTTAGGCAGGTTTTGTTGGGTCTTTATTTAGGGAATAGGGTCTTTATTTAAGGAAAAGATCTTTATTTAGGGTTTATTAGGGAACACAATGTCCCCCTGAAGCTTGAAGTATGTGCTCTCATTTCTATTTGAGTAACAGCTTCCTCTGGGTATGGATCATACTAAAGGAAAATAGTGTAGCCAAATCCATTCTTACCTAGCACAAATAGTATTTCTGTGAAACTTCTACTTTTAGTGTGCAGTAGCAGCAGACAACATAGTTAGAAAGGTGTCTGCATAATTCTGCATTACATGAATCTATCCCATGGTTTGCGAGAAGAGAATGCGGTACAACAACCCCTGCATTTAAATCAGGCTTGGCTGGCAAGATACAGCATAGGTTTTTAAAAAGATATTGACAAAAAACACTATCAAGTTTTAAAACTAGTGGCACCTTGTTTGATCAATTCTGTTAAAATCATAAGGATCTTATATAAGATGGTATGTTAGATCCTTGAATGACCTAAGTAAAATACATCTTCTAAATGTTACAGTTTTGGATCATATAATATACAAAAAAATTAAAATAGTTTCAATATTTTATATAGGTAAAAATGCTATAATAAAAAACTGCATTTAGCAGGGGAACGATTGAAGTAGCTTTTTAGCATGAAAAGTTTCTGTGTGACAGAAAAATAGTTGGAAGGAGAATTTTTGTTCAGCTTAATACTGTGAAGTTAACAAAATCAGTGATAAAGTTATGAGATCATGGAAAGTGATTATGCCCACACATTTTTTGAGGTGATATGGAGTGCGGAGAGTTCATTTTTCAGGGTTTGTAGATTGAAGATTACATATTAACCACTAACCTAACTGATAACTCCATGGACAGAGTCCATTTTTCTGTGTAATACAGCCTCCCTTGTCCCGTGCATAATGTTTTATGAGTGCTCTAAAATTTATGCTCACAGTGGTTTCTTGCAAATTATTTAGCATGTAGGTTATAGTAAGTAAATAGGGCCTTTGCTAAAGGATTCAGCAAAATATCTGAGGATTTTCATATACATAAAATAAAACCTTACATGAAAACTGTTTTAAATTGGAGTTTTACTTCAGAATACCAAAGTGAGCAAGTATTCCTATGAGTATTGGAAAAGAATTTGGAAGAGCATGGCTGTCTGCCTACTAATTGCCCACTGCAGCCTGTCATTACAGTGGAAAGCTTAAATACTACAAGGTATTAAAGTGCCTAAAAAGTATCATTCTTTGCGAGGGTCTAGGTGCATGAGCATCTTTGAAGTCTTACATGCCCTCTACATAAAATCAATAGCAGGAGCAAGGTCGAAGGGATTTCATGATGCTTTGGGCACTTCTCCTTTTTAAGAGGTGTTTTCTCAGGGTAGTGGGGAAACTGTTAATTTCTCTGAAGTTGCTAATTTAATATTCTATTTTATTAGCAGAAGGTATGCATGTTGTTGGAGAAATTCTTATAATGGTAAGATTTTTTTGAAAAGAAGAAGTTTTCATGCAATGTTTTAAATAGAAGTTTTATGGCACTATCAGGTCTATCCAATGAAAGTCAGAAGAACCATTTGTTCTGCAAAACACAAAAAAATAGAGGCATATAATGGTATAATTTTCTTTCAAGTTGAAAGCTTCCTTTTTTCCTTTTTTTTTTTAATCTTTTTTTGAAGTCTTACTCTGCAAGCGAACTAAACTCATGTAACCATTAAAATAAGTTGTTGCTCAAATGCAACACTGCAGCATCAGCATTGAATTCTATTGCTCTGAAAATTCTTTTGGATAGTTTTTTTGCAACCTTCTGTAAATCAGCTATGCAGATGCTAGTCATTAACAAGTGCTTAATTTTATTTTTGCATTTGTAGCATTAATGAAACGTGTTTCCAACTTCATCATTTTTTATCTCTCTTTGTTCACATACATCCTATGAAAGTGTTTTGGGCACCATTAATTGGAGATTTTTCTAGTGTAATTATAAAGTGCATTTCTTCTCTGTAAGGTATAAGAGATATGTTACCTTCTCACTCAACAGAGGCAACAGCTGCCGTTTTGAAAGGCTTCAAAAAAGACATCGTTCTGAATGTTTTAAATAATTCCAAAGAAATCATATCTTTTTGTTTTCCTGAGAACTCGTTTGAAAAGCCTGAGTGTACCTTCTTGTTTGATTTCCGCCTGTTTCGAGGAGGTTCCTAAAGATCAGAAAGTTTAGAGGTCAAAGAGATGATCTGACCCTTGATTTAGCAAGTGAACCCTTAATTATTCCAAACTGCACTGAGGATCTGGGATCTTCATTCTTCTCTGAAGGACTGTGGTTCCACTGAGCTCTGTTGAGAGATCCCTCTCCTCAATCAGCTCCTTGCCTGCCCAGCAATTCTATACCTTACATTCTTGCTCTACAGATAGTGCAAAATCTGTCAGATGAAATCTAAACTTGATATTTGTTATAATGTTACATGTTATTATGGTACAGTGCACACTATGTGATTTTAAAATAGCACTAGAAACTGCTATACTCCACTTCTGAAAATGGGACTGTCTGAAGCCCTCAGACACTGGGGATGTCTTTTCAAAGCCTTCTGGAGCTTGATCCAAAGCCAATTCAAGCTAATGAGACATTTTCCACTGACTTAAAAAATGTGATTCCTCAGAAAGCAATAGATGTTGCATGTTACAAAAACAAAACAAAACAAAACAACAAACACCCCGAACATCTGTAATGACTAATATTACAATGGTGTAAAGGCTTCCATCTCTACACACTCTTTTCATTGGGTCTTACTTGGGCAAAATAATTCTGGTGCAAATTCTGAGAGATAGCAATTATTTTAAGAGATTTTACTACAAGTGAACCAAGTCAAAAATGAGTCAGGATTGAGGATTTTATTCAGTAAAAATAGTGACTGACCAAGAGGAAGCTCTGGCCAGGAGCTCTATCTGATTTAAATATGATGTTATTCTATTTCTGTATTGCTGTAGCCCTCAGTGAAGTAGCTTAGCCTTTTTGTAAAGAAACAGCCAGGTTTCTATCTTTCACCCACTTTTACTGCAGGTTCCTGTCTTCTAATTTCAGTTTGTATGGCTGCACTGTCTGCTGGTGTCCCCACAGAACCCTTTGTTTCCTACCTTTGAAAACGTTCAAAACAAACAAGACCCTTTCTCTTCCCATAGACGGTACACGTAATATTAATGGTTATCTACCTGTGATAGGCAAAGCAGTATCATTTTACACGACTTGAAAGGGCCATCCATATCGTCAGGCACAATTAACTTGTCTTACTCTCACAGAACAGGGTGGGGGAGGTAACTAAGAGGCTGTGCTTCTTCCTATACCTCAGAAAACTGTTCTGGGACAAGGGGATGGCCAAAAGATACAGAAAACTTGCAGACAGCAAACACAACGTCCTTTCTCATTAGAACACAAGAAGTTGTGCTGCACCTTCAATGGTGTGTGTGGGGGTATTCACTGGAAATGATCAGTGGCATACAAGTTTGAATGATGCTACCTGCAAGACTTACGTTGCTGTTTATCCCACTTTTAAAGAAAGAAAACTCTGTAAAAATTTTCTGGAAAACCAAATGGATTTCAGTGAAAGTTGCTTTGAGGATCTATCCACATTGTTGTAAAGTCTGCGCTGAAATCTTGCAGAACTTGCACTGTTTTTCTATATTGTTTTTGTTTTGTCAGTATACATAGATCAGAATAGCAAACTAAGAGTAAGCAGCCTCCCTAAGTCTCTAAAGGAGGCTTCCGTACCCTATGTACTAGCTCTTCTTCAGCTCTCAAAACTAGAAAGTTTAATAAGGACCCTGCTTTGAGCAGAAAATATCCAGGAAATGCATTGTGTAGAGAATGATGTTTGCACTTTAGCAGGTTAGCGTAGCCCTTCTGAGTCAGTGCTGAATCGGTGTCCCAGCTGATGTTTCAGGCAGTACTTGGCTATTGAGGACACCATCATTCAGACAAAATGATGTTGACCACTTAGGTTATGGAGAATTGCATAGCACTTGTCACAATAACACTGCTGTTACATGTGTGACGTGACCAAATACCAAATCAAAGTATTACTCTGGCCACACACATTATTCCTGCAATTAAGTGAAATATATTTCACTTCCTGTCTTAAATAACCGGGTAGTGCTGCTGCTGACAAGTTGCTGAGTTTCAGCAGACAAATGACTGAATGTCGGTAATATATCATGGTACCCCTTAGAGTTTTTTATCTAAAATGCTTTAGGATCCTTTGGAAGCATCCTGGCTAATGTAAATTTTTTACTATTAATAACATGGCAAGTTTGAACGTGCCATTTTCTTTCTATGACTAATCTAAAAATCTTTACAGTGCCAATTCTTTTTTGTCTTTTCCCAGTTTAATATATATATAGAGGGATAGATGGCCAGAAGAAAGTTAATCTTTTTTACTTAGGTAAAATTTTAAACAGAGAAATGACTGAGAAATGTCTACTTTTCCCTATTCTTGCAAAGAGAATATTAAATCTGTAGAATTATTTTCTTCAGTAGAAAAAAATGTTTTGAACACGAAGAGAAAGTCTTCCGACATAATTTCTGTTCCTTTTAAAATTATTTCCCGATGATGGAATCACTCCTATGTGTACGTATTTTCCCCTCAAAAAGAAAAGGAAAGTTGAAAGTGCTTCAGAGTTTCTTTTGGATTTCTTTCACAGGGATTAAAGATAAACTGGTGCGTTTTGGTGAAGAAATCAAAATCTCCTTTCCTCCCAGCATCCTGCGATGTCAAAATTTTACCAGCTGTGTGCTGAATGAAGGCAGCCTGCTTGCGTAATGCGGAGGTTCAAGGGGGTTTAAAATAAGAAATTGTGGACAGACGAGTGGCTGTGGCACAGCGCGGGGTGTCTCAGTACCGCTGGGGACAGAACAGCCCTGTCGGTGTTGCCGCTGAGGGCTGCTGTAACATGAAGCTCGCCAAAGGTCAGCAGTCGCACTCTGCAGCCTGCTTTCTGCCTATCTGTGCCATCTCTTGAAATAACAGTGGCTTCCAGGGCTCCTTCACCTTCTTCCCTGCCTGGCCCCTGCGTTCCCTCCCTCCCCTGCTCCGCGGTCCCTCTCTGGCACACATCCTTCAGCGCCACTCTCTTTTCATTCTTGAGCTTTTCCTGTTGTAATCACAAAGACCTCTATGTCCTTTATTGTACTATGTCCTCTCCTTGCCTGGCTCAAAGGCTATCTCTGGCTCCAGAGATAAACTCTTGTTTGAGAAAAGGATGGAGATTTAATTTAGAAAACAAAACAAAACAAAAACAAAAACAACAAACAAACAAACAAAAAGGGTTAAGAAAAAGAAATACACTGGTGTCCTGTTTGGGAGGCCAGTAACCTCGTCAGATAGCAAATTCAAACTTCAATCAACTACTTTCTCATTATCATACGCAAACTTTGCGAATTTCCTGACAAATCTATTTATGACCTGTTCCCTTGAAACTTGGAACCAGTTCATTTGAGAGAAGCTTCCATATTACTCTGCCAAAAGAATTACCAAAATAGACCTGCAGCATTGTTATTTTTGAGGATTCGTGACCCTTCATTTGTTTGTTTGTTTTAGAGGGACTTTTTGTTTGAAGCCATTTTGTCTTGATGACAATGAAAGTTGAAAGGGGTGTTTTAAGTAATAAAAAAGTAACTGTTTGTGTTTGCAGTGCACATTATTTCAGAAGGACCCGCATAGCTGATGGAATGGGAGTTCACATGTTACTGCTGTAACATACTGCTACGTGGTGTATAAGGTGCTAGAAAATATGTACTGTACTGAGAGACTTCACTAACCTGGAACTGAAACTCAGGGTAGAAAAGCAATTTGCTACGTGCTTATAGCACATAAAGTTCTGCACAAATTCCCTCCCAACACCACAGCACTGTCCCCACTGCAGGAGCTCTGCATGGGGCCAGCTGTTGGGGTAAGAACTTGAGTTCCTTGTCTCAACTGTGCACGCAGCAGGGGAAGGTGCTGTGTGCACCTGCACACCACCACCCAGAAGTGGTTCAGGTGTCATACGCACCTCTTCCCTCCTGTGCTTTGCTAAAACATTTTGCTGCAATGCAGTGCAAAGAGAGGAAAAAGTCTGCAGCATCCAAAACATATGCCTACCCAGAGAATAGTTCACATGAAAAAAACAAGTAAAACCGGTAAAGATTATTAACATAACAGAAATGTGATGAGTGGTGCACAGAATTCTGCAGATTTTGTCATCAGCTGTTCCCTAGTTCCTGCTGAAATATTTAATCAGGGTCTGAAATGAAATTTAGTTATGATTATTTTAAATAAAGAAGACAGTAGACCCTATTTAAAAGGAAAGTATTTGTAGTAGCATAGCTGGAAAATGTTTACGGGACTGACTTCTTCTGATTACTTCTAAAACCTTTCATGCACTTTGCCACAATGCTGCTCATGGATCCAAAAAGACGTGGATCCATGATCCAAAAACACACTTTACACCTTTGTAAAAAATACCATACATATGCAAGTTGCCTTCTCAAACAGCATGGTACCTACTAATCAACAGTTCATTTGCACAACCTGTTCTTTAATTTACTTTTGAAGCTTCTAACACCCAATGCAAATCTTAGCTCAGGACTTACAGACATGGTATGTCCTTCCTGACTTGTGAAAGAAAGTTCCAGTGCGGGACCTCTGAACTGGAACTGCGAATATCTCAGAGGATGAATATTCCTTGCCCTTACCAAACGCATAGTTTGCTTCTCAGCACTGAAGACATCTGACTATACCGCAGTTGAATACCGTTAGATAAACACCCTTCTTGTAAAGATGGAGGAGCTATATGCCATTTACAAGCTCATCTACTTGAAACTAATATTTTAGATCCAGAAAAATTACTTTTTCAAATGTTAACTTTTTAATATTAAGGATTATTCCCTAGTTCCAATGAATAGGTGTGTTTATATAGTGTATACAGGGATACGCATGCATTTCCATCTCCCAGCCCGTGTTTAGCATTTGAAAATGATGACCATGACATTGTTATCTCCACTGAGAGAACGGGTAGGATTTCAGGTCAATGAATTAAACCAATATATCCCTGGAGGAGCCCTAGTCTTTACGTCTCTTCCACCTTTCTTTTACTAATACACTATTACTGCCAGAACAGACCATTTATTGGACAGATCAACTTATGAGCAAAGACTCACAGATCTGAAATAAAACCATGACAGAAATTGTGTGAGTGGGTGGTGGAAAGTAATTTGATGACTTTGTGGCCAAAGTGAATATTATTCTTGTCTTTAATAAGTCAATTCAGCCTGTGATCTAGAAATATTGTTGAAGTCCTGCACATCCTAAATGACAATGAAGCTGCTTTTCTGTCATCTGTGGCCAGTGAAGAGTTTCCATCTCATCTTAGTAGATGATTATGTGTCTTTGCTTATTTATGTCCTTTAGCTGGGCTACAGCAATGTGATGTGCACTGGCTTTCAGTGCTGAAGAAACTGCAAAAGGTGCAGGGCACTACAGCATGTAGACTATCTGAAGGCATTGAAATCTTTTTCTTTTCCAGCTTCTGCAAACAATTATGTGTATAACTCAAGAGCTCCTCATGCTCTTGGGTGAAGACCATGGTCAGCAAAAACTTTCCCTTGCTGTAGTGAAACTGCGTGTAATAAGGATAACAATCTTTGCAGAAGACAAATAGTCAGATTTGAGAATGAACTCCTGTGGGGTTTGAGGATTACAATAAATTCCACCAACCTCTCTTCCAAGGGCCAAGCATATGGGGGCCCTTTTCTTGGACCTGGCCTGACCCACAATAATCACTAGTATTTAGAACAGAAATTAGAAAACATTTTCCAGTCATTGAAACAGTGGGTTCTGAAATGGCCTTTCTAACTGAATTGTGGGGGAAAGAATCCAAAATTATTTTAAAGATAACTTTATGGATAGGATTATACCACAAGATGCAATGAACCCAGAATACAGATTAATGTTTAAGACATCAGTCTTTGGCTGTTTCATTTTTGGACCTCCTGGTCATTACTGAAAGTAGATGTGATCTCTGTTGTTGATGAGTTGTGTCACATTAACGTAAGCTTTCATATTTCTGCTGGCCACCTGCAGAGACCAAAGACTTTTTCTTTATTCCTTGATATTAAACTTGGCTCCTACTTCATTTTGTTCTCAAAATCATTTCCTCTTGCTTCCTCCTGCAGTAATAAACACTGACAACAGTAAGACCAAGGATATCATGCAGGATGTGCTCAGGCTCCAACTCACTTTCTTGGGTACCTAAAGCAATCACTAGATTTGGGATCAGGACCACGTTTTCCCTCATGCTGTCATGGTTTTAGCTGGGATAGAGTTAATTTTCTTCGTAGAGGCTCACACAATGCTGTGTTTTGGATTTTTGATGAAAATAGTGGTGATGTTTTTGGTTGTTGCAGAGCAGTATTTACATAGAGCCAAGGACTTTTTTGCTTCTTGTGCTGCCCTGTCAGCAAGGAGGCTGGGGGTGCACAAGGAGCTGGGAGGAGACATAGCCAGGGCAGGTGACCCAGACTGACCAAAGAGATATTCCACACCATATGACGTCATGCTCAGCCATAAAAGCTGGGGTAAAGAAGGAGGAAGGGGGGGCGTGGAGAGTGATGGCGTTTGTCTTCCCAAGAAACCATTACGCGTGATGAGCCCTGCTTTCCTGGCAGTGGCTGAACACCTGCCTGCCCATGGGAAGTAGCGAAAGAATTCCTTGTTTTGCTTTGCTTGTGCGCGCTGCTTTTGCTTTACCTAGTAAACTGTCTTTATCTCAACCCATGAGTTCTCACACTCTTACCTTTCTGATTCTCTCCCCATCCCACCTGGGGAGGGTGAGCGAGCGGCTGTGTGGCACTTAGCTGCCTACCGGGGCTAAACCACAACACATGCCATGTTGGTGAGGCCCATGGGAGTTTTGGAGGCAGAAGGTGCTTCTTCATGATGGAGCAAATAAATCATTTTCCACGACCACGTGAGCAGGTCAAATAGCAAACATACAGAGCACAATCTTAATTTCACTTGCTCCCTTCTTGTGGCACTACATAGTCCTGCAAGAATCTTCACAAACCTTTTTTCTGTGGCATGCCAGGAAATATATGGCTTGCGGTATATGGAGACATGTGGAATACATGTGCTCGGCATCCTTTTAGGCTTGTTCTCAGTATCCTAGTCTGTGGGATAGTCTTAGATTCCTACATAGTAATGTGTATATTGAAAAAACAAATGGAAGGCAAAAAAAAAGGCCAGAACTCTTTACCAAAACCAAACATTTTCACTGTGTGCCTCTCCTCTTGGGGAGTGGATGAGAAAACAAACAGCATGTGATAGACACTAACCATGCCACTTAATACATTCATGGCAATTACTTACAAACTTCTGATGATTGAACTGCAAGACTCCAAAGCACAGGCTGGAATTATGTAAGACAAATTAATAGGGACAAGTAGAGATTTCACTGTGCAACACCATAAATATTTTTATAATGCTAAGCATAAATTTCCTTCAATTGTGTAGACAGGGGAACCCAAAGGTAAATATAATTGTTAATATTCAAAGTGTGCATACCTAAATCGTGTTATTTATTGAACATTTACACTACGAACCACTGTGCTTAAAGACACTTAGTGTGAAGTGTTACTGTCTGCTAAAGATCTCTTCACGTAATGTTTGTAGAGTCCTGAGTGGTTTGAAAAGCAATTAAACACTGATGGAACAGAGATAAACACTTCCTACTGAGAAATGTCACATCAGTCTTTCTGCTTCATTTCATTGTGTCATTTAATGCACCGTAGGGTGTTCAAGTGACACAGCACCAGCTTTAATATCATAGCAAAGGCCGTAGAACATGCTGAGCCATGTGCAGATGGGTAAACAGTATTGTAATTGTAGAAACTTGCACAGAGAGCAGGCAGAAGCTGTCATGTATTTACTTTTAGAGCAAACTAACATGCAACCAGAGTCTTGATAAACGGATTTTCTCTCATGCATTACTCTCCAAGCAGCAGCATGCAGGCATATTCAAGTTAACACCCAGTAGCTCACCCTTCCTTGAAAATTAAAACGTCTGGCAGCCAGCATTGTCAGGGTCCTGTTAGGATTAGGTTTCCTCTTGCTCTCTACAAATGGGAATGTTAGCAAACTCTGTCACTCCACTCTACGTAACATACCACTCACATTGCTCAGGGTAATAGATAAAGCGCTGGAGTTTCAGGAGTGCCTAAAGAACTGCAGTTCAGTTAATGCTTACAGTTCTTCAAACGGCTGAAATTTCCACCTATTATCAGTTCTCTTTTTGAAGAGCTCAAGAGGCCTCTTTTCCTTAAGAGCTGTGTTGTTACAACGAGGGTAAAAGCACGCCTGGCGAGCAGAGAAACCATATGTCCCTATTTTAATAAGAGGCCTCACAAACTTAGTTTCAAAATGCCTGAAAGCTTCCAGATTTTTATTTCATTGTTTGGATGCTCTGCTATTGTTGCTAGCATATTGTTTCACAACAGAAAAATCTATGTTCAGAGTTGACTCAGAATTCATTACTATATTGTGTGCGATGTATCATTCAAATATAAATACTGGAAGAAGTATACAATAGTATTTAGAAACATTTTGTGAGATAAACACTGAACAAAGAAGAGAAGAAAGCTGAATGCATTTGGGAACTATTAGACTTCGCTTTGCACTTCAAATATACTCTTGGTGTCATATGATTCATACTTTATGATAAATTAATGCAGCACCCTGAAATAGAAATAAATAAGTCTCCGGTTCTCAGAAACGTGCATACATTACTGTTGAATCAGAGCCTGGCATCAATACCACTGGCACACATGAAGAAGTGTCCTTTTGTCTTCTATGGGGATATATTTGGAACTATGTTTTGAAAATACTTTAGAGCTTGTAGCTGCAGCAAACTGAAGAGTGCTAGCTAGCATATACAGGCATGAATGAAACTCGCTGCATTTCCTAATCAAAGCAGTGACACAATTTTTTGTCTGTTCCCATTGCCAGCTAGTGCTAAGCACCCTTCCCACTGTGACTGAACTGTACTTCCAGCAGTAGGTGCATTAGGTGGGAGAGACATGGGTCTCTCTTCTGCATCCATGCCTTTCCTCACAGAGAGCACCTCGATTTGGCCTAGACTGTTTTTACGCATTTGTGGCCCTTTTTTATGTTACTTTTTAAATACAAAAATAGAAGTGAAATTGGAATCAGGAAAATGCACTTGAGAAGAACTGGAGACTTCAGCTCACTTTCTGGTTTTTAGAAAGAAACAAGACATGAAGAGATAAAAAGAGAAATATGTATAGAAAACAAAAGGCAAGTTTTTGTGTGTATTTCTTGTCACCCTACTGTATACAAGGGAAAGTCATTAAGGTTATGAGTTATGACAGTTCTTCTTGATGATAAAATTGCTTTGTCAACAAAAGGGCTGAGTATATAAATACATCATATATCATCTCCCTCTCTTTCTTTCTGTACATTATATGCTTGCTGGTTTAAGTAGAGTAACCCCCTAAAATACACAGCTTATTCCAGAATTTTTTTTGTAAAGTTAACAGAAAACAGATTTTACTTGGAAGAAGAAAACAAAACCCACTACGATGTTTGCAACCGAAATGCTTCAGCCTTGGAGTCAGTTCTGTGAACAGAGAAGGAAGGCTGTCAGTGAACTGCCACTACCGGGGACTCTCCGCTGCCGGCCCCTGTGCCTGAGGCTCTCTGCCAGATGGGACCACGCCATCTCCCCTGCTGCACCCCCTCCTCAGGAGAACACAGCATCAGCTGCTTTCTTATTTACTCTCCTTCTGGACATCGGCTTGGACTGTAGTAGCTCACCCTGACTCATCTCCAGCAGGAAGGGTGGAGGTTTATCTCTCCCAGAAGAACCAATCTCCTTGTGGTTACTGGGCCCTTTTGGCATGTGGGAATTGTGGAGTCAAGCCCTCTGAGGCTGAGGAGATGAGCCAGATTTCCTGCTTCCTGGATGAAGGGGCTACGGCATCATGCACCAGCTGAGCACAGCTACTTTCTTCTTCATCCAGGTTTAAGGAAATACAGGGCATGACATTGCTACCCTGAGTACAGAAAAGCATTGGAGGCTCTGAAGCCCACTTTCCCAAGGGTGCCAAATCCAAGCAAGAGAAACATATTCCTGATGCCTCTTTCTTCAGCACTTCCTAAAGGTTGATTCAGAAGTCCTGTCATGCTGAGTGCTTGGTGCTGTGAATTCCTTCTTGGGTGCTCACCTCTCTCCATTCAGCCACCTAGGAGTGTAGGTACCTCACGTAGCATCGTGAAGTCCCCCTCCACAGCCAAGTGCTCCACAGAGGGGCCCTGTGGTGCAGGTTATCACAAGACTGAAATTCTTTTGGGGACCTTGGTTAACACTGTTAACCCACTGAATCTGGGTATGGATTAGTCCGGGTGTGGGTGAGTCCAGGTGTGGGCATGTATGACCACAGCACTTTAGAGAGAGACTATCAGATCTTCAGCAACCAGGACAGAGTCCAAAGCCTGTAGGAGTCAAAGACAGAAGTTGCTGCCATTTCACATGAAGGAAAAGCTCCATTGGCCTCTTGAAAAAAATGAGCTCTTTTTTTCCAATGCAGGCCAGATATTAGAAAACAACATTAAGCTAGTACACTGTTAAAACTAACACCAGCTAGTATACTGTTAAAACAGACTAAGGTGAAGCTTGCTGGGAAATCAGATGAAATTCTTTTGAAATGGTTTGGGGTAGAGACACTGCACTCTTCCCAAACATGATGATAAGAACAGATATTAAAGGAAATTATCAGAGAGCTTAGATCCAAATATTAAGTATTATAACCTCTTGAAATAGGGAGCATTTCCCAGGAATTTCACCAAGAGCTTAGAATTTTTGTCTGGGTGAAAAAAGGAAGTGCGAAATAAAACCAAAGCAAACTAATACATCTGTAATAAAATGCTGCAACAATCTGGTTCTTGGGCAGCATCTCAAACTGCAGCTAGTAAGCCCAGACTCACTGTCCCACAGAGTGCACGACATGAATGAGCCGCATGTGGGATGAGCTGCCCTTTCATATCTTAAATCCTGGCCAGATTAACTTTCTAAATTGCCTCTGTGGTAGTATCACAGCTTAAAATATATCTTTTCTGGTTCCTTATGTGCATTAGCCTGAGAGTTACTCTTGAGCTAATGGAAGGCAGGAAGTTAGGTGCTGTTATTTTTCTCCATGTGTATGTAAAGCTTTATAGACTAAACTAGCAGGGTCAACAATAGGCAAAATTAAAGCAGTTCTAAAAATGAACTAGACAAGAGGAAACAATTACAGGGCTGCTATTTGGAGGAAACAAGCACTGGGTGGTTCAATCGCTAACACAATGAAGGAGACAGCCCACGATGGTGCTTCTAAACCTTTCCTGGTCTGGTATTCCCAAACTGTCTAGTGTTGTTTACTTGCCTGGAACGATGCCACAGACACATCCTGATAGGTTAGGAACGATCCTCAGTGATTTCTATGAGAAATAGGAAGTGGGCAGAGAGGGCAACAGTAAGTGACGTCTGCTCGTTTGAGCAACCAAGCAGTGAATACTTTCGTGTCCTTTGGCTGTCTGAGGCAACGCCTTTGGTCAAAAAATAGCTCCAGGAGGCGTCGTGGGCTGGAGAAAGCATCATCAGATAGCCTTCATGACTTCTCAGGTCTGCCTTGAAGATGTCATAGTATTTGGTGCTGTCATACCCCCATGTTAATTAACATGATAGTAATTAATGAAAAAAAGGAGACAGCCTTAAGCCAACTGCACTGACTGGGAACTCAGAGGACTTGTCCTGGCTTTTGTGCTGACACAGAACCACACCGTATCCTTGGATGTCTCAGCTTCCCGCCTGTGACTAGCATTGCTTCCTTTCTCTTCATCCATTGAATGATACATTTCAACTGCAAGGGGTTTGCAGCAGGGACTGTCTCACACTGGGTGTCTGTGCTGCACGTTGAATGGCAATGCCAGGTTTCAGGCTATCGTAACAATAATGAAGAGTCCTCCTAAGTCTATCTGCCTCTCTGCTAGTTCATGAATCTCTCTATCAAACTATACGTCTGTACAATAATTGTTGTTTCATTTCTAGTGACAGACATTAGCCGGGCTCTCTGATGTCTAATTAAAGCTTAGTGATTTAAAAAAAAAAAAAAGAAAAATTGCTCTTCCTTTGTTGAAGAAACAGAAATGTCATAAATGGAAAGCACCAAAAGCCCAACAGATACATTATGCCAATTCCCATTAATCAAGCAAAACAAAGAAAAGGGAGAGTTTCTGTGAAGTGTCATTTTGTCTGCCTTCCCAAATGTTTCTGGTAAGTGAACGTATTTTAACAACTTTCATTCAAAACAATTAAAAAAAAAAATCAAGTGCTTTCAGACCTCTGCTCTGGAGAAGTTGTGGGAGGCATCCTGTTCAGATCCTCTTGTCTGTCAGGTTTTATCATGTGAGGTGAGAGTAATGTTTTTTTTTTAATCCAGAAAACAATGCAGACTACGAGCATGTCATCAGCAATTTACCACATAGTTATTCTTTTTTTCTGCAAACATTTTAATTGCAGCTGCAAGAGACTGAAAAATCCTGCCTGATAAGCGTGCTTTTCTGTTTTAAAAATACAATCGAAAGCATTCTGCTAGCAAGACTACACAAAAGCTCATTTAATTAAATGCCAGGATTTACCTCTGAAGGTAAGTGAATATAGAAGGCAGGTGGAGATAACGAAAGTAGGATATTATCCCATTAACATTTGTTGTGCTCCTGCACCCACTTTGCTGTCAGTTCTCATTAGCATCCCACCAGAAAGCCTCAGACTATCTGGTAAGGATAGCACAAAAAGAGTAACCTGCCACTCCTGCAAGGCGAGGGAAGGTGGTGACGGCTTGGTGTCAATCCGGGTGGTAACACGCCGAGGAAAAGTGCAAGCTGCAGGTGAGGCTACAGAGCAGCAAGGTGCCTAGTCCTCCCATCTCAGCAGAGCCAAACGCTGTCAGTGATGCAAGAGTGTTGCTCTCAGCACGCCAAAAAAGTGTACACTCTTTCAATGTTTCGTTGCCTCACACCACCCGCTCAGCTGCTAATGGCACTCCTTCTATTGAAAAGTGATCGAGCATGATGCACGTGTCCCACCGCACACACAACACCTCCAGGCCCTTCTTTAATAACCAAGAACTCGGTGTGCTCTCTAAACGCAGGCTGGCGAGGAGGGCGGTGCAGAGCTGCGCTGTCCCTGGGGCAGCTCGAGGAACGGCACCGGCAGGGGCGGAGAGCCTCCCATGGCGCCCGGGGAGCAGGAGCGGGCTGGAGGGTGACGAGGCACCCTCCGTTTTCGCTGCTCTCCAAGGGGTGCTCCCTGGAGAACCTGGGTCCTGGTGGAGGGGGAAGAAGAGCCACCAGGAGCTAGTTTTTGAGGCTCATTCAGGAGAGTCCCTTATGATGACCCCCCAGACAGACTTCTGCATGAGAGTGGAGTTTGCAGGATAAATGGGGACACCAGTGACTGGCGGGCAACTCACCACAACTTTCAGCCAATGCCCTCCCTATTTTTCCTTCTCCTCCTTTTCTGCTCCCCCTCTTTTGCTTGCCATGAGCCCTTCTGCTGCAATTCCTCTCCCTTGCCTGCCTTTCTGTGTAACTAATATCCTCCTAATTAAATCCCATCCCAAGAACCAAACTCCCAACTCAATAAATCACTGCTCTCCCTGTTTTTATGTTTTGATTTTTCCTTACCTCATCTCTAGTTTGTTTACATGCACTAAAAAAAGATCTGTGGAGGTGTGGAAAGCTCATTATTCCATGTCTTTTCTCTTTTTTTTCCCTCTCTCACCCCCTAACTGCCCCTAAGGCTCTGAATCTTATAAATAGAATTGCATTTGACTTTCAAGCACAATCAGTCCCATACAACAAGGTGCCCGACAGGGGACGGTGATAGGCCATGCTTCATTTTTTTAACTATTTTCTATCCTTCTCTCTGCTCCTGTTTTCATTGTCTCTCTGTTTTTGTTTGTCTCCTCTGCCCCATTTTTCATCCAGGACCTCTCTCTGCCTCACCCCACCCTTGCAGCCTCACCTCAGAGGAATGCAAACCAAATAACCATTCAAGGCTGATGAACTTTAAAACCCATGACATTCAAGTGGGTTGGAAATTAGACAAAACAATTTCACCCATCCCTTGTTTAGGGCCCTGACAAACAGCCTGCTGCGGCTCTTGGGATAGCGTGCATGAGGATGTGCTGCTGCATGTCTCCCTTTCATAAGGGAAATGCAGGAATGTGGCTGTGTATCAAAAAGCCTGTTGGAACATGGTTTGTTAGAAGGACACCCTGGATCCCCCACATGCATCTCACATACAGCGCTTTTCAGCTCACCTCCTTTGATAGCAAGCACATGGAAATGCAGGCTGAGTCTTGTTGGTTGCTGAAGCAGAATAATTGTTTAGGGTAGTGAATAGACTAGTCAGCAAATCCTCTTGGCCCAAGCTGAAGATCTGTCCCAAACAACCAAATAAAGTTTTGTTTGCTTGAGCAAGAACACGAGATCGAAAGGCGTGCCCCATTTTCACTTTCTTGCTTTTTATAAACCGTTTCTCAGGGCTGCCGAAGAACGATGCAGTGACTTCATTTTCTTCAAAAATCACTTCCAGGATGGCTCAGAAATACATTTTATTTACTTAGCAAGTCGTTTAAGTGGTGTAATTAAGAGCAGAGCCTGAGTGCCCAGGTCTGAGATGAGAGAAGGAGCTCCTTTCTCCTGTGCCCCCCGAGCAGCAGGGCTGTAAGCAGCGGTGAGAGCCCAGTGGTGCGGGGCCGGGGGCCAGCGCCAGTGCTTTGATGCTGCTTGCAAGAGCAACAATAATCGGTGCCCTATTTATTGTGTACTCAGCCCACTCACTCACTCTTTTCACAGACAAAAACAAGCTTGCAATTATCACAATAACAAAGCAGGAATTGAATTTCTTTTCTGGAAAACCATGAATATCAATTCTTTTTTTGGCTCTTACAGGACTGAGCTATTCTTTTTACAGGAAGAGGCTGAGATTATTTCTTGAAAATGAGCTAACAAAGTGAAAATGAAGTATTTTAAACTACAAGAGAAAGAAAGTGCTTGAATCCAGATTCCATCTGATCTCTAGAGGCATAAATCTAATTTTCCATGCAATTAGTTTCAAATCATGATAAGTGACAGATGCTTTCATTTATTTGGCTGAATTGTGACAAATTTCTCTCTCTCTCTCTCTCTCTCTTTCTCTCTTCTATAGTCCTCAAAGCCTAATCCAAAATCTACTAAAGCCAGTGGAAAGACTCCTACTGTCTTCATATGGGCTTTGGATCAGGACCTAAATTAGCCTTGGGCAAACCAATAAACTCAAATACTTAAGTTGTTGTATGTTGAGTCTCAAACCATACTTTGTTTTCATTCTAAGTTTACTACAAAAGCTATGAATAGCTTACATCTCTTAATTTAGGAAAATTTAACTAAATTAGGTTTTATAAAGCGTCCCCAACAAGTTAAAAACCTACCCCGGGAACATTATACCTATATTCTATTAAGAAAGAATGAGAAAAGTGTACATCTTTCCATAGATACAATGTGAATTTCAAGCATAGCAAATAGCACACCCAGAAATCTTCCTCCAGCTGTCTGTGTGTTCAGTAATGATAGTCTGCTGTATCTCTACTTACACTGTAGCTGCTGATGTATGTATTATATATATATATATAAAGATTGTCTGCATACATAAGGATGCATATTTAATATAGCTGTAAGCAACTATAATTTTTATTGATGTAAATAAACTACACTAGCTGAAGGATATTTTTGCTGCTATATCTACATAAGAGTTCTTCTGGCATGACTACGTGCTTCAGGTGAATTTTTCACACTTCATAGCAAAGCTGGCAAGACTTTTAAGAGTTATTAAGTCGTAGGCTGGATAACATTTTAGTTGGCAAGGTGTAAGGATCTTAACTTGCTCTGCACTAATGTGATACAGTAGAATTTACCTAATGAGCACATTGGAGAAGGCACTTGATTCAGGTGCTTAAAGCAGAATGCTGAACCCAGAACAGAACCAGTGCCCATCACAATGTTTCTAAAGACTAAACAATGCAGAAAAGGTGCAAAAACAAGTGCAGGCAGCTGCCTTTTCACTCACTTGTAATGAGATCAGGCTGTACCCTACCTAGCTCACTCCCTTCCAGAAGTCAGGTAGCCACATTATTATTGCCACATACTCCTCCAGCAATACGGTTTATTAGCCTGGGCTTGCTGCCATGATAGCACAACTACATGACTTCCAGAATGGACCTGGCTTATGTCTGGCTTGCTCAGAATGGAGCCATGTAGGAATCTGCTGTGTTGTTATACTGAGTGGGTCTTGTGGTCCAAAATTAGACATCTACCATGTAGGAATCTATGTCTGAGTTAGTTGTCAAAGCTCTTTTTAGAAGCAGTGAAGAGAAACAGGCATCATCTGGAGGTTCAACTCATCTCTTTTGGAGGTATGTGTCTAAAATAGGCCAAAGGAGTTACATGTACAGGTGTGTAAACTTAGGTGAGGTGACTTCCAGCCACCTCTGTAAGTGGCTGCAGCTTGGACTTGATAATACACAGAAGATGCACTGGTTTAAGTAAAAGTGAGATGCCAGAGCATGCTAATGAAGTGAATGCCACACAGAGTCCTGGCCGTGGTATGAAGTGGAGATGCATGCCTATGGATAGTAAAGTCTAATACTTTCAAGGACACTACTGCAATATCCTGTTTTGGAGACAGATGAACTCAGCTATGTTGTCTAGTAAAGTAATTGCTCTATGCCTCTACTGCACTCATTTATTGGGAGCTGCTGGAAGAACAACAAGGAAGGTAATGCAATGCCTCCCCAGATAAGAGTATCTCAGAACAAACTTGATAAACAATGAATCATAGAATGGTTTGGGTTGGGAGGGACCTTTAAAGATCATCTAGTCCAACACCCCTGCCATGGGCAGGGACATCTTTCACTAAATCAGGTTGCCCAAAGGCCCATCCAACCTGACCTTGACTACTTACTTCCAGGGATGGGGCATCCACAACTTCTCTGGGCAACCTGTTCCAGTGCCTCACCACCCTTAATAGTGAAGAGTTTCTTCCTTATATCTAATCTAAGTCTATCCTCTTTCAGTTTAAAACCCTTACTCCTTGTCCTGTCACTACATACCTTTTTACTTTGTAAAAAGTCTCTCTCCATCTTTCTTATAAGCCTCCTTTAAGTATTGGAAAACTGCAATAAGGTCTCCCTGACATCTTCTCTTCTCTGGGCTAAACAACCCCAGCTCTCTCAGCCTTTCTTCATAGGAGGTGTTCCATGATTAAGTGGGCTAAGCAGCCTTTGAAAGACACTGGAGAGCTGGAGAATGAGATGGATTTTGAATTTAGGGAAGGGAGTGTGAGACAAGATTTACTGATGTAGGTGGGTCTATGGAAAAGCAGGATCCACAAGGATGCCTATGAAGAAGGTAACTAGATGGTCAGTAAACTTGCAGATAGTTGTCTTATTTTGAGATAAGTTTTTTGGTTCTTTTCTGTATTGCCTTTGTTCTGAATAAATCCTTAACTTTATTTTGGTACTGCTGCCATTGTGCTGAGTGGAGACAGCAATGCTGAGTCTGCACAGGAGTAATGAGGTCAGTAGTGGTTAGGGGCCACTTTGCTGGCTGCTTTCAGATGTTGAAACTATACGCTGCAATCCTTTGTTGAGTTAGAGACTCACAAGCTATCTGCAAGCAAATAGGTACCTCTGCAGAGGGAGGGACTGTAGGACAGTGGGATGGCAGTCTTACTCCTTTCTCAATGAGTCCAGACACAGTGTCCCAAGCACAGACCTTTTCTGCTCCTGTAGGTGTTTCATTTATCATCAGTTCAGCAATTGCCACCCTTGGGCTACAAATACATCCCCAGAGACCTTCAGGGGCCAGAAGGACAGTTCCCCAAATTCACTGGTCTAAGCTTGTTTCACACTGGTTTCCTTTGTGTTCTTATGCTAAAAGGGATCAGACTAAAACAGCATACACTGACGTGTTATTGAACAACGGTGTTCAAATCCTCCCAGGTAGTCAGAGCAAAATATCTTCTTAGTGATGAAGAGGTCTTAGACATCCAAGTCTCCTTCCTGCCTGGAGCTCCAGTGCAATAAAGGATGGCTGTGTCAGCATCCAATAAGTCTTATTTAATCAGATAATTTGCATGAAAATGGCCAGCCCAGCCTTAGGTTAGAAATCTGGTGAAGACCATCAGCAGCCATCCAGCATGAGACTTAAATCTCTGAAATTAGTAAGATGATCATTATGCGTCAGATGCTTCTCATTGAGTTTGAAAGAAAAACATTAGAAAAACCTGTTCACACAGCATAGTTCCATATGTCCAATCCAGTAATTAGTCCAACTCTTCTGTGAAACACCCTGTTAAGTAAACGTATTTGCTCCACAGCAACAATGATTCAGAGAAGTTAACCCAGTGCATCTTTAAGGAATAAAACTGCTGAAAGAGGGATTTATTCTATTTTGAAGGAATACCTTTAACAGATCTCAGCTGCACAGAAGTAAACAAATAGGTGGGTTTAGAAGCCGTCAGTAGCAGCCGTATAGTTTCTGCGATGTACTTGATTTTTAGATAAATTTTCATGTCATAAAGACATATCCTATCTCCCTTTACATGGAAAACAGAGCTTTTGTGTTTAATCCTGCATGCTTGCTGATGTCCAAAGAATTCTAATATTTATGATATTTCAAAGATTCTTTTCTCTGTCAGTGTTAAAGTCTGCTTAACAAATCTCTCGTATTACAAATGTATAGAGGTCAAAGAGGGATATCCAAATAGATTTGAATGAGGTGCATTTTTCTACACTCTCTCTGGTCTTCTTTGGCTTCCTGGATTACCACTACCAGAATACGTGCACATAACAGTAATTGAATCCAAATCAGCAGCTTGCCTCCATCTGTGATTTATTTCATTGATCTGCTGAAGGGCAAAATTCTCTCAAGATCAGCCTTTCATTGGAAACTACAGATTATTTTCCTTCTGAAGAGGGATAGCATTATTATAAACCCCAGGCGTTTCAGACTGGAAATACATACCAAGAAGTTCTCCAAGCACAAGATGCAACATCTACTCCTACACCAAAGGCCACTTGTCAGAAAGAATTTCCTCTTCTGTACAGGAGACATTTTTCCCCTTCACTGATTCTCCCTCCTAAGGCCACTTTATATATGTCCCTAGACACGCCTAACTTTTTCATATCATAGCTTTAAGTCTTGCAGTTGTTGAACAACTTTTCATGTGAGTAGCAAGTAAATGTCAAAGGGATCACTAAAAATAGCGATACATAAGTCAAGTAGTACAATTTAGTGTCATTTAAGATGCTATAACTGTCCATACTTCTCTTGAGACTGTCATAACCTCCCAATTTTTAAGCCATACAGGCAATTTCTAGCTGTCAGACATTTGTTCGCTGTGCTTTGGGAGAACAATTAGCAACCTAGTCCCTGGGGCCAAGCTAGCGATATATTGACCCACCTACATAAAAATAAGCTAGTGTTTACATTTTGTTTTACAAGGGTGGTTGGTAACAAATTTCACCAATGATTTCCCCAAATCCTTCAGAACAGTTTGCATTTATTCTCGCACTTGTTGTTTAGCCAGGTATAGTATGCCCTAGCAGATCAAACCAAAGTTTCTTTGAGTAAATGAACTCTGTAAGGTGAGACACAGGCCAGGGGATGATTAAAGGCTGTATGTCTATCCCTGGGATGCCAGCGTGTGGGTGTAATGTATCCACGTTGTTCTCAGGGCAGCTTAGCATCAATGTGCCCTGCCTTTCCCAGAAGATCTGGCTGCCTATGACATAGGCCTTTTCAGCAAGGAGCATGCACTGGCTTGCTTGCCCAAGTGTGGTTATTTGACAGTGCTGTAAGGCGCTCTAGGACCAAGGGTAGAAACACATGCTGAGCCTGGCTGGCCTCTCTTCTGCTACAACTGCCCTTGCTGCAAGGAGGGCATGCGGACACAGACCAGGCTGGGCAGCATGCACCAGCTTTCTCCTCCCTCTGAACTTGGGTTTGCTCAAGGCTCTCACTGGAACCACTTGTTTTCATCAAAACATTTTGGTGACCTTGGGCACCAAGGTGCACTTAGACCCTTGTTCAAAAGAACTAAAAACAGAGTAGGCCAACATGATGCATTATCAGCCAAGTATGTCAAGACTTTTTGTCCAGAGTGCTGGAAACCATTTGGTCTCTCTTTGAACGAAGGCCAGACTGGGCTCAGCTTTGGCCAAGAGAGGTAGTGGGGAGCTCTGGTGGATGCACAGTAGATTTCCTCACCTCAGTGCATCCACATGAAAATGAAACGGCATTATTATGCTTGGATCTACTGTTTTCAGAATCTAATCTCAGTGGGAAATTAGTCACTGGAGAATAGGATAAATGCTTGCCTAGAAAAGGGACCTCATGAGATGAATTAGTTGTCAGCCTCTGCCCTCTTCCCCAATACACAAGTCCTTACTCAAATGCTAGTCATCAAAGCAATTAGAGAATTATATTAGCTGGTCATCAAGGCAGAAGTTCTGTAATGGTGTGAAGTAAATAGGGATATTCCTAAACATTTTACCCATCCACTCATCCCTGGCATGAGGAACTAAATTCCAGCTCTCCATACATGCCAAAGTTCATATCATTCAATGTTCATGTTCAACAGTTGTATTCATAAATTAAACTTACAGCACATTTCTTATTAGAATTTAAAAGAATGAGTGAAGTAATCTTTTTTCCCCTGTGGAAATTTCTTGGCACAAGTTCTTCAGTACTTTCCAACATGATTTTTGAAATGTCTTTCTAAAAAGTAGAAAGTCAGTGCATATTTACTTGGCCTTAGATAGGTTTTCAACCTCTGGTTTGCTGTTGCATAGCCTAGGAAAACAAAAACAACAAAACAAAACAAAACAAACAAACAAAAGCTTCTCCCTCAAGTGAAAGGAGTTTTATTTGTTGTGATTCCAGGGCCAAGATGCTATTGAGCTCATGCCCACCATTGGCTATTTTCATCTGCATAGTCCATGTTGTCCTTTTATAGGGCTCCTGTCAGCACGCCAGCAACCACTGCCACTCCAACAGTCCCGTTTCCTTCTTGAACCCCCTGTCACACTAACGGCAGGGCATCCCAAAGGCAATCCTATAGCCATCATAGGGGCAGGGCTCTCCTCACACCCACCTTCATTCAGTGGGACCTGCACAGTTACAGACACCGCTCTGCTCCTGGACCATGGTTTGTGAAGACACCCTTCCACTCTTCTGCACCAGTGCCAGGCTCCCTGTGTTTGCTGAGCAACTGGCCACAGCCAGACAGAGACGACGGCAGCTCCTAGCAGGGTGTCCCAGCATCGGTGCAGCCCCACCAGCACAAGCTGCTCAGACACCTTCCTCCATCCCCTGCTCACCCACCAGAAGAAGCTGATCCCATCAGCCTGGCATTTTAAATAGGCAAAAGCACTGCCTACAGCCAATGTGCACAAGCAGGCATGCAACAACAACAAAAAAAGCATGAATAGGTGTGGTGTTTTTTTGGATGCAAAATACGCCCCACGAGGCATGGATTTTGTGCCGTGTGGTGTCCTGACTCGCTGGTTGCCTTCCCTCCAGCTCACCCCCAGAGCAGCAGCGAGACAGCAGAGAGCGGGGCGAGACAACGTGCGGCCACACACGTGCTCCGGGTTGACCGTTCAGCTTCTGGGGTCCTGGGTCACAAACACACGCCAGCAGCCCGGCCTGGCACCACCACTCCCTGCCAGACAACACAGGACTTTTCCAGTACCTCTTTTCCCCCAAATCCCCCCCAACACTTTTAGGAAGCTGTCCCTCTTTTCTGCTTCCAGATTCCTCCACAAGGCAGCCAGGCCCGGCTGTCTTGGTTCAATGTCCACTGCTTATGAAAAAGCAGGCTGTGAAGCTGTCTGTCTTGTGTTGCAGAGAGACAGAGGGCTACGCTGGAGGACATCTTCCAAGGAAGAATCTGGGCACAGGCCAAGCAGTCATGAGGACAGTCATGAAGAGGTTAGAGTGATGGTGAAGTTTCTGGAAAGGCCCATGAGGCTGCCAGGGCTGAAGCAGGCATGATGCTCATCTCTGAGAGGTGCACTGCCGCCGTGGGGGGTCTGGTCTCAGCTCCTCCTAGAAACTGCCAGGACTAGCATGCTGGGGCACAGGCCTGGTGTGCAGAGGGTGGGGAGGGTCTGAAACAACTGAGAAATAGTCTTCAGAAGTGCTGCGACCTTTGCAGGCAGTTGGTCTGGGCCTATTTTTTGCTCTCTCACTGGCTTAACCTTTCTCCCTACTTCTTCCCTTCTTAAAATTGCAGCCAAAACACTCCCCAGATCCCTGTTACTAATCTTCATCTGAACTGCCTGCTCCCAGGGCCGCTAAGCTCAGCACCGCTCAGGCTGCTGTGTTGGCAAGAGAAGGAGAGACGCTTCTGCTCTTTCCTGGTTTCTAACAAGCACCTCTTGGGAGACATCTTGAGAGATGCCTTGGGAAGTTGTCTTAGGGAGATCCTAGGCCTCCAGAACAGTCTGGGAATCGCACCCCTTCCATCACCACTTCCTCTATTTGGAACAAATGCCGTTCAGAGAGTCTTGGGAATAACTTAAATGATTACTAATTTTATTCCACAATGTGTCTGAGATGTTCCCAGAGCAGCCTCAGACCATCTGCAAAGCGAATTTCTTTCCAGAACCAGTTCTTCAATGCGCTAGGAACTCAAGCCAGTCAGGACAGCCAGTCAAGCAACACAGGCCATGTGGACACTGTTTTTTGAAGAGAGTTTTCCTATTCAAAGCTGCATTGCCCAATGCATTTTTCCAGGTCTGTTGGCTAAGTTGCCAGTCCTGATTGGAAGCTTGGCCTGAAAGGAAAGAGTGAGAGTTAGTGCTGGATGAAACGATGTTGACGCACTTGGCTTGTTGCAGCATGACAGAATGGTTTCCCTTGCAAATGCCTGTCCTCTCTGGAGCCTTCATGTGAGGGTCCTGGGAGCTGACTGTTGTTTCCCTGTTTCTGAGTATTTTTGTGAATCCTTGAAGACTGCAAGGCATCACCCACGCATGTCCTGTCCCATGGGGTCAGGCTAGAAAGCCAGTCCTTTGCTCACAGCCCGTGTGACTTGGGAGAACGCATGTGTTTTATCCCAGGCAGTATTAACAGCCTTTGGCTCCCAGTGGTAATAAGGCTTTGTCATGTTACTGACCTGTGTCTCATCTCCTGACTTGGTGACATGGGAAAGGACAAGTCCTAAGTCCTCTCACGCAAACGTGTGCACAGTCCCAGCAAGGGTTAGCACCACCACTTGGCGATAGCAAAAGAGACCCCGTGCTCGTTCAATGCGTATGCCCTGTGTCCTGGCTCCAAAATCCTGGACAGAAGAAAGGGGAGAAGCCTCCTCTGTACATGTAGGCAACCAGACAGGCCAACTTTGTGTAGGTGGAGTCTGGCTGCCGTGTCCTCTGTGGGCTGCTGGGCAGAGACGCAGACAGCCCTGGGGAAAGGGTGCAGAAGGCGGCTAGCCCAGAGCTCTGTTGTCTGGCCCACAATTTTCCCTATCCCCTTCTTTTGCTAGGAGATACTGGTGGATAACGTGAGTAATGCAGTGCTTATGTGGTCTGCTGCATTTCTCCTGTGGACTGTAGGTGTTTTGATTTTGTGGTTTGAGTGTTTTTTTTCTTTTTTTCCCCTCTGTCAATAATTGAAATGAAAGGTCAGGAGGAACAACCAGAAAGAGGAATAGAAGTACTTGCAAATTGAAGTAAGCTTCTGGCTGGGCATCTTGGCTGGCATCTGTGTTTTGCACAAAATACTCCAGTAGCTTTTGCGGTTAGAGATGATCAGAGCAGCGCAAGCTCCAGCAGAAGAGCCTCTTCTGACCCCTCGCTGGCCCGTGATGTAGGTGCAGAGAGGAGGCAACAATGCCATCAGCAAAATTTACAGTAGCTACAGGTACTCCTTGGAAATCTCCCAGCCTGCGACTGACAACTCAAATACCGAAAACAAGGCAGGGTTGAACTAAGTTCATTCACCAGATTGACAGCCAGGTTCTAGAGTGGATAATGGTAATCAGCACTCTCAATGTGAGTTTTAATAGACATGTAATTCAAATCCCTGTATTGAACTCAGCATGTCCAATGAATATTTGCTTTGTATCTCAGTTGTATACCGGAGGCTTAAATGCAAAGGTATGAATCTCTCACTAACTGAAGGAGGTCTCAACGCAGTGCTGGCTTTAGCCTGTTGCAGGAGGCTGGCCAGCATCGTTTGTCCTTGCTTCTCCATCAGCTTTCTAGCACCCTAATAACATACCTGTCTTGTGTCTTGCCAGTTTGAACAGAAACGAATCATTTCCAGGTACTATTAAGTAAATTTTTCACACTTACAAATTAGCTTTTCAATTCCCCAGCGTCTTGCTAGTGGTGGCAGTCATTTACCTTTTAATGTGTCCTGTGGATACATTTTGGGTAATTGGAAATAGGCCAAGGTGAATATCAAGAAGATCCAAAAGGAGAGGACTGTAGTAAATAGGGAGAAAAGTAGTCTGGTTTTCTTAGTGAGCATGGAGAACAATTAAATTAGTTCCAAAGAGGCTGTAGAGGTAAAATTGATTGGGTTTAGTAACTACACCTGTGGGGAAAACAGAGACTTCTGGACTGAGTCCCTCTGTGATAGGCAAGGGCAACAAAACTACAAATAAGTCATTCAACAAATTTTCTTCCCTTTCTAGCTTTTCTTCTTTTTCAGTTCACTGGAAAAGAAGATATTGAAAGGCAAGGAGATGAAAGGAAGAAAATCCTAAACCGAGTCTTTTCTAAAATTCAGGCTGGGATGAACAAAAGTTCAGAAATTAGTCTGTACATCTTCCCTAAAATTACCATGAAGTATTATCACCATTTTTGTCCAGCTCTTATGGACAAAATGTTAAACATGATTTTGCAACAATAGGGTCACAAGAAAGGGCTAACATAATTTTTGGCTGTTGGGCACAGACAGATACGATTGAAATATCTCCTTTCTCTGCTAACCAAAAACACATACTGCAATCAGATTAAACTACGTAAAAAATGATGAGGGGTCTTGAAAGGATTAATTTATGAAAGAAGATTTACAGATCAGAGGTGTTAAATGTATTTTTTAAAGGATGGCCATTTCTAATAACTGAGAACTTTAGGTCATGCAGATATGTATGTCAAAAAAGGGAAGAAATAAGCAGGAAAAGTTCCACAGTTCCATGTGGAATTGTCTCCCACAGGAGCTGGTGGAAAAGCGTGGTCATTTTGATTAGATCTGACCAAACAGCAGACTCTAGTACAACCCTGCATCTTCATAATATTGATCCTCATGATCAACCTTATTAACTTCTTTCATGAAATTTCCTCTCATAAAGAGTTCATTTTGTTTTCAAAATTAAGCAAGATAACCAGCACTGCAAATCTGATACAGACAGGTTACAAATAGATGAAAACAAGGCAGGAGGTGCTATCAGGATCTTTCCTAAACTGCTGCTGTGGCAGCCTGACAGGTAGCATTAACAATTCTGACATCTCTGCAGGAATCATTGCACTCAGTTATGCAAGAACAGAAAATGCTCTGATCACCTGGTTCCTTTTCAGTCATCTGCTGCATAGAGGTTAGACTGCAGTGAACCGCCAGATCTTATCAAAGCGTTGGGAGTTAAAAAAAAATGAGTAGGTCTGTGAACAGCAGAGCCAATAGAGCCTGGTCTGCGAGGAATTGTGTCTTGCGGTTGGGTTCTCTGATGTCTAATAAGGTGTGAGTTTTGCTTGAAGCTTTCCACACAAGAGGAGCCTTCGTTCACCATTTCTGTCTCCCACATGAATTCTCTGATACTTCATGAGGGGTCTACTCATGCCACATTGACTTCTTGGAACTGGCACAAATAGGATCTCTGCCTGTAATCTCTCTTCTGTTGTCTTGACACCTATGGACACACACACACACATCCTTTGTGACCTGTCTACTTCTAACAAATGTGGTTTAGTTTGGTTGTGTGTACGCCCCAACCACTCCTTCCCACCCCATCCTCCCCCTTCCCTGGAGGCTTTTGTGGGACTAGAGTGAAGAGCTGAGTTATCCAGAAAAAAAAAAAAAGAAAGAAAGAAAAGAATTTAAAAAGTTCTTTGAGTGGGCCAGATCAACTATCTGTGATCCAGCTCCAGGAACCAGGTTCCCCCATGGGGCTTCACGAATGCTTGTGCCAACACAAGGAAGGGGGCATGAACAGGGGCCTGGGGGCAGGAAGGGTGCTGGGTGGCTTCTTCCAGCAGCAGGTCTATCTTCTGGCAGCCTGGGATGAACTTGCAGTATAAAGAACATGTCTGGAAGGTTAAAATGTAGCCCCCGAAGAAAGTTCACTGGCTGAAGTCAGGCAATACGTGTTCACATGCGTTCACACAGGTGAGCTGGCGGCCGCCAGTTGGGTGCTGGGATTGGGCTGGGGCAGGGGTTGTTTCTCTGACAGAAAGCACCTCCTCACTGAAGCTGGAACATAACAGGCACAGAAGACCTTTCCTTATGGACACATAAGGCAATGCTTTCTTCTCAGATAAAGGCAGCTTCAAACTTCAGATTTCAAGTGGAAATCTAAATGGCAAAAGTTACAAAAAGGAGAGTAATTGTTGAAAAGGAACCATCTTCATGGGACACCACGTTTTTTACCAGCTGCTATTCCCATTCCATGTTCAGTGCCACACACTTCATCCTACAGGCAGGCTGTAAAGCCCTGGTGGCTGCAGCAAACCGGTGGGAGCCAGGAGAGTTGCAGACTGCAACCTCACCTAAATACGTGTGACTCAGTGTGTAACTGTCTAAATCACTTGAAGTCTTTTTGCCTTCGCCCACCAAGCTCAAAGTCTGGGCAAGACATGGAGGTGAAAAAGAAACAGATGCTGACTTAAGCCTATCTGAGTATGTCAGAAATAGGTAGCTGGTGGTGAACATTTCTTTCTGCGGATTAAACTTTACTCTGTATGATGCTCTGGTCAGAAATGATATGACTATCACAGAGAAGCAATAAACACAGTAAAATCTTGGCAAGCTAAGGAAACCCATGGTAAACCATCTATTTAGATGAGTATCATTCACATACACAGCAGCTGTTTTAGTTCCCATGGCTTCTGGTAAACTGAAATGCTGTTTTATAGTAAATCTCATTGCTTTTAAACATCTTATTTTTTTGCTGCTACTTCCTGTAGACTTCCTATCAGCTATCATTTTAATTGATTCTGATATTGCCCTGGTAACGTAAATTTAACTGCTTTGTGTTTTGATGCACTGTTTAAAAGCTCTTGCACTCTTCTTCCTTTGCTGCTGTAGTTGTGTCAAACATGCCCTGACTGATTTAGCTTTGTCTGCCTGTCTAGTCAGTGAGGACTAGAAAATTTACATTCATGCAGAAACACCGAGTTAATAATGATGAGGTGCTGAAAAGTTTTGGGTCACATCCAAATATGCGTTTCTGAAAAAGAGACCCAAGGCAAGAACTACATACTCAGAAAAATGTAAAATTCAGATTCACTTTTCAACCTTACAAGGGTTTTTGTCTTGATTTCAAAGGAAATTCGGTTCAGTTACACACATGAAACTTCAACAATTTGAGGATGTAATCCTGTAATTCTTTGTCAGGCAAGTCTCCCATTGACTCAGTGATTTCAAAAGCCCTGTTGCCTGTGTATGAATGGCAGGATATGGTGTAAATTTATGATCATGGAGAGCTCTGCTGTGTCTTACTTTCACATTTTTTTTTTAATTCCCTTTATGGGAACATTATGGGGAAAAGATCCTGGCCTCAATTCATTCATCTGGAGCTCTGCCACCCACTTCCACGTAGCCAGGCTTCCACCCGTTGCTTTTTAATAGACAAATAAATTGCGGTACCTCTGAAAACAGCATCTCCAGATTGAGCCTTGAAACAGCATCCAAATATTGACAGACAGAAGATGATTAATTTTAAGCAAATGAACAAAAATTTTTTTTTTTAGTCGATGGTGAACCAAGGGTGCGTGACTTAATGGCATTGTAGCACAAAAGTGCGCTCTACAGCAAAGATCTTGCGGTGCAGTGACTATAGCTTTTGACAAAGAAACTGCTTATGGCTAATGTGCTAACTTGCTTATCCTCCCAACCTCCCTTTTTAATATGAACTGTCGTGATAGAAGGTAAAGGATAAGATGGATTAATAGAAGAGCTTTTCTCCGCACCTAAATCATGTACAAAGTATGATCTATAGCACAGCTGGTGTCATAAAATAGAGATGTGATATCATTACCTTGACATTATCTCCCTTGCTACCCTTGAACTCCGGGGACTTAATGTCCTTCAAATAAATGGTATTTAAACAAACCACTTTTCAAATGATCTTGTGGAGCCTTTTTAATCATTACCAGGAATAAATGGTCATTGCTAAGAACTGGATTTTCCTGGCTGCACAAGCAATAGTCAGTGTGCTCAATCCCTCGTGATCAGAAGTTGGTTCAACAACTTTTTTGAGCATAATTGCATTATTTAACTAATTTGAAAACTGATGCTGCAGTTTCACCAGCCCCCAATCACAGCTTTGTCATCGGGAGCATTCTGCAAACTTCTGAGCTTAATATATGAGCTCCTATGGGTTAAATGTACATCTTCTCATATCTCTGTGTTTGTGTTTCTTTCTCCATCGGTAATACCTGGATATATATCTTATTAGCCCTAAATTTCATAATTTGTACATTGGGGCTAACAAGAGCATAACTTAATCCAGGACTGGGACTGAATTCAGCAATGGCTAATCCCCACGCTTCATATGTTGGAAACAAGATTCCCCATTCTTTATCCAAATATACAATTAGTCATAGTGCTTACTGTAAAAACAGAGTGAATCTGAGAAGATGCAACTACTAGAGTGAAAAAAAAAAAAAAAAAAGCCCCAAGCAATTGGAATTACTTTCTTTCTGGTGTAATTTCAGTAGTGCAGCAACAACAAAGCTTTCCGAGCATGAGTTTCTCTCTTTAAGCATACCCATGGAGTGCAGTGGTGGATGCATGTGTGTGTTATATCAACCTTTTGACAAATATAACGATAGTTCCCATCTATTCTCATTTTTACACTGTATGTTTTAGCCTATTTCAGCTTTATGTCATGCCATCATTCATCTGAATGGGTAGCTGCGGATCTTAAACACTGGCATTTATGTGTGAGATGTAGTAAACTGGGAAGTCAGATGGATCATTGTAGACAAAAAGGAAAAAGCTGTTATCTAACAAAATCCAGTGCTCCATATGTCGTCTTGCAGGTGTCCCCTTATATTCTCGAGCTGGGTACTTAATGGCTCTACTTTTTGCATAAGCACTATCAGATTTTCTTTACCTGTTTATATCGTCATGTCCACCACTCCACACAAGTATTTCCTGCCAGAGAATTGCTCTTCATGCCAGTTCGATGAGAGCTATTTCTCAGCAAAGCCATCATTGCTAAGTATGAACTTTCCCCCATCCTGAAACATTTTTTAAAAAGCTGAGTTGTTCTGTGAGACGAGATATGCATCTTCCTCGGTATATAAGTCCAATGTCACAGATTTTTTGAAGGTCAGTGGAATAGCCTCAGTTCAACGGAGCAAAGCAGGCTTTTCTCCTCATTGCAAATTACTTCGCCTGAAGATAGCGATGTTTATTTTAGCTGTGCAAAGCCGAAGCCCAGACTGTGCCCTGCTGTACTTCTGCTCTTCTAGCACTAGTTGGGGCTCACTGCAAAGAGAACAACCCCTGTCCTCACCGGCTGGCCGGAGGCGGCACTTTCTTCGTGGGAAGCTCGACTCAGTGCCATTCCTCTACTCCCTAGTGCGGTCCTTCTTCCTTTTACAGCAACGACTTACAGATACTGCATCTCAAGTGACTGTGGAAGTATCTAGCACTTCTGGAAAGCCTCTCCTTTGAGGAGCTCAAAGGCTGTGTATGCCTCCACCAAAAAGCAAACGTAGGAGCTAACTAACCATTACCATCCCAATTTTATAGGTAAAGAAAACTAAAAGGCAGGTAAATAAAGCAGCTTTCTCAAAGGCAGAAAATAAGACTACCATAGGCTCCAGAACAGTATCTAGGTAGACCATTTGCCAACCCTTTCTTCTAATACTGAATAACTTGCCATCTAAAAAGGTCCTAAAATCCAAGCATGATTTTAAGGATGTAAGCAATACCGCTGACTTCACTAGAACTACTTACGTTACAGCATTGTCTAAAATGTTGAGCCTTGATTTGGTTTTATCAATGTATCAATTGTTTCACATTCAGGGAGATGGCTTTGCCAGCTCTGAAGAGGAAACCTAAAACAGAATAAACTGCAGTATCTACGGTTCTGGGCGAAGTTTCAATTTTAATCCTAAGTAGCCCTAAATCCATTCTTAGTAAGATATGAATCATTGTGTTTATAGTCAGAGCTACAGAGATAAAATTCGGCACAGTCTGTAAAAACAATTCTGTATTAAAATGCAAAACTACAGTTCCTTTTCAAGTCCTAAAACCTGATACCTGACAATAAAAAATATCACCCTCTTAGCAGAGGTGCCAACTCTCTGTTCAGACAGGAAAACCTGCCACAAGGCTGGTCTCCATTTTCCAGTCTCTGTGAGAAATGGCCTTTCATGGTCAAATCATTCAAGCTACAGAACAGATTTTCTTTCCTTTAGATTTTTTTCAGGTTTGTTTGCTCTGTCCCCTCCTCACAGCCCATGTTCCTCTGGTACAACTGATAAAAACAATGTCTTTTATTGCTGTAGGCAGCCAGTCCTGCCTAATACAATAGCAGACAAGACTTGGCGAGACTGCAAAGCGCAGGTGTTTGGAGTATTGTGGTCATCCAAACCAGATGCTGAGGAGATGGAGCACCTGTTTCCCTTCTTTTCGGCACTGGAGAATACAGCACTGTGCAGGCTACAGAAACAGCCTGAAATTAATAGCGCTGCTGCAGTTTTCCCTTGACAGGGGAGCAGAGATGTACCATCTACAGCTTTTGCGAGCACTCCTGTGAGTGCTCATACACACGTGCTGGATTTTTATTTTTTTTCGGAGCAACAGGAGGGAGTCAGAGATGGGTCTGTAACTTCATTTCTCTCCACATTATTTTATTTGTCATTAACCATGCCCTGGCATTAAAAAAAAAAAAAAAGTTGATTTTTTTTATAGCCCTGACAGCATTAAAGTTAAACCAAAGACCAAAGCTCCTCAGATTAATGTACATTTTATTTCTATTTTTACAGGTTCTGTAAGTGTCTCTTTTGGATGCAGAAATGCAGTTACAGTACCATGTTCAGGATAGCTGTCTCGCTGCTACTGCCTCTGCAGGCAATGGAAAGCACTCTGGTGATGTGAAAGGAGTCGGGATCCTACCAATACTGAAAGGTAGTAGCAATCCTGTAAGAAAGGCCCTCAAAAATAACAATAAGCTCTCTTTTCTCTGCCTGATAGCCCCCGCGGATCACATGTCTGGGAGGCAGGAGCTGAGCCGGGAAGCCAGGCCTCAGCACGGTGCAATGCAGCAAGCCCTCCCTGGCCTCAGCCCTCGTTCCTCTGCCCCTTCCCGCCTCCCCTTCCCCAAAAGCAGCCTCTTCAGAGAGGAAGAAAAGGGCAAACATTCGTTTGCAGCCTTTGCTTGTCCAGATGGGTGACAAAACATATGGAAAGGACCAGTTTTTCGCAGGCTGGAGGACTATGGCCAACGCAGCAGGCGTAATCCTTGTTTGTGCTGTGGCATGGATTGTAGTCATTCTTTAAATGAAGAAACACAACAGGTTTTAAACGAATGGAGAAGGCATAAATGCCAACTGCTTTATAGCATTTTCTTTTTTCTTTTCTTTTCTTTTCTTTTCTTTTCTTTTCTTTTCTTTTCTTTTCTTTTCTTTTCTTTTCTTTTCTTTTTAGTTTAGGGAAATCTGGATGGTTAGCAACATTTTCCAGTTTCTGAAAGTGCTGGCCACAGAATTATTTGTGTTAAGAAAGTGTAAGTATTTGAAAAAAAAATGCCAGAAAGGTAAAATTTGAAAAAAATCAAAGAATTTTTAGGCCACGTCACTTTTAAAAATGGAGGTTCTCAAACCTACCACTAAAAAAGAAATCTTCCTTATAAAAAGAGAACAAAATGTCACTTCAGTTTTACCACAATATAATCACGCTAAGATCCAACTTGCACAGGTAAAAGAGGCTTAATGATGCTATGGTAATATCACAGGAAAATGAAAACTGTGACTATAGCTCAGAATGGCTCACAGCCATTGCTTATCACCTGTTAAAAAATGCAACCATTTTTATGCAGTAAAGTTGACTGTGCAAACACTGCCTTCTCTGTCTTTTCTCTCTCTGTCAGACAGTATGCATGCCCACCCACACAGAGTAAATATGCAAGCAAGGCTCGTGCTGGAAACGAGAGCAGCTCCAGCTCCTCAGCAATTAACGCAGCTTTCCGGATGTTTTAATTTCACAGGGATTTGACTGAAAGTGTGCAAAGCACAGAGGCAACAGCTCAGTGCATCATTACATGTGTGCCCACCTCAGAGAAGGGCTGAAATTGCTCTGGTTTCCTCAGTGCTTAGCCAGAGCCACCAGTAAGGTGCAAGTCAGTCAGAACAGTTTGGGAGCTTTTCCTTGATTCCTTACAATTCTCTGCACAGAAAGACTTTTAATAAGAGCTTTTAATGAGAGTCATTGCTACCAGTTGGTATTTATGAAAGTTTCTCTTATTTCTCCCCGGACAAGGTACACTTCTTTGCTGTGGCCACTTAGAGCTACCCAAGGAATTCCACCTCCCCAGGAACTTTAACTTTATAGGTTCTGGCATTTCCTTCATTATCGCCCCAAACCGCCACTGTACTACAGCACAGATAAACCATGTCTGAGCTAAGAGTAGAGGGATTAAAACCCCACTGCCTCGTCCTCCCCTCACCTCCCTCTAAAGAGACAGTGTTAATGAGCCAGAAATGGTTTTGAATCAGTAAAAAGGGAATTTTGGCAACTGGTGTCATATTCCTGTAAGGATTCAAAAATAAAATTAGAAGAAGAAAAACGTTACAAAGAAGCCATTTAAGCTAGAATCACAAGAGAGAGGGAGATTACCCAAACTGGGAGACAGGCAGAAGAACGGCAAGTTGGAAGACAGATACGCTGGGTAGACTTCAAGGTCTACAAAAGACTGGTTGTCTCTTCTGGGGTTTACACTCTCATTGTCTAATTAGACTAATAGGGGTAGAATAGAACAGGGGGAGATTAAAATCCGTGATAAACAAGGCATCTTTTATTTGGTATTATTGGAACTGGTTTCACTTATCTTCAGAGATCTTTCTTTTTGTGCTCCTTAATTTGTCCTTGAAGTCCTGTATCTAATCATTAGCTGAGTAACCAATAATCCTCCCCCAGCCCCTCCACCCCTTTTTATGACCAACTTTAATCTTTCAACTCAGTGAAAAACATGTTTCCCCTATCATAACTAGTTTAACAAAAATTCCCTTTCAAGTTTAGATTGTGCAGATACAATGGCTTTCCTGCAGCTTCATGCTGGAGAAAGGAATTTACATTAGAAAAAAAAGAGATTTATGATAGCATTGTATTTCCATTTGAATATGGAGAGTTAATAACATGCATATGTTTTTTTTATTATTATTATTTTAAGGTTTAAGCTATGCCATAGGCAAAAGGAAACCTGGAAACTGTGGGACTGGCAGAGCTCAATGAATAACCTAATCTGGATTTCATTCACAAACAGCAGCTCACACACAGGGAAAGGGCTGGTGTGTTTCGCCAAATCGGAACTGGAGTAAGTGCCAGGATTTCCTGATTTGTTTACATTTCTCAAAAAACTTTTTTCCCCTGGATGAGGCTAGAATTAGACTTCCTTTTCCACTTTTGGCCCTTTCCAAACTATTCTTGCTTGACATATTCTCTCCTTTTCCCTGTATTCTCCTTTGTTCCAGTCTCAGCTGGCTCTTTTGTCTCGGAAAACAGAAAAGGCAATGAAAGATGTCAATCTATGATAATCATGATAATGTGGCCAGGTTTGCATGACAGCAAAACAATGCCACAGGCTTTTCCAACACACTTGGATCCACCATTCTTTCTGCAATGATTCAGAGGGGAGAGAGTGCGATCTCTCTGGGGCCATATACTGGAACAGTGGTGTCACAAGGCAAATGAGAGAAAAAATCGCAATGAAAGCCTGTCACTGAGTTAATCAGAAAGCGGAGGGGGCCTGTTGCACAACTACATCACCTCTTCATCAACTGACTGGTCTTGCTGAGCCTCTGAAAATATCGTTTTCCCTACCAGTCATTTTTCACTTTCACTAACTTTACTGTACGTTACCCATTGTCTGCAACCTCAGCGCAATCACTGCAGAAACTTGTTTTGGAGACCTTCTGTGTGCCTTTGTTTATAGCCCTTTGATCATCCCACAGAAAGAAAAACACTGCAGCTTGGACCGAAGCCATTGTTTTCTTAGCAATGACAAGAAAGCCAGCCTGCAATCAGTGTTTGATGCGCATGTGTAAAAGCGCTGGTAAGGACTTCCTACAATTCTGGGAAGAGCAGCAGAAATATTTAGAGCTTGGGCACCTTGCTGAGTATCAGATAGGGTTTAAAATCCCTGATGCAGCTCCTCTGCCATGGCAGAACAGCAGCTTGTGGTGTTGCTTCTAGTAGCAGTACTACAGCAATGCTAAATTACTCTTCTCAGGATGTCAGCTCCATTTTGCCCTAACTCTTGCAGTCAGAGAGCACTGGGAATGGTTCACACTTCACTTGGATGAGGTGGTGGGGAGGGGCTGCAGCAGGCAGGGAGATTCAGTGCAGAGGCAAAGGGTTCAAAGCAAGGAGAAGCAGGGGTGCAAGACTGGATTTCTGCATTTCAAACAAGTGTTGTCAGCCAGGATTTTAGCTGACATCACTCTGCTGACATCAGTGCAACAATGCTGATTTACACCAGCTGATGAATATGTGTCTGGGAGAACAGGATGATAGGATGGTGGTGCAGAAGAGTTAGTCAAATAGGAAAAGGAAGCAAGGGGGAGAAAGATGGAGATAAAAGGGGAAGAAGAGACGTGATTGTGGGAGTCAGGAAACATCAGTCGCAATGTATGGCTGTGGGAAAATGCTTAGAAGAAATTGCATCAGACTGGATAACAATTTTGCAATTTCTGCAGCACCTTTTTAAGATCCCATACGGAGACTACTGGGCAGAATGTATGTGGCTGGATATTTGGAACAAGTCCAACCAACAGGCCAAATGCAATCAGTCATCTGTGTTTGCTAGTGCTGTGTACTGATGTTTCCTGTGCACTTACTGGACTATATGTCTGCTTTGGTTGCTCTGAATTCTGTTTTTCACCTTTAAGTATTTGTATCATATTTAATTGCTTACACTGTGTATAAGCACCCATTTTTAGAACATCATCTGATATGGCGATATATGGACCAGAAATCACTGTTCCACTGTTACTCAACAGATGGAGGGGTAAAAGAGAGAGAGATGGGGTAAAGCTACATGAAAGGGAAATGGCTAACTTTGGAAAAGGGGAGTAAGCTACCAAAAAGGGTATTAGAAAACAGCTTAATACATGAAATCACTAGCCAGCTTCTTTTGCTTTAGGAAATCTCTGCAGAGAAGCAAGAGGTCAAAAGCTGTTTTGCTTACATGACTGACTTAGCTGATCTCAGTAGGGCTACTCATGTGAGTAAGGTGAGCAGGAAATGGATTAATGTCAGCAAGCGGCCTTCACTAGAAACCCACACCTACCCTTTCTGCTTCATCAGTTGTCTGAGCCTGCAGTTTCACTATTAGGTTTTGGTGGTACATTTTTAGATTTCCAGTTACAGCTTGCATGACAACAGCCAGTAGTTGACATCTGACCAGTTACTGCCATTTAACTTTATGAGAACCATAAAGGAAGCATTCTTGCAGGAGAAAGCGTAGAGGAAAGGACAAGTGTATTTCTAGTGCTTTCAAATAATTATGATTCATGGCTTGTGACAGTTACAGTTCTCACTGACAAGTGTCCGTAATAAAGTTTTACTTTAAGTAAGCACTTCTGCTTTTTTTGCATTACTGATAGCTAATACAGATGAAACCACAAACCTGAAGAGTGCAGACTTCACCAAATGTTAGTCATGCATCATTTGGAATAACTCAGTACTTGATGGTAATTGATTTTAATTTGGATGTTCCTTTTTCCTTTTCTTGGAACCCCAAATAAATTTTTTTTCATTTTTCATACTACTCCTGATGTGGTAAAAATCACCTGATTGTTTGAGCATAAAATTAAGCCAAGAATTTCTAAAGCAGTAACTCATATGGGAGGTCATGCAGTGTAACTCATAGGGGAGGACATACTAAGGAGCCTGAAGAGGTGACCTAATGCACCCCCTTGGACCACCCAGACTTCTAGTGACAGTTTAAATGACAAGTTACATTTGAGTTATTCAGTTTCATAAAAAAAAGTTGTTTTTCCACGCCTCCACATCATATCTCCAGGAAAAGAGCAGCTGAAAACTGCAGATGCAGCGTGACACAGCTCCTTTCCTCTGCCCAAGGCCATGAGCTGATGATCTCCATGCTGTTCTGCTGTAGCCCTGTCACTCCTGACCTGAGCTTCAAGGTACACTGAGAATATTGTGAGTCCTCCCAGCAGTGTCACACACTAGCATGACAGTGGATTATTTGCCTCAGGCAGGGGTCATCCTTGGGCAGCAGGATGTCTCTGGAAGCTCATGAATTCCATCCAGTGGAGAAAAAGTGGTAGCCAAATAAATGGCGTAGGCTGCTTACAGTGATCTCTGTCTTCTACGGGAATGAGCTGTTGCCGAAGAACAAGATTAAGTTTATAGTCAGCAGGATGTGGCTGCTAACTCAAGATGATATTTGCAATTAGCTAACCATGGCTGCCGTGCAGCCTGGGGGTCCACAGGACGGTGGTGCAATAGGCGAGTGGATCTGGACATTGGCCTGAAATTTTTGGTAGAGATCAGCCAAGCACTCAGACTGTGAATCCAGAAAACCCCTTCAAATTGGAATGTAAATCATACTTGAAAGCACAAGTTACTTTTTACTATCCTTAGACTACAGTATAGGAAACATGCCTGACTCAGAAGAAATCTCAGTGTTCCACACACAGACAGGGAATTCCTTTTCTGTTACATTTACAACAAGCAGCATGATCTTTTTTTTTTTCTTTAATGAACTGTTTTTGAAATGCAACATTTTCAAGTGCATTTGCAACAACTCCAGAAGTGAGTCCAAGATGTAGTTCTTCTGTTTCTCTTGATGGAATTCATATTTCTTTGTTGTGAACATGCAGAATTTATGTAAAATGACAATCCTTTTCCCCGCAAGATCCCCTTCCCCAGCCCAGACCCCTAAGCTTTCCTCTGTCCTTGTGTGATTACAGGAAAAACAGGACACAAAGTGGAACCTTTGCAAAACTCCACTTTTTTAAGCCTTTTTTTTTTTTTTTTTAATGGAAAGACCATGATGGGGCCAACAAAATCCATGTAGCTCAGTAGCCTTTCTTTAACCTCAGCCAGCTGAGTTTGGCTAAGCAAAGAACAGAAGAAAACAGGCAAACTCAGGAGAGACTTCCTTGGGTAAAGCCATGTAACTGCCAGAAATCAACAGTTCAGAGAATTTTTGAGCCAGAGGTTGCATCTGGGCCATTGTTTTTGATGTTCATCAATGGACCTATTCTTTGTAAAATGCTGTATTCCTATTTTGAATCCATTTATATCTCTTGGCTTCCACGACATCCTGTGACAATGAGTTAATTATGCTTTGGGTGAAAAAATTACTTTTTTTTTTTTTCTCCAAACACTGTGTCTCATAATTTCATTTAGTGTTCCCTCTTGCATGGTAAGAAATAGTGAATAAATGGTGCCCACTCACCTTCCTTATATCATTTAGTATAGTGGATTTGCTGAATTAGTCATCTCTTTTACAAGATGAAGAATTGTTGTTTTTTTTTTTAATTGATTCCACACCCCTCATCATCTTTATCAACCCTTTGTTGGCGTCTTTTCCACCTCTACTGTATCTTCTGGAGATGGGGTGAGCAGAACTGCTGTGGACTGTGACAACTGTGGAAATAATCTTGGAGAATCTAACTCACCATAATGTCAAATCACATATATTGTAAATTTCCTCAAACACCATGCTTTCTACTTAAGCTCCATTTGTTGCAATGGACTAGATGAAAAAAAATAAAACCTGAAGTTTCTGTTTCTCCATTTCTAAAGCACACCACTCTCAGGACCATCTCTGGGTTTTGTTTTTGTTTAGTTGTTTTTATTTGGGAGACTGATTCATGATTTTGGGGGCTAGCAATAATGCACATATGTACTTCCCAGGACTGTCTTAGGTTTCTGGCTCATCTCTCTTTCTCACACTTCTGGCAACATCATATCCGAGTGAACTCAATCATAAACATAACTTATCCCATTTTTGGTGTTATGCTGTATTAGTCTCTAAGGAAAGCTCTCACTATTTACAATTTCATAGCATGTTTATGTTTGTGATCTCAGCCGACACAACCCATTCAAAGATAGAGACATCAATTAATTAAGCAGTTGTTGAGATCAGAAATCTGACACCCATATGGTGTCAAATTAGTGTCTGAAAGCAGTTAACTGCTAAGAGAAGCACATACATCTGTTAAAAGAGATTAAAATGAATTATCTATTAATTACTATGAGTTTCTTGATTGACTTTAAAATTATACTGCTGAGCCAATTCGTTTTGTGTTATTCATCTTTAATGTCATCACTTGTAAATAAAGACTTACTTCATAAATATCAAGTTCCAAGCAAATACTAAGTACCCTCTAAAAAGCAAGGAAAGGAAACTCAGCTGTGAAGAGATGCCACAAAGCATGTGCTATGTGTTTTTCCATTCCTAGGAACTACATAAAACCAGATGTATGCAGGATAGAAATGTTGCCTGATACAACAATGAGTAATAAAGAGTATCTCACAATCATAGGATGCATGACACAATAATGAATTGTATATTACATGCTTGAAAAACACAATTAAAACTGTCAATTTCTTTCCAGTGGAAGTTCATTGGCAGAATTGTGATATAACAAAAATTCCACTTCAGGTCTTTCATGCTATTTTCCTGTTTTCATGTACTCACGAGTAAGAAAAAGTGCAGATGTTGGAAGCGCACACACTGTCTCTCCCTGTATCCAAGGAAATAATTGTTTTAAAATACACAGTTATCCGGTTATCAATGGCTTATTTTTAACATCCTAAAGTCAAAACTACATCTGCTTTGATTACATTGGATCACAAGTCAGACGTGTCTTAGTCAGGCCTCCTGATGCAGAAGGAAATATTCCTGCTAACTCAAATGGTGACATTCTTTCTTCTGAACCAATGACTTGGTATTATTTTTATGAGGATATATATTCTGTTTCTTTAAACATGTAACAGGAAACCAGGCAGGATGAGGATGGGGAAAGTCTACAGCAGCAGCTCTACAGTAAGGAAAGAGAGTGCGGGCACACATGCTCACATAAGGAAAACACTCCTTACTTTAATACGTATCCTTGTACAGGTTTTCAGAAAAAAAAGATGACTGTTTCTGTGACTGCTTTTCCCCTTACATTATGTGGGGAATGCTATGCTGCTGCTCATGCATTCACGTGACAGAAAGTAAACACCGATCATTAAAGCTCTCAGAGAACTGGTGTTAATCTGACTGCACTGTGTAAGACCATCACCAGCAAACAGATCCCGGCTAACTGTGTTCATGGGTAACCGCATCCAAAAATATTTAGTGGTTTATGGATAATAAGCAATGCTTTGGCTCCACCTGGCCATGCACTAGGGGTCAACACCAGTCCCCAAGCCCTAGTGCAGTATGCTCCTGAGGTGGAACCCCACGTGCTAAGGTTGCCCTGTCCTGCGCAAATCTTGGTAGCAGGGGTCTCTGTGCTGCATGGACCTCTGTGCAGGTCCATTCAGCACTCCCAGCCCTAATCCTGCCCCAGGGGACAGGTGACTGTGGCAAGGTCAGGTAGCTGCAGCTTGGCCATGGTCCCAGCCCAGAAAGCCCCTCACTGTCAAGACTGGGGAGCACATTCCAATCTTGGAGGCGTAATGCAAGTGTGGCATACGCTTCTGAATATAAAGGTCTTCCCTTACCTAAGACTCAGTCTAAGTAATTGTCAGGCAAGCAACCTGCTTTCTACCTGCCATATTACTGGATAAAGTATGTAGAAAAACTTATTTGGAGGTTATCAGCAAAATGACTACTTTAGAAACTTTATCCCCTCCTCACTCATTCTTGCAGTGATCTTCTGCACATGCTGTGCAGGAAAGCTAAGAAACAGCTGCCTGAAGTACCCTGTATCTGCAAGAAGACTGCAGCTTTCTTGTCATTTCCTTAGAGAAAACAGGAACTAAACTGCTTAACACCAACGAACTTCTCTACTTCTAGCGTAGGCAGATCAATAAATCTTCAAACCACTGATATCAAAGGCTAGCAACAAATCTAAAGAACTTTGCAGACATTTTGGTCTCCTGAGCACAGATAATGATCGATGACACCTTTGTCTAATAGTCAAGCTTGTAAGCTAAATCTACAGATTTAAGGAAATTAATATTTCAGGGGAATAGCTATCCTGCCAAAAGCTTCCCATTGGCTTTACTCCAAAAGGGAAACTGAAACAGACAGCAAGATTATCAGATACATAATTTTAAAAGTCTCTTTTTGGGAGGAAATGTTTTGTTACAGACAAAGTTCTGGTTCGTTAATGAAAACTANTCCTCTTTCTAGTTTTTCTTCTCATTTCAACCATTAAGGAAAGCCGGCACTTTTCTCATGTAGGGAAGCATCCCTGGAGTCACTAAATAAGATATATATTATAGGTGTAACATTTGGGATGCTACCCTCCTGTTTTTCCTTCGTTATCTGCAGGTAACCCTTCAGAGAATTACAGTGGCTTTATTTTACCCTAGCTGGAATATTTTTGTACACTTCCTCCCTGTGTTTGTTTTATACAGTCCTGTTTCCTCCTAAACATGGTTCAATTTCAGGCACATGTGATACAATCCTGCATGCTTGGGGAATGTAACTGATTAAAGTCATTAGACATTCTAAGACTTTTGTATTACTGAAGTTACAGAAATGCAAAACAGCGATATCAGCTTTCTGTAGCATTTATAGAGAGTTCAGTTACACCTGGTGAACGATCTTCACCAAACTTCTGAGTTTCACTGGTTTGATAGATTTTGTCTGCATTATAGATTTCCAAGGATGTGCCAGTTGGGCTGAAGAATGAAAGAAAATGCACAAAAATGATGCTCTGGTTAAGAGGTGCCAAATCAGACTGCTCTTAACAAATTTAATGAAATAAAAAGGCTTGCAAAAAAGGGTTTTATCATTTTTTATCATTTTCATTCATCAGTGTTTCTCTATCAAAACCAGAAATCTACTGTTTTTCAGTTAAAAAATAAACAAAATTACTCTGAATATAGCATTTCTTTTTATGTTACGCCAATAATAATTATCTTTATGTTAATGTTGAAGGTGAGTTTGATCACTGACAGTTTCAAACACTGTTCCTGCCTTGTGAAATACCATAGCTTCCCAATCATCAGTTAGAAGCCGGAGAAAGAATGCAAGGTCCCCTTATTAAAATTGTGCTACTGACATGAGGAAAGCATGGGGATGAGCCCTTTGCATCTGATGGTTCCCCACTGCCCGAACCTAGCCATGTCCCTGCAATGCTCCTTGAAAACTCATTTCTTGGCAAAAGACTTTCTGAATACACCGTAGGGCAGATACACTAAACTGAGTGAAAAAGTGCAAATCTGGTGTCTGAATTCTTAATCCCAAGACTGAGTTTTCTCCACCCAATCTCTTACCATCTTCTAATTCTTCCACACCAGCTTGAGTCATGCCGAAGAGCTGCAATGTCAAAGTCGCCCCCCAAAAAGGATTCTTTGTGCAGGCTTTGAAAGACAGCCCTAAGGCTGCCTCTTATGGGCTTCATCTCTTGCTCTGGCACCTGCAGCAGGCCGAGCTCAGACCGCTGGCAGACGTATTTTTTGGGGGGGTCACAGAGCAGCCCAGCAGTACCTCAGGGAGCACTGATGTCTGTAGGATGGTGGGGAAAGGCTCTCCCAGTTTTGGAAGCTCTCATTTCTCTCCAAATTCTCTGCCAGGACGATTCTGTGCCAGGATGATCTGGAACAGATCATGGTTGGGAAGGCACCATGGAGATTCAAATGGTGAGATCATCATCTCCTTCTTAGCATTTAAGTTCTGGTTTGCACTTCTTAAAAGGTGCTGTTCTGAATTTCACCCTAATGCTGCTTCTCTTCGAAGACTCATGTAAATTGCTGTTTACTTGAGAGCTGATTTACTTTCACCAGACCAGGGAAGAAAGCAAAATGTTCACCACACATCGGGGAAACTCGGGAGATGCTGTCGGTTTTAGGGTATAAATTCATTTCTGTATGTAAGTGGTATGGCACAACAGTCCAGATTATAGTGTCATTTTGGTAATAAATATCTGTTCTACCCAGATACTTCCAGATAAATGATACGTGATACTAGTCCTTCTTGTTTGCATCGAGTAACATCAAGTGTTCCAGAGCTGTCAAGCTACAGCCACCTGATTTTATGAACAGACAGAACTCTTACACAGTTTTCCAACACCTTTAACACAGTGGGCTGTCCTCATGCAGACTTTGCACTTCTAAAATGTACCACTTACTCCCTTCTGCTTGGTTTTAATATAACTGTACTTTACAAGGGTCAGCATCTGTACTGTAGCAGAAATAAATTTTGAATTTGCTTGCTTGCAGATTTAGGGGGATAGTATATGTGTGTTACTTTATTAGCCTGAATATGTTCTAAGTGGTACATACTCTTGTCTTGACAATATTAGAAATGCTGCTCAAACAGCCTAGGCCAGATTGACCACGTGGTTTAAGATCCATACTTGTATACATATTGGCATCCTGCAAATGTGTTGATAGTTTGCTGAAAAAGAGGAAAGCTGTTTTTAATGACTGGAGAATTATTTACAAACACATGCACTAATTGAATAAAAATCACCAACACAAAGCATCAGAAACTCACAAAATTTTACTGCTTAATCATCTTTGTTGACTCATATTCGTTTACTGGATTCATAGTAGATGAGGGGATTCATTGAGACCTAGCCTAAAACCATCCTCTGTTGGAGTGTATTGAGATTTGGATCAGGTGTGGAAAACAGTAATTTTAACCTCCTTTTTATCACTTCACTACAATCTCCTATTCTACGATGAGGCTGGGATGGGCTCCCAGAGCTATGCAGAGCTTTTAGCAGCATCGGTGGGGCTCTTGTACACAACTCTTGTTGCCAGCCTGAAGTCAAGAGATTTTGGTATAAAAAATGTTGCCTGCTGTGTGACAACTGGAATTCCTTTCTACATCTACGCTGTGAAACGAGGTCTTGAGCGACTTGCATTCTCTTGGATCCCATGAAGCTTTGTCAGGTCTATCTGAACCCAGCACAACTCTGTTTAAATTACTGGGAAGACTTAATGATATGTTAATCAGGTCCTAAAAGAGTAGGTTGTTCTGGGTATGCCTGAGATCTTACATTCACACACAAAGAGGATTAATCATGTTTCCCATTTGTATAAAACCATGAAGACTGAGGAAAATGCGTTAGGTTTTCTCACCACCCTAGGCTATGCTAACAGACCAAAAGGCATCCATTTACCTCTCTGAAGGGAAAATACTGAAAAGCCAAGCATATTTCGGTATCATCTAGCTTGCTTTGACACTCAAAAATCTTAACAGAGACTAAAGCCTTCTTGAATTCATAGATCCAGGCATTCAAACAAAAAAAAAATCCATTTAGAAATTATTTGGCTTTAACATTACCTTTATGAGGTTCCAACTGAAAGCAGGCTTGGTAGAACTGGACTCTGTACAAAGAAAGGGAAAGTCTCCAACAGAAAAAGCTATTCTCATTTTAGAGTATTACCACATGTCCACTGCCCACTGGAAGAGCTTAATTAACACAGCGCACATCTCTGCACTGATTCCAGACAAAAGGAGGTGGCTGATAACCTTGGGGTTGTGGGCAAATGAATTGCTCATCCACCTCTTTATGCAGCTTGCCAAAGCAACAGCAACAACTTGGGTTCAACACCCGCAGCAAGTAATCCTAGCAAAGCAGCATCCAGTCCAACTTTGATTTAGACAACAAAACAGGAGTAGGAGTGGTCTCAGACCCAGGACTGATTTCTTCTGAACTTGTCTTTTCTGGTTTTGGACATTTCTCCTTTGTTTGTACCCTAATTTCTGATATTCAAATAAGTTGGAAAAATTGTGTGTCAATATCTTATGTAGTAGGATGAGATGGGGACGTTTAAACAGTTTCTTTTAATCGTTTTCCATGTGGTTCTCTTAATTGGCTTGGTTTCTTTTTTCTGGTTTTGTTCTCCAACACTGATTCATTCATTTCCTGAAGTTTCACTTCACCTTGTCTGGTTTTTCCGTCTGCAGCATGTTGTTATACGCATTTGGTGATGAGAATTAGCTTAAAATAATCTGTACCATAATTACTGACTTCAGACTTGTTTGTGTCTATAGGGAGATGTCCACGACAAAACAAAATAACAACAAAGAGGGAAAACTACCATGTTCTTCCATATTTGGACAGCCCAGATGTTATTTACAGCATTGTTTATGAAGCTTTTTCTTTGCCTTGCTGGCTTTTATCCACACACGTTGTCAGTTTTGAGCACACACGTCCTGTCACATGGTGACTGTGTGCCCCTGACAAGTAAACATGCGGGAATGCAATTTATAAAGACAGGCTAGAGCAGCAATTAAGGAGAAAAAGAACTACAAACAAGACAAAGGAAATCATGCAGGAAGATGAGCTAAATCTGGTCAGAATACAGGATATCAAGGCAACTGCACTGCATGTCATTTATGCTTTAGTCACTAGTAAGTGTCAACATTAGTACGTGATGTTTGCCCTCATGAAACTTTTATCATTAGTCTGCGAGGATTGCTCAGAGGGACTTGTTGCTGCAGAACCCCATGCGTGTGATCTCCAAGGGGTGATGCAGTTCATTATCACGTTTGGCACTTACTCAGAGCGATGGAGTTCTTCATGCACATTTGGCTCAACAAACAGACAGAATATTGTAAAATCTTCTTTTCCTATAAAGAGGGAGCAGTTTCCAGTAAGGTTCCATAGGATATGTAGGACAAGGGAAATATCTGACATGCACTACATTTTCTTGCTAAAGCTAAGTAATGCCACAAGAAAAACCCAGACATTTCAGTCAATAAAATTCAGTCACATGAATATTTGGGTGACAGCAGTGAAAGGTTATGTACCAGGACCCATAGGGCCTGGGAAGGGACCATAGGCTATTGCTTATTTCCCCATTTACAAACAAACTAACTCCAGGCAAATGCTGGGATCTGGCAAATTCATTTTAAGATACTGCGGGCAGAGTAGCTGAATCTCAGGACTGTTTTATGAAGAGTCCTCTGCTCTGTAAAGGTGTGCTTTATTATCAAGGTCATGATATCAGCTGGGGGAACTCATAGTTCATTATCCCTACGTCTGGTAGGACAGTATTCTGATGGGAATCTTTCCTTCAGCTTTACCTGTCCAAGTCTACAGCTCAGAGCACACTGGAGGAGGCTCCTTCTCTGGGAATTCACTTAGCTCCTTAACTGCTCTTCTCCATTCAGCCATCTGCCATCTACTTCTCCTCTTAATCATTGCCCTAACAGTTATTGTCCTTACAGGGCAGAACCTTGATTTTTCAATCCTTCTTTGACAAACCTTCACACAGTATATGAGATGGTACTTAACTACTAATCTCATTCACTAAGGCAAAGGCTTGAACTGACTCACATGGGAACCAGGTGTACAGCTCCAAACGTTCAGTTAGTTGTGACCTGGTTCTTGGAACAAACACTCGTCTCAAGCTTAGATCTTTTACATAAAAGCACTTGCACTTTCTGTAATGGCATCGTGGTTGCCATACATGCATAATAAGGATAGTAAACCAGCACATGGTTTATATGGTCACTTTGAAATATCTGGCCAAAGGGTTTTTTGTTTTATGTTTAGCTCATCATATGCTTAACTAATATTTAAGAATGCCATGTCCAGTATTTATATTTACCTATGGAAAAGTACCCAACTGTTCAAGCAAAGCATTAAGATAATCTGAAAGTAAGGATGCTTCTCGAGTGCTGGATCCAGTCCTGTGGTCACTTTGCAAGAAGGACATGGAGAAAGTGCAGCAATGGGCCACAAGGATGACAGGAGCATCTGCTGTACAAGGACAGGCTGAGAGAGCTGGGGCTCTTCAGCCTAGAGGAGTGGAGGCTCAGGGGGATCTGATCAATGTGTATATCTTCTTTACACCTGAAGGGAAGGTGTAAAGAAGACAGAGCCAGACTCTTCTCTGTAGTATCCAGTGACAGGACAAGAGGTAATGGGCATGAATTGAAATACAGGAAATTCCATATCACTCTAAAGGAAAACTTTTTTTTTACTGCAGGGGTGGTCAGATGCTGGAACAGGTTGCCTAGAGAGGTTTTGGAGTCTCCATTCTTGGAGCTATTCACAGCCCTGAGCAACTTGCTTCTGTTGATGCTGTGCTGAGCAGGAAGGTTGGGCTAGACCAACTCTAGAGGTCACTTCCAACCTCAGCTGTTCTGTGATTCTGTAAAGGATACTGTAAATCAGATACATGTCCAGACAACATGTCCAGATACATGTCCAGACAAAAAGTATGAATTCCAAGCCTCATCAACTCAAAAAATGTCATTTGCAGGACAAGGTAGAAACCAAATGGATGCAACAGATGAAAATGATGAAGGAACTGCAGACACCTGGAGCCAGCGAGACATGAAAAGAAGAGCTTTGATTTGTTTTCCCTGGCAAACACTGAAGGGAACTTGTGGTAGGGTAAAGAGAGTTCTTATTTGTATGTTAACATTCCTCTCCACATACAGGATTAAAGAGGATAGCTAAACCAGCTACGCAAAGTACAGTTCAGTCATATTGGAGCAGCAGGTAAAGTTGCACCTAGCAAGAAAGTGGCTAAACTAAGATTGCCATAAAATAGGGCAAAGAAATGCTTGGTTTTTCTTTCCTTGACTTCAAGATTGTCAGATGCTTGAGGATGACACAGAAGCAACTAGTACTACTGCTAAGAAGAAAGGCTGAAATTAGCTATGTTAAAACAATGAAATTAAATTAAAAGCCAAGGAGATCTGCTAAGGAACGTGTGACCTGACACATTCTGACACAGCATAGAGAGCTGCAGGTGGCACAGGCACCATGACATTACTCAGTCCATCCACCTTCTCACTGGTAAAGCAGACAGAGAGGGTTTCACTCCCTTCCCATCTTTCTCTAGAAACCTATTTACTGGAAAGAACCACAAATTTGAAGAACTGGTTTGAAAATGAGAGAAGTACCTTACATTCATTTTCAGCTGATTTATATTTAGCAACAGAATGACCCAAAGCATGAGATGGGCTTTTGCTCCCTGACAGGAGTTATGTCTTTGCATCAGGTCCCTCCTGGAAATGACAGCAGCATATGCCCGTCCAGATCTGGAGGGCTATGGTAAAGACAAAATAGAACCTCAAGCCGTGGCAGTTTTACTGCCTCAGGCAAGTCCAGAACCAGGTCTGAGCCCTTGAAGAGCTGAAAATAGGATTGAGAGTCTTAGGGGCCAGCAAACTCTACAGATGACTGTGATATGCAGATTTCATATTGATAGAGAGCTATATATTAAGACAGATGTAATATATATCCTTACTTAATTTCTTTAGAGCGTTCACCTTCCCCGCCACTTTCCATCCAATACTGTGTCATCCTTTCCACTTAGAAGAAAATAGCTACTAAGGACATGGTCAGCAAACTTTATTTTTTTCCACCATTCTTCAAAGAATGGATTTATTTTTATGTTAATATTCCTATCCATATACAAAAAATGTGCACCATAAATAGCTTTATAAAGGAAAATCAGCCAAGTGGAAATCCTTCCTTTATTTTAAAGATAATGGCTCCATTTGTTTATTGCTTCTGCTGTTGATTTTTCAAAGCAAAACAGCAAATCTGCTCCCAGTTAGAGGAGCGCAACCTTTCTGTCGTGAGGAGGCTTAGGCCAGAGTTCAGGACATATCTCAGGGTATCCCTCTGTGGCAACTGCACTGCCTACTTCAGTGAAGCCGCTCACAATTAATTCTTCTGGATGTGGAGATTAAAGTAACACAGCCTTTTGCTGATAGCCTCAGGGCTACATTCAGATGGCCTAAATTCCACCTAAGTTCCTGGCACTTGCTCCACAGGGAGAGTTTACTGCAACTGGAGGGGAACCTGGGGGAAACACTGTCCACAGGGGCTCTGGTGGAACATGCAAGGTTCCCTTGTACAAAGCTAGAGGCCAGCTACTGCTGTGTCAGTAAGCCTGTTTTTGATTCAGCTGGACAATCAAGTGAGAAGGATTTTTTTTTTTTTTTTCCAGTGAGTGATATTTACATAATCCACTTCCTTAAACCTAATTTTTTTTTTTAGAAATGTCTTACTTTTTCCATATGCTTGTTAGCCAGGGTGGAGCAGATGTCCAGAGTGATCAGCATCGGCAAGTTTTTTCATTTAATAATTACATTGGACAACTGTTAAAACATGAAGTGTAGTGAAATCATCACTACCAACTTATTATGGTAAACTACTCAATTATTTTTTTTTCAGTGATTTGAGGGAAGCACTCCAGAAATCCATAAAAATTGACTGCAACAGGACACACACTAAAACAAACATAATGAGTACACTCAGTGCAGTATGCTTCTGTATAGGAAATTAATGCAAAAGAGCCATGGCACTAATGACATAATTACTGCCTTGGCAGCCATCATGATGACACCAAAGCATCAGACAAACTTAATCTTTCTCCCCATATGGGCTAAGCTCTCTCTCAGTTTACTGTGCAGGGCATCACTTTTTCTCATACGCATTTTACATTTGTTTTTACAGATTTACACAAGAGAATTGCCTTGTGGCCTACGTTGTTGTTCCCAAGGTGTCCTGTATTGGACTGTAGCATCCTGAATCCTTTTTCCAAATGTGTTTTTGTTTTGAGTAGGCTATTCAGGAAGAAGCAGCTCATATATCCCAGAAAGGAAGCTCTGGGATGCATTCAGGGCTGTGGGCCTGGAAATAGGAAGGATGCTAGAGAGGTCTTATCCCTCTACTGCCACCAAGGAAGAGCACATGGCCTTGCAAATCTTCTGAACAAGAGTACATCATTGAAAACATGTGACTGGGTAGATCCTTTGACCAGACTCTACAGCTGACGGATGAGGTATGCACTGTGGCTAGTGAGAGCATCCAGAACATGCAGCAAGAAGGGGTAATGGTGTTTGTCACCAGTAAAATGGGGAGGTTGGGTATTTGCCCCATCAACTGGCAGGGGGAGGAAGTGAGAGACTTCCTGCAATAACTCTTTAAAAGGAACATATCGCTATTTACACTATAATTTACATCCCATGTCCCTAAAATACCTGGCAGTCAGCAAAACCAGCACTTTAATAAAGAAGGTCTTGTTCTTGCCAGCCTTTTCTGAGTCCTTGCACTGTCATGCCCTCCATCCACTAGCAGTCACATGCCGTAGGCATCACACCTTCGCTGCTGTGTGGCATATGCATCACCGAGACCTAAGTCTGGAAAATGAAAGGTTCAGACTTTTCCAGAGAAATATTGCTTGACTGGAGCCAGTCACTACAGCTTCCTCCTCGTTATATAGCATACACGAATGAGATCAAGCAAACGGAGTCAAAAGCATGACTGCTCAAATACAAGATCCAGGAGCATATTTTAACTAATGTGCAGCCAGAAAGCTATTGTCAAGGGTTTAATATGATTCAGCATGTTCTTGGTTTTCCCTGTAAAACACCCTCCTTAAACAATAAAGTGGTTTAAGCAGGGTTTTTGTTCCTCAGCATGTGGACACAAAGAGAAAGTGCCAGGTAATTGCAGCAAATTATTCATTCAGTTGATTTGGGGAGGGACATTCATTCTTTTCTTCACAGCTTATCTGATGTAACTCACATTTTAAAGCTGATCTCCTAAAATACCAAAGCAAGTTCCTTCATGCACCTTCCAAATCATTTTCTTCTGAGAAGGTGTTGATCAGAGATATCTGAATATCAAAAAGCCGAGTGGTTCAGTAAGGATAAGGTCCCTTCTCCAAAGATCAAACGCTTATCCATACCTGAGCCACATAAGCCCTACTGCTTAGGCCTAGGAACATTACAGCCTTAGGGTCAGAAAACAAATGAAAGTTAACATGGAATGGTCAAAAGGGGACAGTAAATCAATTATTAATACATCCCCAATACAAAGCTTCAGGCTTTCCTGAAGTCTGGGTTTTCCCTCATTTCCTCTGGGGATTTTTTAACAGCTGGATGAGTGGGATAACTTGGCTTAAGGATGCTTTTCCTGTACTGACTCCTATGTCTGCAATCAAAAAGGATTCAAGATCACAAAGAGCATTCCAGTCTGAAGAACAATGATCTCCCCCAGGTATCAAGAAATATGATACATTCAACAGGCCACATTCACCGGTGTGCTTGGGATGCTTTGCACTGTCTTGGTGATACAAAACAGTCAGTAACCTGGACTGTCTGTGGAGTAGTGTGAAGCAGCCAGAACAGATCTGATCCACAGTCTCCAACATTATACATCGCACTGGAAGCCCCCAAAGAACTATTCTTTTATACAGCTCTCTGGACCTTTGTGAAACACTGCCTGATACCACAGCTTTTATCATTGTAATCACAGAAATCAGTACAAAATGGAGCATCTTTGAGCCAAATTATTCAGCTGATCCAGCTGTTGTGAAATTCCCCAGAGGAAATGAGGGAAGACTCAGAATGTCAGAAAGTACAATAAAATAAAAAATCCATGCTTTACAAGAGAGGCTGCAGCAGCACTAGGGACACTTTACGTTACCAGGATGGGACAAGGCTGCAGAAGTTGGCGCAGAATCAAAGTCAGAGATTGCTACTTCCTGACTGCTGGTTCAGGCAAAAGTCACCGAGGGGGTGAGCAGAGCAGTCAGAGGAGGCACAATGGCTTCTCTATCAGTGCTGGGGATCTTTGCCACTAGCTGGGCTAGGTCAGAAGAGAGCCTTGCAAATGTGCTACCTATTCCCTGGAGAGTCTTGTGGTTCAGGCTCTAATCCACTGTACTACTGTCTGCCAAAGAAACTTCCCGAGATTATGTTAGGTATTGGAAGAGATTACATGCACACAGACCCCTGTTTTTAACCCCCTAAACCACACCATGCGGCTTAGTGCAGGAGGCCTTCAGCTCTGTCTGCACTAGCAAATAAAACTGGAAATGTTCCCAGGCACTGGAAGTTGAACCTCTGCTAAACAGTTTGAACAGCCTCTGCTATGGTGTTGGCTCACGCCAAACAGTCCCTGGGCACTGCCTGAATGTCAACAGGGCCAGAGACCAGGGCTGATGAGCAAGCTGCATGCAGCTGTCCCATTCTGGATGTGGGCCTCGCTGTGCTGGTAGCCTCCCTGGCAGACAGCAGTCCAGGTCACGCTCAGTTTGCTCCTAACAACTTACCTGCTGGGACTGCTTGAGCTGCACTGCGCACTGGGCACCCAAGAGAGCCCAGAATTCTGGTTTTACAGATCACTGGGCCTGTAGGAAAGAAATGTTTTGCTTGTTAGCCTATTTAGGGTCACCTTTAATAGAAGATTTAAACATGGAATAATGGGTTTACTTGAAGCATATATTTCTGTAATAATTGAATAAAGTTGCAAAAATAAAAACCAAATCACATTATTAAGACTGAATTTAACAGTAAGAAGTCTCCACAGCTTTTCCTGTCCCTTAGATAGCTTGCTAGGAAGGCCAGGTAGCTGCCACGACTGACCTCAGGTAGGCTGCAAGCATCCTTTTTGCTTTCAGCGTTCAGGATGGCTCCTGAAGCCACCCCGGGGCAGCCACCTGCAGTGCTTCTTTCACAGTGTGCTGGGGAATGACCTACTTCTTCTCCCTTCCTGCGTACCTGCCTCTCTGTGATTGGATGCTGAGGCATTGCACGGTAATATGGGGAATTAAGTCATTTCCTCTTTTCATCCCTTCAGTCTCTGAAGTCATTTCCTTCCCCCACCCACTCAGCATTTCCCAACAATTCTGTAGTATACTCTACATACCACTTTCTTGGCTTTACGTTGTATTCTCTTCTTATAGCCAAATAGAGATGTTTTGGTAAAGTATTACACATCAGATCACGAGAAACATGATTCCAGTAAGAATGCTGTATGTTTAAAAAACATGCTTTCCCTGAGATTAGCAATAAAGAGAAAACATGGCATAACAGTGGGTACCTGCATTACTAATGCATCTTTCCCATCTATACTGCTGGTTGGAAAGGGGACAAGGGTGAGTACAGCTGGATGGTAAAGGAACCTTAACTGGTTTACAGCTGTAGTGGAAAGCTGGCCACCTACAAGTTTTGAAGGTCCTATCTTGTCTAAAATCACCCATGAGAAATAGCATCAACATACCAAAACTAATCCTTTCCTCTATGGAAGGAGTCAATCAACCAAGAGCAAAAAACTAAATTAAATAAACACGCCTTACCTCCTGCCAGGAACCTTGTCCTGCAGAAGCCAGGGTAGATTTCCAAGGGGAGCAAATTTCAGAGCTAGGGACCTTGGGGTCGAGCAGTCCTGGCACCAGCGTTCATCCCTAAGGGCACATAGTAAGAGATTTCTATTGGTCAGTGCTATCTCAAGAGACTACAGGTAAGTTGTGGTGATTTATCCCATCTGGAGACCCCACAGCACTGAGGAACCCTAGAACTATGACTGGCTGCAACCAGAGACAATATAACATGCAGCTCAGGTGTGTTTGGATCACAGCAGACTGTTTGAGGTACTACATTCTTCCACAACCATGTCATTCATGCATATTTCAATTTGGGAGCATAATGGAAAAATTATACATAAAACCAAGAATTCACACGGTGTCTGTGGCTGCTGCCACAGCTATAATAAAACTCTATGTATGCCTAGGCACAGTAGTACAAGATATGCCTAAGAATACATCTTGCTGCCTGATTGACTTCACTTGGGAATTTAGGAATCCCATTTCAAACAAAAATACATAGCTGGAACTAATTCAAACCACAAGAGAATAAAGGAAAGAAATCAAATCAAACTAATAAATCAAGATTACAGCTCTCTCAAAAAGATATGTTCTAATTCAGCCACAAGTTATGAGATTTGATGCAGGAATTACTGGAGGTAATTCTATAGTCTGTGATTGCTGTTGATCGTATGAACTGGTGCCATTAGTCTCTTTTGCCTTTTGTGCCTGTGAGCTGTGCAAATATAGTTGCGCGAATGATGGCAAGGGCTCTTCTTGCCCTATAATGATGGCTGGTAACTGATTACATTTGGGGTGCCAGCAGTAAAACAGCTGAGGTGTCTGCAGGTGGAGATAGGAGCATCCCACATGATGAAGTAACTTCTCAAGCCACAGCTGGAGTCCATAGCCCAAGAATCACACTCCACAAGTGTATTTGCATTTCCAATTAAACTGTCTGTTATGGAGAAAGAATTTAACGAAAAATGAGTGCTGCAGAATAGACTCTTTAAATTACTGGAAAAAATATGACAATTTCCTATTAAAATTTGGATTATAAAGTTAAAAAAGGATATTGGGGGAGCGGAGTAAAGTGTGATTTCCTCATTTCCCTTTGTAACTCCTTAATAAATGTTATTGTATTTATCCCCAGCACCTAATCCCTGTATTTTCCAGGGGAACAGGCTGGAAATTTTGGTAAAATGTCATGTCAGTACTACATTTTAAAAATAGCAAAAGACCTCTAAGAAGATTGATGCTCTTTTTTTTAATAAATGATAAACAAATACGTAGTCCTAAGAAAAATCCATTCTTCTTCTTTTTGCAGCCAGTATGACTTTTCATGGGAATATGTATTTTGAGTATGTTCACAGCTTTGCTGCCACCAAAGATAATAGCAGTTTTTAATTGTTCCAACCAAAACAGCGTGGAGAAAATATTATATGGTTTTTGAACTATCATAACAGAATTCAACAGAAGTTGAAAGCATAATATATTTTCTCTTCATATATGAATAGTTTGCTGAGAAAAGAAGTCATGCCCATCTCTCAATCCATAGTAACTGCCTGTAATTCAAAACAATGATTCAGCATTGGGTATGCGAAGTTGTGAACATTTTAATGATTTTTTTTTTCCACAAAACTTTTGCTACTCTGCCTCAGACACTTTTGGTACACAGCAAAAGTTAAAGCAAGTTTTTCAAAAAGAAAAAAAAGCGAGGTTTTTCAATTAATGTTTGAATACTTGAACAGTTTAAAGGACATCAACTAAAAGGCTTTCCATTGCAAGCACAGTTTGATTTCTCAGAGGAAGTTTTCCAGAGCCGTGTGTGCAAATGCATTGTAAGAGGGATTCTCCAAATGCTCTTTTTTTCTCAGATGAGTAGCCATCGCTCCTGTACCTATCCTCTAATCCCCTTGGGTGGACTCACATCTCTGTGCAAAGTCCTTTCAGATTTATTGCTAAGGATTTTCCCCTCCAGCTCTGACTCCTGACTCAGGTCTGTATTATTTTGTGAAAGGCTAGCTTCCCCCGAGGTGACAGTACGGTTGCAGCAGACAGGGTTATACAGGCTGGGTTATAGCATGCTTATAGACAGACAGACAGATGGCCTGTAATGATCTGACCCAGCTGTAGGATCCCATGACTCACACCTGCCTCCTGCCCTCGGGAAAGGCTGTGGGGAGTTTCCTCTCATCACCTTCCTGGAAAACTGGTAGGAGCGAGCACCGTGCCAGCCGCTCCTGCAGGGCTGCCAGGTACGAATCACCTGGCTTCCAGACAAGTGTTGAAATGGTCTCAAAATGGAAACTCTGTCTCCCTTCCTGGAGGGCTTCACGCAGGCGTCTTTTTGTTGCTGGTCCCAGTGAGGAGCAGGGGAACCCCTGGGAACAGCCTTGCCCAGCACTTTTCAGATTTTGCAGACCTGGTAAAATTTCCTGGCCACCCAGCAGCCTCAGCCAAGCCACCTCTCCATGCTTAGCTTCCAAAAAGAGAGGAAAAATGGAGAATGTTAGCCTCTGTCCTCATGCCAGGTTCCTGCTTGCACATCCGAGAATGGTGTTGACCCTTCTAGCCCTGCAGTGGAGAGGGCAGCTACCCATCGGCTGCACCCGAGGCTATACATCAAGTGATTTTCAAGCTTAATCAATGGGGTGACCCCCAAATCTCCCAGTGGAAGCAGAGACTCTTGGATGGCCAACTTAGTTGACTATGTGAGCCGTTTCTCCTATTATCTTAGTTGTCCAAGGACCTGCAAAAGAGGACTGTGGATCAGAGATTTAAAAACCTGGGAGATGGAGACACTCAATCTAATCTCCCAGGAGGTATTGCAGCCACAAATAAAAATAATACGTTTTATAATTTTACACTAAAATCTTTTGCCTTTCAGAGTGATAACTTAGATCCAAATGTTCTCTGGGAAGTGTGCCAGGAAAAATATTTAATTTGTCTACATTTGTTTAATTTTTCTTTTGTGTTGTCATTTTCCCAGAGAAAATGCCCATTTTTGAGCCAGATCTGCAGAGCATCAGAAGTAGGAGACGGAATCAAGAGATTCTGCACCAACTTTTGGGTTAACACAGAACAGGAAATTTTTCAGGAAGAATTTAGACTGTTGAGATACCTGGTAGTCTCTAAATATATGCAAGGTATAAGATGAAAAGGAAAGGTCCAAAGTTGTTAAGCAGGTGACTGCAATACTAAAAGAAGCAACACTGAATAGAAAAGAAGTGAATTCGTAACTAATAAACACAGCTCAACTGAGATGCAGTAACCCCTGACTTCCTTGTTCCTGAGTATTAAAGGGCTGTGCAGGTTTATGAAGTACAGAGCTTGCAAAGAGTTATTTTTAAACAATCTTAGAAAATTCAGGGACGAACGTTAAATTATAAATGTATGTATTGATTCACTACTCTGAATCCAAATGTAGGACACTGCAACATCATGTTTTCTCAGTGGCGTTATGCCAAATTGAAGTAATGTTGTAATAGTATAGTATATGGATTTTTAAAAAGCATTTAAAAATGTATCATGAAATCTACTACTCTACAGCCTGATTTTGGGGCTCAAAAGGAGAACATTAGGGATGAAGGTTATATTTCCCTTCCTATAAACTAGTTTTATTTCTGGACAAAACAAAAAGAATGTTTTTTTCTGTCTGAAATAACTCAGTGAAAATTTACATGTAAAAATGGAATATTGAAATTCAGTGCTCGGGAGAACAGTGGTACTAAGAACAATTGCAATCTCGCAACTCAGTGCGAGAAAAAAAAACAGTTTTTACATTTCCTTCTTATTAGAAACCTTATTCTAACCCTTCAAATACTTGAAGTGAAAACTTGCTGTGTGAGTACTATGTTTCCTTTCCTGAAGTACTGACCAGGGAAGACAGCAAAAACATTATTATGCTTGATGAAAAATATAATTTAATAAATATTCACTGTGAAAGATCTCCCTTCCCTTTTCAGACTCTTTTTCTTACATTTGTCTATTTATCCTTCTAAAAAGACAGGTTACAGATAAACTGTTTGATTAGAATTCTGTTTAAAAAATTGTAATCTGGTAATTGCAGGAGGAAGAATGATCTCAAAAAGACTTGTATTATTTTTCTTTTACATTGGAAGCCAGTTTTCCTCTTCAGTCTTCTTTTTAAACAGTTATGGGAAGTATTTTATTTATTTATTTATTTATTTTAGGAATCAGAAGTTTTAATCAGAGAATGAAGAATTGTTTCCATCCAGCTCATGTTCAGTATGAGGAATCTGCATTTGTTTCCTGTGAGCAAGTATGGATTTTCCACTTATAGCTACTCAGACCCTGAACATAACAGCACTGTGTCAGCAGCTTTGCAAGAGATCACATGTTTTTTACAAGATCTGGTGATGGAAAATCTGGAAAGCAATATTTCACGTCTCTAAGAAGTCTGTTTATTCTCAAAAATACTCAGTTATTTAGCCTCATAGCAATTACTCGTTCCTAATTTGAAGAGCATTCATCCAGGAGGTAAAGCATTGAGCTGTAATGAATTATTTGTTTCTTTTATGGAGATTAAGTGCGTTACTAAGCAAAGAATAAGCTGCATAAGTTTTTTAAAATTAAAAAAAAAAAAAGAAAGTGACAGAAGAATGAGGAATATGGATTTTTTGCTGCTTGTTTGTTGTTGGATTTCCTTTTTTGGAGACTCCATTTCAGGCACTGCCAGTACTACCAGCAGAGCCCGCTATGAGACCACTCAAATTTGGAGAAGAAAGGTGGACATTCACCACCAGGTTTCTAAAGTCTCACAGTTTCCATAAATCACTGGAACTAGAATCTACAAAGTGCCACCATCCATCAGGCCAGAAGTCTACTTAACCACAGAGGAGGAGACACCGAGTTTCACCCAGCTGATGTCACCCTGAGAAGATCAGCCATCACCTCAGAGATAGCACCAGGTCCATCCAAGCTCATCCTTCCTGACTCTTTGCAATGACATTAGCCTATGTACATAGTTAATTAAACTTCCCGGCGGGTCTAGGAGACAAGGCGTCAGACGGGTGTAACGTATTCAGCAGCAAAGGGACAAGGAGTATTTAGGTTGATTGTTAAGCAACAACACTACGTGCTGTGGGCAAGAAGGACACAATGCCAGCTCTGGAAATTTCACAACACTTGTTTTTTTTCAAGACTTTGTAATTGAGGCTTGCGGGGTTAATAAACAACAATCACCACCAAAAGTAACAATTACAGCAGGACAGAAGAAAAGGACAAGAAGAACATTTTGGACTGCTTACGGTTGTTATTCTGTTAATACTCCAGTAAGAAAGTGAGAGGTCTTTTGTGTCTTTTTTAGTCCAACAGCACGTCTGTAAATAAATCCCACAGGGGACACGTTTTTGAACACCAAGATGAAAGTGGAGGCCAAGGCAGGCAGGGGAAAAGGTGGTTTTGCCTCAACCCAAGCAGCTGTATTTTGCATGTCCAAAACCAAAACCACACTTCGCTGCTGTACATGAGGTCTCACTGCACTAGGAGCGGTGGTGCGCAGGACACAGCTGTGCATGGTGTGGTGCAGCGCTGCACAAGCTGCCTGGGGAAGGGCAGAAGACTCCCAGGTAGCAAAGAGCAGGGGAGAGTAAGGGAAGGCACAGCATCAGACCTGGAGCTATTCCGAGTTAGCGGGGCAGTTCCCCTGCTCCTGGTGAGCAGTGCCCAGAGTGCAGCTGGGGCTATGGAGGTTGCAGCTGAGTTTGGAGGTCATTAGCCCAAACTGTGGCCCACAGCTGTGGACCCCATCTCCTCGCTAACGGTGCAGGAGATTTATCTCAAAGGTGGATGGACATTTTAATTACTTCCATGCACAGTCCTGGAACGAGCCGCTTGCCTTATCTCGAGACTGAAGGAAAACCCAGAGAAAGTCTCCCATGCTCACGGCTAGCTGCAGCAGCAACAAATACATGCTGAGACAAAACCTACCCCAGCCAGGGTCACACACTCACAAATAGTAGCCCAGTCTGTGGTTGCTTAATATCCCAAATGAGTGGCTAATTACTTCATGAGCTAATTTGGAGTACGTAGGCACTGCCTATGCAGCATGGTAAAAATAGGTCTTGTGCATTCAAAACGAGGTCAGACACAAAGCAATGCAAAAGAAATGGCCTGTAGAAGAGCGTGTGACACGTGTCTCAGGCTCTGCCGTGTGGCCCCAGAAAACCACTCTCGCAGTCACCCAGAGAAGCACAGCATAGCTAAAACTGGACATGCAAACACTCAAGGAATCAGGAAATTGGATATTAGTGTTCAAGAAGCCAAGCGTAAAAACGAGAGCAGTGCAGAACTTAGGTATTGCCCCATGCTCCTGACGAATCCCTGACTAGATAATGCTGAAAGTCCAGCCAGACCAGGCTTTTGCACAGGTGAAACATTTCTCACCGCTGTGCAGAAAGTGCAAACCACAGCCAGGCTGTAAAAATATACTTTCCTGTGTCCAAAAAATAGAGTCGTGGCCACAGGAGGGATCTGTACGCTGAAGTTTATTGTGCTAAAGTCAACTGCTGAAATTAACACAAGTTCTTTGCACCACTGGAAACTCAAATAGTCTCTCCCCATAGAAATAACTGCTGCTTCTTGTTGGGGTTACTGCTAGCTGCTGTGAAATGGGCAGCACGGCACAACCTGAGAGAGGCCACTCAGAGCAAGAGGCAGGGGGGAAACAGAGGAAGAGGGATTATTCAAGGGAAGGTAACTCAATGTGCTTTTCTTAGCATGCCCAGTTCACAGCTGCTGAACGGTGGAGAGAAAGAGGATGGCAGCATTAGTTTGTTTTCTAAAGTAAATTGCTGCATTGGCCTATAAGAATGAAAATATCATGCATTAGAATAGTACTACTATAATACAACTTGAATATGCTGCACATATTTTATCTCTAATATTTTACTGCAGTGTACAAGTCCCTGTAAATTAGCTGTAAGACACTAACAAAATGCTTCTGTGGTTGCAAATTGAAATTTTTAGAATTTTTGCTTTGCAGGAAATGTGACTTTAGTCCACCCAAGACCAAGAAAAAATCCAATTCTGAAATATATCTTTCCCACAAATCCTTAGGGATTTCAGTTCAACAGAGAAGCTATGGGGGAGATTCCTCATTATAAGATTTTGCAATTATTTGAAGTTGTCCAAAATAGCAGGTCGTCTGAGAGCTGGGCTATTTATGTCCTGGATTTAGACACACTTCCACTGACTTAGCTGTCTTTTATCAGCCTTTGGATTGTTGTTTTTTTACTTTCCTGGTAATATATTGCTCGTGTTCACTTTGAACAAAGACCCGGCTGACACCATAAATGTATCTCAGGAGCTACCGTTTACCAATGGTTGTAAAATGTTATGACATAATTCAAGAGATAGGAAGGCAATACATCCAAAGGTAGACACTTGCTTAATGTGACATTATGTATGAATGCGCTATAATTTTAGATTCTAATTCATTGCTTTTATTTCTATCTGATGAGCATAAGGATGAATGCTTTTGTTGTTTAAGACCACAACCTTTTATCAAAACCTCTACATCTTTCCAAAGTAATTTCCATTTCTGGTTAATGCTCGCTTCCCTTCTCAGCTCTTCAGATGAGAAGCCGGATAATACCACTGGTCTGGAGACGATGCCGCAGCTCAGTTAACTGCTCTGGCAGGGTAAAGTGCCTCCTGCAGCAAGACCTGCTCCTTCCCCATTGACTCACTCCTTACACACACGCTCGGCGCTTGCAGCTGGCTGCCTCCCTGCACCAGGAATTAATCCAGCTCTCACTGATAGCAACTGTCAGTGGAAATGTTGGTTTGGGCCAGAATGACTGGAAAGAAAGAGAGAGGGTCTCACTTCACTCTGAAGGCAGAATTGTCCCTTCTGGCATGGCTTTTGGTTTATTAAAATGCTTAAACCTGCCTTTGACAACAATCTATTCTTGACATGCCAGTGAGTGCTCACAAACAAGTGGGAGCCCTGATATTTACCAAGCAACAACAGAGATGCAGCTGGAACCAGACACCTTTTTGGGGGTGAAAAGGGCTGGTGCAGGGTGGGGAGGAGCGTAGGAAGGGAAAGCAAACAGCATGGCTGCAGTGGCCCCCCCACAGGGACCGTGTAGGGTAGGGCTAAAGCTCCCCACTTGTCCTCCTTTCTTTCTCTCCAAATGAAACGACACTTGGTTCTTGGAACCATTTTCTGGCAATAGGTCACCACGTTTACTCCACAGAAGACAATATTACCACCATTATCTATATTTTCCTTTTTTTTTTAAACTGCTGGTTGCTTGCTCGTCAGCTATGGGAGACTCTCCTGCATCAGCGTTAGCACCCTCTGTGGTGTCCCCATGACTCCCCCACCGCCGAGCAAGGCAAAGCCATGTCAAAGCGTGCGCCGTGGGGGAGGAGGAAAGAATGGGAAGATCTCCAGAGCAGCTGAACAGGATGGCCGTAAACAGGAGACCCTTTTGTTTCCTCTTGCCCGCCGAAGGCAGCACTGGGAGACCCGTGCTCCTTGCTGGAGCGTGGCCCTGCCTCGCCAGAACGGATACTCATTTGGCATTGCAAAACCCTAAAGAGGTTATCCGGTCAAGGTGGCTGTGTCTGGAGCAGTCTAAACAAATTCTGTATTTCTGGGAATTATCACTCCGTTGGTCAAAGTACTGGTCATGTGGCTACGGGCATACCAGCTCTACAAACAGAGAAAAAAGTGTCAGAGCTATTTTAATAAAGGATTCCAATGGGAGTCAAAAGCATGTTGATGATTTCTTTCATGTGTTAATGCCATTAGCTACCTCAGGCATTAAGCGTGGGGAGTACCAGTAACTGACAGTGCACTGAGTGGGGAATGAATCATTTTATTTTTTTTAAATAACTTTGTTGTTCTCATGAAATTTGGCCTCAGCAACGTTGTCAGGTTTCAATTAGTGTTGGTAACTCTGGTTCAGAAAAAAAAAATAAACTTGATCCATGATGTGTTACTAGAAATTTGACAAAGAGTGCCTTGCAGCCCCCTTTAAAGTGGTCTGCATCATGAAGGACATTAAGAAAAAACAGGCCAATGGCAGAGGGACTGCTGTTGTGTCCTGCTTTTTTATGGAGGATGCAAGCAGAGAAAGTTTCCTTGCATTTCTCCTTTGCTGGCCTATCCAACCAGTAGGCATCTTTTCGGTGAAAATGCATAAGTTTTGTACAAATGAAGTTCTAGTGCCACTTCCTTAATAAAGATCATTGAAAATAGTCAGATTCATTGCATAAAGCACATCACAGCTGGAGATGGGGACTTTTGAAAGACAGAGGAACAAATACACGAGCAGCTTTGCAACCAGAGCAATATTTTCTTTTGTGCTGAACCTGACTGGCTACATGATACTCTTCTATTTGAAAGGCAGAGCAGAAATAAGAGTCAAGGGCTCTGGAGCACAAAGGGTAAAAATCCAAAGGTTACACTCTCTGCTGTAAAAGTATGATCTCCAAAACCTCATGTAACCATATCCTTCCCCCACCCCCAACTTCCATGTGCCTGAAGGTCCAGGTCCAGAGCAAGTCGGTCCTAGTGAGGACCTGGAAGTCTCCTGCCCCGGCTGCTCGTTCCCGCTCCCTCCCCACCGCCAGCCCGGCCAGGGAGCCCAGCTGGCTGGAAAGGCACTGTTTTTCTTCGCAGGGTTATTCTTTACCTAGTTCAGCCCTGAGAGCTGGCTCCCTGCCCAGACGGGCTTGGGAAGGGGAAAACGGCAGCAGTGCTGACTAAGCTTGGCTTTGGCTTCCAGGGAACTGATCTTTCCCCTCTGCCAGAAGTGCTCCAGCCATCATGGCCTTGAGCTCTGTGTTGCCCAATTTGTTTTGCTGAGAAGACCTAGAAGTACCAGTCACTTCCATGAAGAGTGGAAAGCATTTCGAGAGTAATATGAAATCTCCTTGAATAAATCTTAATGGGCAAAAGCCTGTCCCTTGGTATGGACCTAATTACTGAGCCATTTAGTAAACAGAGGAGTAATGCTATTAGTTAGGCATGCAGAGCTGACCCTCTTTAATCTTTATAGAGTCTGGGGACTTGTATCAGAGCTTTAGAGACTGCAGGGCAGCACACACCTAAAATGATAGAAATGCAGAGCTTTTAAAGGTCAAACCCAAACTCTTTAAGCAATGTATGAGAGGGAGAAAGACAACAGTACCACGGATGTGCTCATGCAGAGCAGTTGATGTGCTTAAGTCAGTAAAGCCCACAGGAACCTTCCCAGGAAGTTGGAGGATGTTTTATTTTCACTCCTGGGCTTCTCTGCTGAGGCTGCCAGTGAACGTGCCAATTAGTGTCAATGCTGAGTGAATTTTATCAAGTGGCCACCTAAGCACTTAGGCAATGACCACCAAATAACTCCATGTTATTTCTTCCACTGCAGATGTAAATGTACAAGCTATCAGTTAAATGAATCTCTTTTTTAGCATGTAAAACTAATGTGAACAACATATATATGTCAGCTACTTTTTTTTTCCTTATACAATGAAATACAATAAAATCTCTTGAAAAAAATGCCATTACCTGTCATGGTATTGTCATTAAAGGTAGTGATGAAACTTTGAGGACTGTGTATGCAAATTCTATGCATCTTTGGAGGAGTTAAGGGCACTTTGTGTGACTGGCAATCACAGATTCACCTTTCCTGTGTGGTATGTCATCACTTAACTAGTGAGTTCTCAGCTGATCTAGGAAGAAGAGCAGGAGAGCTGTTAAGAAGCATTACAAGGGTCTTAAAATGCACGAGAAGAGGAAGGGGCAATATGGACTATTGAACCTGTTTGACCTGGTAATGACAATGGGTTGTGCCTTAAAATGACTGAACCTTGTTCCCACTCCTCCTCACTTTTAACTCATGTCTAGACCAAACACCGAATCCCAGATACTTTTACCACAGAATCTGATTGCTTGGGAACTTTACTGGCCATCTCGATCACTCTGACTTTTTAATGTCTGAAATGTGGTCACTGGATCAGCTGCTGCAGCTCTCAGTTGCTTTGCTCGTCTGCATTGTGCTTTCTCTTGACTCATAAAAATCCTGGCTCATAAAGCAAGCTTCTGATGGTTGGCCTATGGTGTCTGCCCATTGCATACATATGTTTAAATCCATTTTCGTCTACATTCACATCCAACTAGTGCATAGCATTCACTTTGTAGTTCTGGCATAATAGCCACAAACTGTCTGATGCATTATGAAATCATATGTTTGTAACCCTTTCTTCTCCTTGATGAACTAGAGCATCATCAGATACCTCTCAGTCTCGTTAAAANAAAAAAAAAAAAAAAAAGCAAAGATGTGAAATACTTAGAAGTCAGGACACATTTAATCTGAAATGAAATCCCATGAGTGGCAGTGTTGGCATAAGTGGTTTGTGGTTATCTGTTTCACACACACACAAAGTGATATGATTCACTTTAAATGCTTAGCCTTTTTCCTTGTTGCACAAAACAATTCCGTTTGACTTCATACTGATAAATGAAGAAACTGAGCTATCGGAAGGGCAATGAATGAATGACTGTAACCAGATTAGAAACATCAGGACTGTAAGCTAATATTGTAAGTTAACTAATGGTCAGTAACTAGTGGAGTAGTAAAAGGTCAAAAAAATTACATCAGGTTCTCCCGTCCCTTGAGGTAATCAATATGTATCAGGATATTTGACTTATTTTTATGAAGATACCATTTGAATATAGGCACTTTTCTTTCTGCTTCTATTCGCAACCGTGCCAGTATGAAGAAGAGCTCAGGACTCTCAGCACAGGAGGAAGCTGTTGGCTGCCACAGAGCTGAGGGCACTGGGGGAGGCTAGAGGAGGGCTCACTCTGCCAGACAGGGCTTTTCACTTTTTTCTTAAGAAAAAAACCAGATGGTATAAACCATCAAAGTTCCTTGTTATCTAGAGAGGAGATCATTGGGAAACCCACAAGACCGAGTTGGACAGGGATAGCCTGCCAGCCCACACACTTCAGATGAATTCGTAGGAGGGAAGTGAATATAGAATTTCAGGATTCATTGTCCCTTACTCTGAAGTAAGAGGTTATCAGAATTTCATGTCAAGCCATATGTCTGAGTAAAAGATTTCACTTTTATTTAGGTGGGTGTTTTCTCCCCATTCTGGTAGATAAGAGAATGAATCACTGGAATTTTTGTACTTTCCATTTCTAAACAATGGGAAGGGAGAGCTGATTATTTGTAGTAGGATCAGTGTTTGTAGTGGTTTCACTCTGCATATTCCCCTTCTGCAAAATCTGCTCTTTGCCAAAGTTCAGAAACCACAATTGTCTTATCTAGAAGAGGACAGATGCACTTCTGAGAACTACTGGACCTTCTGTACAAGCCACCACTTAGCCTGCTGGGATCATGAGCACAAAATACAGCCTAATGCTGGAGACCTACTTTCTCTGCTACTTCCCAGCAAATAGTAAAGTCAGTCACTCAGACGACATCCACAGTGAAAAACAAGAACTCTACATGTGTCTTTGAGTTCTCCAGAAAAATCACTCAGCTTGGGCTTGGATTTTACCACCAATACCACTGACTTGAGTGAAAAGCCAACCTTTGGCATGTAGAATATCATTGTGGTTGGTATAGCTTTTCCTAATAACATGTTCCGGTGCTTAAGCAGTATGAATCGCCTGTATTTTTTATGATTTTGACAGGGTGGCAGAGGGGTGCTTTTGTGTCATGGATTAAATGAAAACTTTTTAAAGTATTGGTTACTAGCACAGAGCCTTGCTCGAGGTATGATCCAAGACTGAAGAAAAGGATAGTCTACTGGCTGATTACAGTGGCTTTGAATTAGGACCTTGCTCTTTCTTCCCCTTCTGTTCCCTGACAACATTGAGTAAAATCTAAGGAAATTAAAATAAAATAGAAGTAAAAATATAAATAAATAAAACAAATAAAACAAAATAAACTAAAATGAAACAAAAATCTATATAAAGGTATTCCATGAATATTGAGCTGTTTGTATGGTAACAGTGAAGGGCAAAATCATTAATTTAGCTTTGCATCTATTTGAATATACTCCTCCTTGGTAAACTACTCTGCTATATGGAGGATAGCAGGAGTGTAGATACTCTTAAAATACACGTGAAAGGAGGTGCATGAGACTATTAACTAACTGCTAAGTCTAAACACTCAAACTGCACATAATTTCTTGTTGTCCTGCTTAAAGTGGATCCTGTTCCCACTGAAATCAAGGATCTCATTGCCATTAGCTTTAGGAGAGTGGTCTCAGACTGATTTTTCAGATCTTCAGAGGAAATATTTTGTCTATAAATTGGCATGGCTCTCTGTATGCTATGAAGAGACAGGACAAGATCTCAGGAGCCTCTGCAATGGAATGGCAGAATTACACTCTGGCTGCAAAGAGCTTTGCCCTCAACCATGCAGCATGGATGTAGACAAGAAGTGATGAGGAATATGCGCCTTTGTCATAAAGGAGGGATGATGGTTGAGGCCCTAGGGAGATACCTAGCTCTACAGAATAATCAGAAATTTAGTGGCTTTTGATGGAGTCTTGTGTATTTACTGACAGGCCAACCATAAAAACAACAGTAAAAGCTCAGTGTTAAAATTGTTGTCCCACAGGGGCTATATAAGGGCTTTTTCACATAACCATCCTGTGATTGCTTAAACTTTTGTTGATGACACTGAGGGGTTTTCCCCTCTTTCTACGGACTACATGTTCTTTCTGATGCAGCAGGAATTTACCTGGGAAGGCAGGGAGGGGATGAAGTTCTCTTACACAGAAGCTGACACATTAGCACTGCAAAAACCACTTTACCACTCACAGAGAAAGCATCAGTTTTATTTCCTTATTCAGAGCTATAGGGATTCACATCCTCATTTTATCTAGAGACACTTTCAGATCTCAGCCAAGCACAAGGCATTCCTGCGATTCTCCCTTTGAGTTTATAGCCCATAGATGCACTTTTATCACTAAGCCACTTTACCTTGAGAGTCAGCGCACATTTATACTCAAAGCTGAGGACTGATATACTAAGGAGAGGAAAAAAGGCACAAGTCAGGTCTCAGGATGCCAGGTCTTGCCTCTGTCACAAGCTCCTGGATGACATCCAGAAAGTTACGTGTGATCTTTGGTCCTTCTTCCCATAAAATAAGGAAGATATTTTTCTTCCTTATACATTACTTCTTTTCTTCTACCTTGTTTATAGGTAAATAGAAAAATCTTGAGCATAGACACCTTCTTGCATATGCCTCAGTGCTATGAAGCTATTTGCACTCTCTTTGGAGCCAGAAAGCTGCTTGACCTCCCTTGACCACCCGTGTCAGGATTACTCAGAATTTTACACTGCCTTTATCTCCAGTGCACATAGGACCCGGTGTAAGGTAAAATGTAAGGCAGTTGGCATAATCTGTAGTTGCCCAAGATTTTTTGGAGTCTTGTTTCACTCACAGAGGATATAACTCCCTCGCTGTGAGTGCAAGAACCTGGCTGTCATGTAACTGTCCTTTCTGCTGCTTATAGGTAATCCCCTAACTATGTCTCCTAATTCAAAAAGGAAGGCTTGGCTCAAGCCTGTAACAACTCAGGGCACCCTGTTATGTCAGAACACTACACTTGCCGCAAACATTTTCTTATTCCCTACATACATCTGTACTCAAGTCTGGCAGTGTGTTGCTTAAAAAAATCCTCTTTATGACTCAGAGGTGAATAGTGTAGGCCATTTCTATGGATTTTACCTGAGGTTTCAGATGCCTTTCATCATCAGTGCTAAATCCCTTCAGTATGGCTTAGGGCACTTTCCACTGTTCAAATTAAAGCTGTGCCACAGTGCAAAAGGGAGCTAATAGGACCAAAGAGGGGCAGAAGCAGAGACGTGGCTGTGTAATCCAGTGGTGGTAGCAGTCAGGTGGAACAAAGCTGTTTTGGTTTCTGGTCCTTATTCCCAGGCCTTTGTAGTTTACCCAGTAGCTATAATTCACCCAGTTGACATAGAATAAAAAATCACATCAGTCCCGTCCCTAGCTCTACTTGGAATAAGGACTGAGGCTCACTTGGAGCTGCTATGGAGTGGAAACTTCTTCTCTCCCTGCAAGTCTGGTAATGTAGGATGCCCTTACTGCCTTGCATGTATAAAACCAGGGCTCCTTCAGTACCTGGATGGTTGTGTAAGATAATAGTGGTAATTACATACTGCACACTTGTAACTCCTTTCATGGATGGCTTACAGAACTCCTTAAAAACATCCATTCACCCTCACAACATGCCTGGGAGGTAGATAAGGGTTATTATGCACACAAGACATTATTTATTGTGAACCGAGAGACAGTACTCTATTGCTGGTCTACCAAAGATAAATGACTTGCCCAGGCAGAGCCTGGAAGGGAACTCAGAGTTGCTCCAAACCATGTGTTTCAATCCCTAGGCCAAAGCAGTTCTTTCAAAATTATTCAACCTGGCAGAAGTTAAAGCACTAGCTTACGCCACTGCGATAAATCTTGGACTCCTGGTTTACCACGGTGCGGGTGAGAGTAGAAGTGGAGCCTGGCGAAGGGCTGATAAGGCCCTCAGCGCTCCCTGAGCTGCTCCCGGGTGCGCGCATGTGGTTCAGCTCCCGCCCCCCCTGGGGGGAGCGCTGCTTCTAGACTGCGTGATGAGTCAAGGTATTGTGGCTGAGACTACAAGCATTGGCTCTGTCACCGAGCAGACAGACAGACATTCAAAGAAACCACAGCCCTCTGGTTTCTTTGCCCTTGTTTGCTTAATCAAATTCAGGTTGTGTGTGTGCATACACATTTTTCACCCACAGCGCAAACAAATACCGCTCAACACCTGAGGGTGGCTGGCTCTCAGAAATGCCTCTGGAAATGTGACTCACGGAAGAAGTAGCGGGAGGCTCCTATGGCATTCGCTCTAACGCGGGAAAGATCATTCCCTCTTACTGTAAGTGAGCTAATTATATTACTGTAAATCTCACTCTCACATTTTCAGCTACCTCCGCATCAGCTCACAGCCTTCACTTATGTAATTGTGGAAAACTTTCTACCAAACAGAAGATTCCTTCTGAATGCCACGTTGTTTGCAGAGGGCTTGTGTGTGAGCGTAGGCGGGGAGGGGAGGCTTCGGTGCACTTCTTTGACTGAAAGTGGTACCTTTTCTAAAGGTCAGAAGTACACAGATTTGTGCATTAGATTGCACCGTGGGCCTATAACAATTACAAATAAACGGAGCAAGCTAAGAAAGGAATGCTGTTTTCTACTCAGTGGGATAAATCGGATTTACATCCAAGTTGTGGATGCCCCATCCCTGGAAGTGTTCAAGACCAGGTTGGATGGGGCTTTGGGCAACCTGGTCTAGTGGAAGGTGTTCCTGTCCATGGCAGGGGGGTTGGAACCAGATGGTCTTTAAGGTCCCTTCCAACCCAAACCATTCTAGGATTCTATGATACACGAATAGGCGAAGTTTTTTATCCCTAACATTTCAAATTAAACACAGTATTGCCTTCCACATCCTGCCCTTGGTCTTGCCTTCTGTCCCTGACGTTATCATTAGGCAGTTGATAGGGTCCTCGTACATTTCAGGGTTTCACTTCTTACCACCTACAGATACACCCCAAAAGTCAGCTCCTCTCACACAGCTGCCTGCTAACATGGTGAGAGGACCCAGGACTTCACTCGGGGGCATTTGATACAGGAGGATGCAGGTGATGAGCTGGGAGCAGTGAGCACTTTGGCGATAAAAGGTACTCCACAGCTGTATCACTTACGATCGCTATAGCGAGCTGGGTTAGGCCTCCTTAAGGCTGGTGGGTGTAGAAGCAACTCTTCCATTTGGGCTAATGAGGCAGCAGGTAATGGCTGCTCTGTTTGGAGACAGAGGGAAGGAAGGAGAGCAGTGCCTGCAAGCCCTGCTCTCGCTGCAGCTCAGAGACACCACTGCACCTTGGAGGATTTCTGGGAACAAAACCCTGGCATTGATGGATGCAGCTGTGTGTGCCAGCACTTGCTGGAGCCAAGGGGAGTATCAGAGGACAGAAGTACCACGGATGCAGTCAGAGCAACACTATGAGCATGTCCTGAGAAAATCTGAGAGAGCACCTGGGGCAAAATGCTGACTGGAAAAGAAACCTGCATGGCAGAAGACTCTGGGCACGTCTACACAGCCCAGTGCCCCCAGCTGGTGCCTTTCCACCTGTGTGCCCAGCTGGCCTGGGAGGAGAGCCTGAGCTCATCTGTGCTGCCCCTCCAAAGATGCCCCTCTGCTCAGCTGGCCTGGGTCCAGTTGTCTCGGAGCCCGTGCAGAGCAGCCTGTCCGCACCTGATTGAGGGCATGTCTACACAGCTGCTGAGCTGCTCCCTTCTTATTTTTGTATTTTAATCCCTGCTGTGTTCAGAAAATAAAAGGAAAAAGGAACATTCCTTGTAAATAAGGTAGAAAGCAATTGACACCACCATCCCACCATCTTCCCGATCTAACTGCAGCAGCCCACTGAGCTGTGCATTTGACATAGACGGCTGTTTTGTAGAAGGGACAATGTTATTTGAAAAATATGGTTTCTAACAGAGCCCAGAACTTGATCCATTGCCTAGGAATCCAAATGGCAATAGGCCATACTAAAAAGGGAGGGAAAGGGTCACTCTAGCCCATTCTTTTAAATTAAATACAAGAAAAGAAGAAAAAAAATACTGCAGAACATCAAGTGAGGAGCTAACACCTGAGTCCAGGAAATTGTCAGACAAAGTAACGACAATTTATATGGACTCCTTGCTGCTTGTTAGGATTGCATCCCTACACTTGCACCTCTGATCAGTGTCCACGTGCAGATACTGGTCAAACTAAGTAGGGTTGAAGAAGTCATTTTCTGAGGCTGGCACCAAATGGAGGCATAAATGGGGGATTTGTGCCAATGCTGTACCATAGGAGGAAGGAATTGAAGGCTGTCGTGACAGTGCGAGCAAGAAGAGGCAGAAAGCAACCTGAAAGGCCCATGGAGTATGTGTTTAAGCCCTGAGTAAAGCCTTTTTCTTGTAGCTTTTAATTATCTCTATAAATGCCTGATGAAGAATGTTACATTATGCTCTTTATAAACTGTAACACAGTTCATACTCTAAAGAAATGAGTTTTTTTTTAAAGCTACAATAGTTGATTATTTCATCTTGTGAATACTTCCAAAAAGGAGATACATAAACTTTCTATAAATTGTGGTACTGAATTTATATAGATACACAGGTATTCTAATTCATCCATCAAAACATACATTTTGGATTTGATCTGTTTTCTTACACTTTATCCTGCACACATCAAAATGAAAGGACAAATAACGTATATAAAAGAGGGCATTATTTAGGGCCCGGTCCTTCTCCAGTTGAGTTGAACTACAGTGTTTTCTTTTATTGTCTTCATAACCTTTAAAGACTAACTAGGCTCAGGATGCTTTATGCTAGCTGAAGAGCTAGTGTTACTTCTTTAAGAATAATACTTTGTTGATCACAGTCAAGATTTACTGCTCTTCTTTTCCAAGGTATGTATGACAGGAGTCACCACCTCTGCATCTGCAAATGACGCAGAAGAATGCATCTGAAGAAGTGGGGATCTTTGATGTTTTCTGATGTTCTCTACTCCCACACTAAAATCCCATCCGTTGGTGTCAGGTAAATAATTGAAGATCTCAGATGGTCTTTAAGCACTAAGTTCAAAGATCAGAAGGCAATAAAAAAGGACCTGACATTCTTCATTCTGGGGACCCTGAAGTTTTTAAGCCACCCCCATGATTCTGACGGACTAACTCAACAGGCTTGGAAGTTGTTGACTTGTCGGTACTGGGCCAGCAGGAGCAGTAGAAGGAGAGGACGTCCCTCACGATGACGGCACCTCCTCTCTCAAGGAGTTGGAAGTATCTGTTCTGCCCACCAGGTGCTGGCAATACGTCTCTACTTAAGCCAGGTTTCTAGATTCCTATGAGTCACACTACTGTCTTATAAAAGAAGAAGGTATTTTTAGAAATTTGACAGGATCAAACAAATAGTGCTACTCTTTGTTTTAGGTCCACAATATGCTCTAACATCTTTGATCCCTTAGTTTTTCAACACCCTTTTAGATGGGCAAATGTATTGTAAGTTAATGCACAGTTCTGGATCGTTTAATTGTTCAAGAGAGAGATATGGAGATTATAGCTAAAGAAGTATAAATATGGAGAAATCTCTGAAGGCATTATTTCAGACCTAGGCACTGATAACAAACTGAGTGTTTAATCCTTTTATTCACTTGTGACAGACCTATGCTCTTTGTGATTTACCAGACTTAGAACATCAAGTGATGAAAAGAAAATAAGAGCACTAAGGACATACAAGCAGGACAAAATATTTCATTATCACCTAAAAAAATAAAAATAAAAAAAAAGACCTTGTTTAATTAAGCACATTCTAATTCAGCTGGTGAGCTGAACCTAACAAGAAATTTAATTTTCTAGCTGAAGTGGGGCCATATCTAAAAACATTACTCAAAATATATTAAGATCTACTACTTATCTTCATTTCAGAGTTAACAAGCATGAAATCTGTCTGACCGGCTAAAAAATTGTACAAGAATACTATGACAAATCACAATCAGCTGTCAGATTTGCCTGGTTTATATCTTCATTGCTCATTATCTGTGACCATCTGTTCAAGCCAAGTGTTTGTACGAATGTTGATTTTCATTTAACCAAGAAAATTGCTAGGATCAAATAACTATCTAAACACTTGTTGCAAAGATTGATGGATAAAGTGTATCTCCAATAAATTCAAAACTGTAATATAACCCTAACTAATGCTGTGAAAGAACAAGAAATTTCTGTTTCCATAGGAGTTCTATGAAATTAACATTTATTTTGCTCTGAATCAGAATGAAAACAAATGAATTGGCATGGCTGAAAAAAAAATCCTTCCATCACAATACTTTTCTTTCTGTGATAGAAAGCAAATTACAGTTTGAAATTAAAAGTAGCTTTGTAAAACACCTCCTCCCCCATAGCTTCCATTCCAGAAATGTTGAAATGGAATATTTTGACCTTCTCACAATACTTCTTCCCAATTTTTTTCCCCAAACAAAAGGTTGTGAAAATCAACATGCCTCAGAGAGCAGTTTTGGTTTGACGAAATGGCATTTTCTGATGGAAAAAAAACATTCCATTGGAAAAATTTTTAACCAGCTCTAGCAATAACTCTGAATTTCACACTCTGGGCTAAATTCACAACCCTTCACCCTCTGAAACGAGCTGGAACACTTGAGAAGTAAGGAACTAATCAGTGGAAAGAAGCACCCTCCCAGTATGGTCTGGAGACTACAGGGGGGCCTAGTGGAATGGATCCGCATAGGCAGGCTGCTGTATGGGTTCCCATGGTGTCTGCTCCCACCAGCCCAATTACGGGATCAGAGGCAGATTTGTAACAGTCAGATTTTTTTATTTTATTTTTTTTCTGAGGAAATAGCTTCATTTTGTTTTGTTTCTTGCTGTTCTTGGCATGAAATTCATGTTTTATTGGTATGAAATACAAGTCTGTTTTGACACTTGCAGAGACAACGCAGACAGAGAGAAACATCTTTCTAGCTATAAACTGAAGTTTGTATGCCTTGTAAATAGTTTTTTATTGCCCATATAATATGAAAGAAAAAAAGAAAATTTGCTACAAACACAGATAAGTTATCTATGTCTTGCTGTGTACTTTCCTCTTTCTTTCAAAACAGGAACCTGGTTCACAGAGAGCATCTGATCCTTTCGTGTACTTCAGCACATGAAGCAATAAGCAAATCCCTGAAATCTGAGCAAGGCTTCAGTGCATAGCTGTGAAATGTTGCCTCCCATCAGGCTGGGGAGGAAGTTCCTTCTCCCCATGCTTGCCAGCAGCAGAGACAAGACGGTCTCGATGTCTCTTTGACCTGAAGTGGCTCAGAACCATCGGGCTAATAAAAAGAGTCTGGAGGCTTGATCTGCGCTGTCGGAAAGCCATCGCCCCTACTTTAGGTTACTTTTGATCTACCATAAGAGCTACAATGTACAGGGCTGAAGCCAGCACATTTTTGTGTTGGAAGAGACACAGATCTCTTATCTGCATGTTGCTCCCATATCTAATACAGCATAAATGCAACTTCCATCCTATAAGGACTTGAGGCTAAAGCAGGCAGGAAACAATGTTTTCTATCTCTGAAAACTTTTCTTCTCTTTTTTTTTTTTCAGTAAATCTGTACCTCATTAAGATGAATCAAAAGTCTTCAAACCATTTTCTCTCACACACACTGACAACTTAGAACCCAAGACACGGGAGATGTAGAAGCCGCAACAAATCATGTCAGAGGACCAAACAGCTACACCTGAACCCAAGAGCGGAGTGGTGCCGGGGTACTCTCCAGCTCTGTGGCACCTTCTGGCCACAGCCACCATGTTGCATGTCCCCATCCCCTGGAGCAGGGGCTGAGGCCCTTGGGCTCTGACCCATGCTGATTCCTGAGCAATGCTAGCAGGCCTGAGCTAAAATTGTGCCAGAGACCTTTCTAATATTTTAATAGCATGACCAAGTCTCAGCACCCCAGTCCATGGCAGTGACACTGTGTAATTTACCAGTATAGTTGTACCGGATCAGTCCAGGGGGTTGCTCTGAAATCTCCCACCTAAGCTCTCTGTCTCCAAGCTACTGGTGCTTCTGCTTTAATTCATGCTTTAAAACTGTTGATGACATTGGCTGATCCAAAGTTACAACAGGAGGACACTTTGTGCCATGACATGTTGAGGGCTCCACATACAGACAACTATTGTTATTTAGGATAATGGGAAGCAGAGTTTTACCTAGGTAATGGAAAATCTTGTATGGGCAACGTGGGATGGAGTGGAAAACCAGCTGGCTATGATTAATGCGCTCAAGTCTACCAGGTTGGTTCCATCTCTGCTGAATCCAGGTAGTTTGCTGCAATGCACTTTAAATATCACTGCGGTGCACTCACTTCTCCTTTAGGTTATGGAAGAGTTTTTTAACTTGGTATACAAATGCTCTATGTATTTGCAAAAGCTAGCCATTAGAGACAAACTTTTAAGAGTATTTTTTCAGAGCTGGGACTCCAGAAATACTTATTTCATTGTGAAACTCAAAGGGAACCTTGCAGAACTTTGCACATCACCCACACATTATGGATTTACCTTCTTTCTTGCCAAAAGGGCATGGGAGTACTCTCTTCTCTTCCTAGAAAATTGTAGTACAGTTTTGTCTCCTCTCCCACACATACGACAATGAATCTGTCTTTGTCTTGAGCTCTTGAGCTTAAAAAGTTCTTGTTCAAATTTATCCTGATGAAATCCTCTGGTATATTCCTGAGGCTTTTCTGCCTCCCTGCCAAATGTTAATTGGTACCTGTTCCTGTACATTTTAATACTCTCTCCCACAGCTGTAGGGATTAGCCTTAGTGTCTTTCCTAGCTCCCAGCCCTTTCTCTAAGACTTTGCCTTTTCTTCAGAAACCTGACTGGGACCTTTCTTCCAAGGCTGTGTGATCTTGGATGGCTCCCTTACTGCAAAACATTTAACTTGTAAGGGCATGGATTCCTATATGGTTCCTACAGGTCTGGGAATGAGCTCACTGAGAGCCCAGTGATCACCTAACTTGCTTTTTTCAGAGAAGCCCTCCCTCTCTGGCCTATGGGAAGCAACCCTTTGTGACTTATGAGCACCTGACTCATGCAAAAATCGTCTGCGGCTGAATCTGTGTGCATGTCCCCAAGTCTTCAGAAGAAATATAACAACATCATCAGTCATTTGTCCCCCTCCAATGGCATGTAGAGAAGACCAATAATTTGAAGTTGTATCAGCCTGAAAATTGATGCAGAGTGGATTACCAGACTGTTTACTGCCTTTCCAAAGCATAGTCCCTCCGTGTGCATTTTGGGTTGCAATCTTAAACAAAAGCTCCTAGTCTACAATAATGAGAATGTGTATACATGTTATTTATCCCCATTTCTGTAGCTTTTATTTGCACAACTCATGAGATTATTGTCTGATGAGTTTAGAGTCTGACCATTATCTCTTAGAAGATTGTTTGTGCCTGGTCAAGCATGCGGACCTGAGCCGACAATCTGATTCTGTTCAAGCAATGCTAGTAAAAATTGTACTTTGCTGGATGTCAGTGATTCAATCCCAAAATATGAAGCATGATAAACTGAGAGGAAAAAAATAAGTAAAACACCTTTCAAGTGGAAACCACATTTAAGAAGAAACATCTTAGCATCAGCTTTAAGTATCCACTCTGTGGAAGTCAGACAAAGCTGTATCTCAAACATTCATGCAGGATTTAGCCCTTTCACTGAGGCAGAAACCTGTATCAAATGGCCATTTCCCAGCATTTCAGTGGAAAGTCACATCCCTCTGGAGGCTTGAGTGCAACATCTTGGCCTCCGGCTGCAACCACAGCTCCAAGGATTATTTCTCTGGCACCGAGGCGGGCTGGCACAGTGACTGAGGAGCGAGCAGTGGTGGTGCTCACTGTAATAATTGAGGAGATTCAACATCATCACCAAGGACCTGTTTATGCTTAAAAACTGACAGAGGTGTAACTAGATTTACTTAAAGCCAGTGCAGTTACGTCACTATGAAATTTTGGTTTAGTAGCATTCAGAATGGTTGAAACCTCTGTTACATCAGTTTACTTTAATTGTGATTACAATATAAATGAGGTTGAAAACTGATTTGGCTATTATTCGTACTTCTATTTTGTGGTACATGAGGATAAAAATACTCATTCTAGTGTGATTGCTTCCTTTCCCTCCCCCAAGAAAAGTCAGATCTCCTACATTGCTCATGTTTTCAATATTAAAAAAAAAAAAAAAAAAGAATCTTTCTCTTACATTAATACGGGAGATATTTGTGATCTGTTCTTTGGAGATTTCACCATTGTATGAAGATGCAAAAAAGGTCCAAGATGCTTCTGTTAAGAAAAGGTGATAGGTGGAACAAGATGAGTATTTTAAAAGTCTTAGCAGCTGAGTTATAAAGCCCTTTTGGTGACAGAAGAAGTTATATTTCAGTAGCATGTCAAACAACCAGAATTCCTTGTGCTGAGGTCTTTATGTGCACGATCCAGCTATGCTTCATTTGATGGATTTCATTATTCCTTTATTCTGCTTTGTAGGAAAGTGTTTCTTAATATATGTGGTGTTTAAATTGTATGTGTGTAGAACAAATACTTCAGCCTTGTGAAGAAGTGTTAGTGAATTAATTCATGAAACAGTACTGGCAGTTGCAGTCTGTAAATATAGGATTACTGTTGTATTTATTTTGGAAATGAATTGGTCAAAAATTAGACATAGAAAATCTCACCTACTGGTGCCTGTTTTACTTGTTCTTTTAACTTGTCTGGCAAAGGTCATCCATGTAATGCACAATCCAAGCCCCAGCAAGTTGGACTGCAAAGTTGCTGATGTAAAATAACAGATGGGGACACGGGACAGGGGATTTCCTGAGCTGTTCTTGGTGCATCCTTACTGTTAAACAATCTGAGTCTTTTTCCATCCCACTCTCTCTTTCATATATACTCATCCCCATAAATTTGTGTTCCCTTTTGCCACTTCTCAAGAAAGAAAGACATAGGCCACAGAGCCTATCACAACGTGATTTGTTGTGAGCAAAATCACAACATGATTTGAGTTCAAAAAATGTCTGGTCTTTATATTTGGACTGGTTTTTGTCATCAGAGAAGCTGCCAATCTAAGGAATAGGTCTAACTTATTTGAAACTTCATGGGAAAGGTGACATGCAAGATGGACTCAAGACTTTCTGTCATGTTGCAAATACCCCGTTGTATTTTGAGTCACAAAATAGACAGGGTGCATGCACTCCTCTGTGACTCAAAGCTACATGTCTGAAAGTGAATTGTATTTGCTTATCATTCATGCATGATTGTGTTCTTTTTTGTTGGCCAGGTTTTTGCTTCCTGGAAAGCACTTTTGATTTTCAGTGATCTGCAAGAAATTTTTCTTTCCCCAGGCAATGCTGACATCACACCACTCCTCCATAAGATTGCTCTGGGCATGGCTCTGTGTTTTCCCAAGTGTACCATAAGGGCCCAACCCTAAATGCCCAGACACCCAAACTGTATCTGACTCACTGGATGTTCTGGATACTTAGAGTATGCAAGAGGGGACCCAAACCAAGAGGTCAGTTTATACTGAACTTTCTCCCTTAGTATCAGGATCTGAGATCAGTCTAAGACCAGCCTAAAAATATTTTTAACACTGCATTTCTGCATTCCTTCCTTTTTCTAGTCTGCAGTGCCTTGGGTCTTCTGTCTTGATCACCCTATTTCCTCCTCATTCTGTTTTTCTGGTTCTGAGTTTTCACCCTGTTGATATTTCTATTTTCGTCTGTTTTCTGTCTGTTTCTTCAGTTTGTCTAAGGTCATTTGTCTAATTCCATGATCCTTTACTTGCCTTACCTCTCTCCATTGTTTTTTTTTAGATAGGAACACTTTTTCTTTCTTCTTTCTTGCCAGTCATCCTGTTTTTTGTTTTTTGCTTTTTGTTTTTCCCCCACTATCTTGTTTGTTTCTTTATTTTGCTGTTTGTACTGTGGTTGCTAGAGCTCCCTTGCTTGTTGTGATGAATACTTTATATGCAATTAGATACATTTCCAGTTTCAAGAAGTTTCCAACCTAAATAGAAAAGAAAGGCAAAAAAGACATTGGAAAGAAGGGAAATATTGCTATCTCCATTTTATGGAGGGGAAATTTTGGCAACAAGAAAATCACCACTGTTTTTAAGGTCACACAGAAAGCCTGTGGGTGAACCAGAAGGAAACGCCAAGCCTCCCAGATTTCATTCTGTGTCTTACTCGTAACTTCTTACCAATTTTTGCAAACGTCTGCAGTGTACTGACTTGCAGTGTGATGAAGATAATAACAGTCCTGTCCACAAAGGAACAGATTTCCTACGTTACTATGGATTTTCAAGCTTACCATAAAACTTCCTGATTACTTGGCATACACTGCATCACAAAACAATAATTATTTTAAGAAGAAGAGTTTTATTGGTGTTTTTTTCCATGAGCAATTCACATCTTATTGTGAAAGCCCACCAGATAGCCAGTCCTGTATGCTCTGACATCTGCATTTAAACAACAAATTCTTTGAAGACATTCAGAATAATCCAGCTTTCCTAGTTTAAGTCAGCTCCATTAAGATGAACCATGATCCACATTCTAATAAATTCATAAATTCACCTTAGTCTGTGCTCCAAATCTTTACGTTAACTGAAATGTCTGTCATTATTAACAACTAGCAATTGTTGCTGCAAGTATTTAATGCTTGGCACTAACTGCAGTATCAGCTAACACTTCTAGTGTTTGTTCTCATGGAGAAGGAGTTGTGGGCACCCAGGAACATGTCTCTGGGGTTATTTGGACATTCATCACCAATTACTGCTTGCTCCTCACTGTTTTCATCTGCTACAGATAGGCCATTTCTCTCTGTATCCATTCCTTTTGGGGAGATTTTGCATGATTATGTAATGGGGAGAAGTCCAGAAAGAGCACAGATCTTCTGAACCTCCTTATGTATTACAGAGCTACAGACAGTGTGGGGGGACTCACCTTCCCAGGTCCCTAATTATATCTATGCCTCTGCAACAGCTGAAAGAACTAAATGGGCCTCAGGGGCATGGCAGGACTCATCTTCCCTCTTCTAAAATCTGAGGATTCAAGCCATGATTTGGTGGCTGCTGGTTGCATTCATAGCCTCAATGTGTGCTGATCATGGAGTAGCCGCCCTGCTCAGGACATTGGACCTCCAGGCACCCACTCCCAGCTGACACAGCTCCATGCTTGTCTCCTAGTGGTGTATAACCAGAAGCAAATCAACCCCACATTCACACGGGCCAGCTGGCTGGCAGAAGGACATTGCTGTGACAGAGTAAATCCCTCTGGGGCTGCTAACATCACCCTGTGCAGAGCCAAGCTTTTCCCACCTGCACTGTGGCCTTGGCTTTTCACAGCACATAACCACCATGGGACAAAAGTATCTTTGATGTAAGTCCATTACCTTGGGTAAGCTTGTAGCAGAGGTGCATGTGTATGTACAGCAAGCCATGTCTCAATTCAGCTATGCTTAAACTTCCGTCTTTCCCCTAGTGCATCTGTTGCTCCTGAGGGCAGACTGGGAGAACTAGTCAGACTATCTATAAATATAGCCATGTGGCACAGCATAAATGTGCTTTAAACATATTTATGCCACCAAGGGGATTTCAGGATTAGTGTAATTGCTCTGCAGTTGCCTCAGTAAATGTGATGTGATGAATTTATATAATGGCTTGGTGCTGCACTGAGGCATGGGGATGGGAAGTGAAAGCAAAGTGCAGAGCCTGCTGAAGCTGCCCCCACTAATGGAGGAGCTTCGCAGATGTCTCAGAGAAGCCAATGCTCACGTCCATTCAAACCGAAAACTAAAAAATGAGTGCACTGACATTAAAACAAAAACCAAACCCACCAGCAGCCTCCTGATGAAGACTGAGAGGTGCCAGAGTGAAGATGAAAGCTACGCCAAATTCTAATCTCACAGGCTCTGAGGTAAATACAGAGCAACTCCAGTGAAATCTATGAAGTGGGTTTGAAATAGGCCTAGAGGGGCTTATTTACATCACATTAATTTAGACACTGACTCAAATACCCAATTTATGAGGCTACAGGCTCCTTCTACAGTTAGGCGGTACTTCAGAGGGATTCACAGGTACACAAAGTAAACTAGTTCTCTAAATTGTTCTAGAAGAACCAGTCTGTCTTTCCGTTAATAGTAAAGATAGTCTGGGGAGATAGTCTTGTTATGTTGGTGTCTAAATTAGGTGCACAAAACTAGGCAGAGTGAAAATGCCCTGAAGCATCCAGATGCAGAATCCTAGAAAGAAAAGCTGACTTCTTTAAAAAAGCTGTGGCTAATGCAAAAACGTTGGGTGTCACTGTTATATACCAGATCCCCCCAAAGGCTGCAGTCTGCTCCCAGGCTTTGATTATCATTAAGACAATCTTCTCTTTCAGTAGAAAAATTGCAGCCATTAATCCAGTTCCTCTCCTTCCCGTGTTCTTGGTATCCTCACTCGAGCATTAGAGCGTACTGCACTTGAGGTATCCTACTTGGCTCCAAATTGATATCTGCTAAATGTTGTACTGGTTGGCACTTTCTGTTCGTACTGGGATAACAGAGGTGCACCTGCAAGGGCAGCCTTTTATATTCTCCAGCTGATATTAGTTTCTGGACTTGTACTTGCACACGCAAAGCCAAGGATGAGTGCATGTAAAGGAGTATGGTCTACAGAGCAGAGCAGGACTCTCGTCCTACAGCTGAGCACACACCTCCATACCACTTAGACTAGCCATCCATTCAACTTGAGTTACTGGCTATAATCACTTCTACCCTCTTCAAGAAGAAGTAAACATCTAAGCTGAAGGTGGCTTACCTAACCAGCAGGCCTCCACCCTGTAATGCCTGAGTCAGGCGATGACAACTAGCATCGGAGAGATGGTGGCTTTGTCTCTCAGCTCTTGACTGCAGTGGACCAGGTGGCTCCCAAGGCCAACTACTACATAGGTGAGGAGCACTTAAGAAACTTGCTCCCTGTGAATGCTCAATGGTTAGTTAACAGCTTAGTGTTGAGAGAGAAACCTGCCTGAAAAAAATGGTGATGGGCTTAATGTGCACTGTGTGCACTGTCACGCTTGATTTGGCACATTGGCAAGTGTGCCAGCACGCCTCTGGGTCAAGATCACAGTCACTCCACCCAGTGACGTGCACCCAGGGTGCTGGGATCAGGGCAAGGACAGGCTCACGGGCAGCACTGGGCACAGGGCCAGCCTGCATCATGCCAGGTTCAAGACAGCACTGTCATGGCCTTCATTTCTGCAGGTGCGAGAAGAAAACTTTGTAGATTGCCACACTATTGTCAACGACACACTGGGCTTTTTTCATTAGAGAAAAAGAGATGGGAATTCCCAAAGGCCTTAGTGTGGACACATTTCCAGACCAACCGGCCGTAATGTTAATATATCTGCTACAGCACTGAACAGGCCTCAATATAAAAAGGAGAGGTCTCTCCTTGCTTTTATCCTGGTGCCCTCACAGGCGACCTACCCGAGCTGACCTGGTTAGAAGTAGGCAGGATGGTGCATGCTTTTGAAGAGATAAGAGAGTTTTCCTATTACTGTACTGCCTCTTCTGCATTGCCTCTGCAGCTTGGTGCTGTGCTTCCTGCAGATTTCCTGGAAGGTGGCCCATGTCATCCTGACCTTCTGCAGTGACGGTTTGTCATCCTGCATCTGGAACACAATCTTTTGCCATCAATTGAGGTTTCTTTCCTCTGACCAGCTTGCACCTTTCTCAAGTTCAGCAAGTTGCGTTTTTCAAGCTCAAGAAAAGTCCCTTTTTGAAGCAGCTTCTCAATCTAGTTGTCTTCCTCAACCTTGTTTACCTCCTCATTCTCTGCAGCTTCTGCAGCTGTTTTCTGCAGATGGAAGCAAAGCTGGGCAGGTATCAGCTGCTGGAAAACCCACAGCTGTGACTGCTTCAGTGAAGATGGGGGAAAACAGTTGCTGACTGAAGGTAACAACACTTTCACCAGCATCTCAGCAGCCCCTCTGGAGCCCTTGGGGATGAGCCTCGTGGTGCAGAGACCTGTCTGCTCATGACAGCCTCAGGTGTTTAAGTCAGCTACTGCAAGAGCACTTGATCCAGGCACAGGGAAAGAAAAATCATGTGATTTTGACCTCAGCTTGTGAAATGCAGTTAGAGTTAGCATTAAATTCTTCTGGGCATCCTCCTGTGCACAGGAGAAGCTGTCTCACAGTGCACAGGGCCCGGTGTGAATGCACAGCGGTGTAGAGACCCCCACAGCTCTGAACAAATAGCTTAGGGGAAAATCCCCCCATGTGGAAGTAAATAGTAAAGCAGAAGTTGGCTGCCTGCTTAAACAAGGCTGGGGCAGCAGGGCTGAACAGATTTCCATCTCCTTCACACTCAGCCTCTTCAGCTTTTTCTTGTTGTCGTGTGACTTGTACTTGGAGCCTTCAACTGCCCTCCTATCTGAGGACTGAATAGATCTGAGCTGCTTAACCTATAAGACTGAGTAAGACTGAGTGCAGTCAGGTCGGGGCAGCTGAAGCTTAAAACAAAAGAATTGCAGAGAAAGCACCATGAGAAATACCAAATTTTCTCCAATGGATCGTCCATCTTCTGCAGGACAGTACAGGTCTTCTGCAAGGCCTGCTCCTCCTCAGCTTGAAGTCTCAAGCACACCAGTTTTGGGGAATGACATTTCCATTTGTTCTCCATTGAGCCAGGCAGTGGTTGCTGAATCTTTTAATATCCTGCATTTCTTAAGCATCATCTCTACTGCAGATGAAGCATGGAACTGTATGAATTCAAAAGCTTTAGCTCTCTCCTCTTAGTTTAAAAGCCTTAGGCTTCATCCTGCTTTACTCCCATTGATACTCCAACACCCTGGAGTCACACTTCTGTTCAGCGCAATGACTACAAATATGGTAAAATGAATTCTGTTGTCAGGCAATAATTCCTGATAGCTGATGGTGGACTTGCAGTGGTGTAATCACGCATAGAATTTGCTCCAATGTGTTTTTAATACAACTAGGGAGACTCAGGCTATTTATTATGGGAGTCATATAAACAAGTCATTCAAACAAAATCCTCCTAATTTTACAGCAGTCTAGACATGTAGCATATTGCAAAGCCATGTCTAAGGACAGTGTCATTAAAGTTTTTATCCTTATAGCCAGTTCAGAGGAGAACTGAGGATAAATGCGGCAGTCTGGCATCTAACATATTATCCCACAGTACCTAAAAGGAGTGTCAGAGTCATCTGAAAAGCTCTTTGATTATTACATGATAAGAAAGGTTTATTTCATGTTTGCTTTGCTGGGATAACATTGGCTTTACTGTGTTTTGCTAAGTTTGCACACTTTCTGTGGGAACCCTCCTCATTCCAATAAAATGGGATGATAGGAAGCATTTTATTAGTTCTTACTGGAAAAATGTGCCATAAGTGCCAAGGAGCTGGGACTGCTGTCCAGCTGGCTGCAGACAGACACTGTGTAAGTTATAAAAAGTTGCAGGATTTCTAGGCCACATGGGAATTCCCATTTCAGTTGGTGCCTCGTCTCCTCAAACTCATACACCTTCCATGAAACACATGCAAACCTTCACACACCAGTCCTAAACAACATCTAGGAAATATATTGCAAGGCTTGCTTTAAGGTCAGCAGTATTTTGAGGAGCCGGGGGTGTGTGGAGCAGGTCTCCCTCCTGGAAGCTGCCCATGCTCCCTCCCATGCCTTCTGCACAGCTCTGCAGGTTGGCACAGACAGGACAATTTTGTCCTCTCTTCAGGTTTCACATGTGCCTCCCTTCTTTAGTTTTTTGTATGACTGAGGCTCATCTTGCAAAGTAAAGTTCAGCACAGAGCTCTCTTTAGCAGCCTCAATGACATCTGGAAGTAGAAATTGCCTCCCAAATATTTATGAGATATGTCAGCGATTTCCAGATTACTAGTTTTCATCTAACCTGAAACTTCCTTACTGCATTTTTAACTCATTGCTTATTGTTTATTCATGAAGATATTGTAGCAATTAGAGTTTATGGCTAACCTTCTAAATAAGGGAATAAAATGAAGTTCAAAGGACTGCAGATCAAAAGAGAGGAGTCCTGAGATGTTTGGAAGAGGAGACTAGGTCTGATGTGTCCTTTTCTGGCATAGGAAATGCCGCAGGGTGAAGGAAGGCAGAAATTGTTTGTGGGAAGAGGCAAAGGAAACCGCAGCCACTAGTGGGTGAGCAGCAGGAGTGAGAAGCATAACATTGACAGGCGTCACATGCTACATCTGGGTACGATGCATTATTGGACAAAGCATCAATGGAAAGGCAAACTGAGGTAGAGGGGGATATGGCTTCTTAATCTATTGGAAAAAAGTTTTGTTTGGTTTCCAGCACATAAATAATTTGAATGAAGTTCAGGCTCCACTAAAGTCTCTGAGAGTTTCACCATCAACTTCAGGAGGGTTAAAATTTCACTCTTTGCATTTTATTAATTGTTTTTGTAATTTTTGGTTCTTTTTTTTTTTTCCCCCCCCAGAAAATGTCAAAATACAGACAGGCTGGTATTAAAGCTCTGAGTCCAGATTCAGATCTACATTCCTACTTTACCTGACTCAAAAGAACAGAGGCAAAACCCAGAGTGGTAATGGATTGAACACTCAGATCTAATGTTAAGATCCTTCAGACAGAAGTAGTCACATCCTGGAGTCCTGGTTTAGCCTGAAACTGAGATACAAGACACAGATAATCTCTCTAAGTGTGGATCAGATTTTATTAAAAACAGTTTAGGTCAAAAAATGTCTGAAGAAAAATAGCTAGAAAAATTAACAATTGTTTTTTTCCCTGGTTTTTCTTTTTATACCTGGTCATTCCCATTTTCGCATCAATACAATGTAATGATACAATATCAGCTATCACATGCATTTCAGTTTAAACTTTCAAATTTTATGTTCTCTTATATATTGTCATTTTAATAACAATGATGAATATAAGTAATGATTCAGCAAAGTCCCAAAGTGCTTCCCCTTCTGTTAGTCTGCAAGATACAGTTGTGTGAATGGTAAATGTTTCATAACATGACTGAGCTGAAAAAACTGAGGGATGGGATTTTAGGAGAAGGTAACCAAAATGGAAAACCTAAAATATTTCATTTTTCTTTAATCTGAAATGTTTTATCTGAAATAAAGCATTTAGAGTGGCCCTTATTAAGCTCTTTCCAGAAAAAAAAACACCCCAAAACAAACAAACAAACAAAAAACCATCAACAAGTTAATACTGAAACACAAGTACTGTTTCAAAATGAGAGATTGACCTTTCTGTACAATTGTCCTCTCCACTTTTTTTTTTCTGAATGCAACTGCATATCTTCAACAAAACATAAATTAGCCTTGCTGTCATGTAAATGACCTTATGGTACTCATGTGATTAGAAGTTAGGCAACGTTAATGTGTTTTGCAATATTAAGGTGAAATAAGAGTGAAAGAAAGTCTTTGCATTGCAACAGGAAGATACACTTTGAGAATACAGATCACTGTGTGCAAAGAACATATTCTAGCATGTAAACTGTCTGCAAAAGTTTAGCTAGCATACAAACAGTCTTACAATGTGTTTGCATTTTGCAGGCCAACAAACACTCATCGTTAAATCAGTTAGGCCAATCAAGATGTCTGTAACATAGCAAGACACACAGTGAAAGCAGCAGCAATAGCAGCAACAAACTCCCTCCCCTCTCCCTGTCTGCAAACATCACGAACTTTTACAGCATTCATTCCTAGTAGTCTGTTGGGAAGCGCACTATCTTCTGACCTTAATATCTTTATCATAGCAGAGAGAAATTGTCTTCTCAACGGCTGGTACTTTGATCACACTCAGAAATAAAGATCAGAGGATGACTAAGGGTCTTGGGAATTGAGTTTTTGCTCTCTTTCTTGCTCATGTGGGCACACAAAAATTCACACAAAGGCACATTTTCATGTATTTGTTATTGACGCAGACACACTTCAATGAGAGATTCTTACAGTGCACGTATTTAACTGACACATTACACAAATGTTCGCTGTGTACAGAATAATCAAGGAAACAGACTCATGTTTATTATTACTGAATCAGCAGCAGTCTAATGGATTAAAAACATCCTCATTTTTTTTCCTCTCTCCTGTTGTGAAAGTGCCAGTGTTGTAAACTCTCCCTGCAAGAGAAGTGGGTGGAGATGAGGCGACTCATGACCTCCATGATCTGTATGCTCCCAATCTCTCAGGTTAGGTCTTCTGGCCATAACCCAAAATCCCAGAACATCAGCCACAGATACTTGGAACCAATTGGATTGGGAAAGAAGACAGTAAATGTCTGTTTCCGGTTCACAGGCCCCTTAGCGTCACCACATATTTTGGAAGTCTGTCTGGCTTCCTGACTTTGAGAGTCTCTTGATTTAAACTTCAGGGAACAGTAGTGAAAGGGGAGAAAACAAGGCTTACCTAAAACCTCGAGAATAGTCTATAGTTCTATGTCTTGTNGGGGGGGGGGAGGTAGACATATTTCTAGTAACTCCTGGTGCTAGAATGAATTGTGGTTCTTTACATATATACTCTTCAGATTGGAAAAGATGTCCAGAAATGGGTCAGAACTTTTCCTTATCCATCCAGATTTCCACTGATTTCCCTGGTATTTAGGCTGGAACTTAAGGTCACTATAACCCTGTACAAGAAGGCTTGGTCTACACTGAAACAGTATTTTCTTAAATCTGAAACTACTGCCAGTCCCATTTAAACACAGACATAAATTGGTCCTTGTGAAGCTTGTGTGCATCTAAATTAACTCGATAAATTTGCTCAATCTGATTCAGTCTGTCTGAGCATCTGCTTTTAATGTGGGAAGAATGGGATTTAGCATTGCTTTGCATATTGTTATAAAACTATTTTTAATCTCACTGTGATGAGTGCGGCACAGAGGCTTGGCTACCGCTCAGAATGGGGAAGTGGTGTGTAATTATGAGGGACTGTACCTGTTCTGGCCCATTCGAATAGCTCATAATAGGAGCTCTAATGCATGAGAGCAAGAGCTGAGTTCCTATATGGGCTGAAGAGTGAGAAAGAAGACGTGGGAGTAGGCAGAAAGCTGGCATTGCCCAGTCTGGAAGCAGGAGCTAGAGAAAAGGAGAAGGTGAAAGCAAGGGCAAAAGCAAGTAGGGCCCTTTTACCTTTCTAATGGCAATTCCCAGCATGGCCATTGCTGTCACTATTTGCCAAGTTCTGTGTTGGTGGAGGGGCTGGATTTCAGGGTTTTGGATCCAGTTGGGTGCACGTGATAGGGCTGTAATTTCTGAAGCCTCAGCCACACGCTCAATACTGGGTTTTCTTTTGCTGTTGTAATCAGAGTACACACTGTTCCTTCCAGAGCAAGGACAGCATTCCTCACGGGCTCCTCACCACCCTGCCACTATTACCCCACCTCAGCAAGAAACTCCTACCCACGTTTCCATTATTTTTCACATTCTTGCAAAAGCGATTCTGGAAGGGCCACATTTCCATGACCGGGCCTACTGATACATTTACTTTCCCTTAGTCAGAGAGCTGAACTGCGTACACTTGGCAGCCTGCCTGGGCAAGCACACAAAGCACAGCACTGCCTTTCCATCTGAAGCGTTTATCAAAGGACGCAGAAGTCTTCTTCATCTCTCCTCAGGCTCATGTTCCTCCTGTGCTGAGCACCTCTTCCAAGCCTGTTGCAGGTCCGCCTGTTGGTAGCAAACGTGCAGCAGGCAGTGGTGGAAAGACAGGGAAGCCTGCCAGTGTGGAAGTGAGCGAAACACAACCTAAATCAAATAGCCTACTGCCTGTGTTGCTGAGGAAAAGGCACTGTAATTTGTAAGGACTGATCTTTTTCATTTAATACTGTGAAAACTGCTTGGGGGAAACTATGCTCACATAAATCTGCCTCCCAAGTGTCCACAGCGCTTGCTTTTTTTCAGCACTTAGTGTGCTTGCAAAGGCAGCTGGCAGAGACTGGTCTGCTCGAGGCAGCTTCCTGCAGGTACAGATCAGCCACAGGGCCAGGCAACATTTAGGCCTCCCCAAGCCCAAAGTAGCACACACGTCTACCCAGAGTGGTGCAGCCACGGGTGCAGGGCCACTCAGTGCCCTTCTGCATCCTCCCCTGTCCCTTGTGAGGCCAGGGCAATGATCGCTCCTGCTCTGATGCCAGGACCTGCTCTTCATCACCTTGCAAAGGGCAAGGGTTGTGTACATGGCAAAAATGACCTTAGCAAGATTTCCGCAGAAATGAGAGACGGAAATAACTCGTTACACTCTTGGGTAATTTCTGGTCCACCTGCTTCAGAGATATGTCTGCTCTTTGCTCATCAAAGTGCAATGCCGTCAGCAAGAAGAGGGAAGAGGGCGTTTTGTCCGGGGAAGTGTGAGGCACCGAAACACTCCTCCAGATGAACTCTGTCACCACAGGTGTGTTTGGGCCAAGCCATCACTTGGCCCTGGCTGCTCCCCAGAGGCAGAACCTGTTGTGCATGTTTGTGATGTTTAGCTTTACTGCAGACTATATGCAACAGTAATAGGAGGAGGGAAACCCTTGGACAGGCCAGGTGGCATCACTTTCAGCACTTCCATTAAAAATCCTTAGAGAAAGGCAGGGCAAGTGATTGGAAGTGTTCCTATTGCCACAGGCAGTTCATGCCCCAAACCTGCTTGTGAAACTTTTCACCACTCCAACAGCTTGGATGCTAGGTCTCTGAAAATAGAGCTGTTCTGTCTAACTTTTCCAACTCCGCATCCTCAAAGGTAGATTCTAGCAAGTGAGAAATTTGCCATCAAAAATTTTTACCAATTAAATGCTTCAGGCTTTTCTGTGTGACAAAGATTTTCTTGTCATAGAAAATCGTTCCTTAACTCTGAGAGGCTCCTTGGAGAGGTTACGGCCTTATCTGGAAAATCCAACAGGGAGCTTGTCCTCATAGTAACCACCAAGTTGGTGACAGACCTGAACAGCAGCTGCCATCAGGTGTTGGTTTTGAATTCTGGAGGACACCTATAAAGCTATGCAGTAACACAAACATTAACAATCAAACAACACTACAGAAACCCATTTCGCTGTGCTGTTTCAAGTCTCTCGCACTCTTTGCTTTTCTTGTGTCTGTTGGTTAGGCTGAAGAGGATAATGTCTTATTCTGAAGTTCACATGTGAAATTCAGGGAGCGCATAGAACTACTTGAAAAAAAATCCCAGGTGTGCTTGTGCTCAGGGGAAGATGGCACCTTGTCACCATTGTCATTAATATACTTTAATCTGTCATTCATCTCCCCTCTGCTCTCCTTGGAGGTATCTCAGTGCCTTGGATTATGCTTTCTGAAGGAGCCTAGTATGGGCCTAACTCTGTCATAAGTGAATAAAAAATCTGCCTGTGCAGGGACTTCAGTGGAGGTAAAGAATACTTCTAAGCCCCTTCCTCTCTCACCTCTGGTTTACCTCTGTGCTATGCATGCTCAGTCTTTCTGATTACTTGTCCTCCTTTTTTACCAAATATGCTTAACTGTGACACTGAAATTACTGATGACAGCGAAATATCTTGTAGCCCACTTTACCAAGGGTTCATATTTCTTTCTATTCTTATTTATATTAGTGTAAGTCTGCATTCATTAGCAGAGGTAAGATCCAAGATCTGTCTTCCAAGGAGAGGTTTAAGGGCCTCACACCATTTCAGGTGCCTTGCTGTCCACTGATGTCATCTAACAAGGAACCCAGAGCTGAAGCAACTTGTGGATCTCTCCAGATTTACTATGGGGATAATAGAAATTGCCTTTTGTAGCTCTGTCATTTATTTTAGAGGACTGTGTTGCATGTTTGCTCCTTGGCAGGATGAGAGCTACAGAGTGAATAAATATACTTCAACCACAAATGAGCAAGCAAATGGAAGGAAGTGCTGTTTGAAAAAATGCTTTCAGTGGCTTATTCAAGTTACAAGAATGGCAAGAGGCGTTTTCTAGGAAGGAAGAGAGTTTCTAAATTGTTTTATGCAAGGTTGTCTGATTTATGATTTCATTTTGAAAAAAAAGTAAGAGGTAACTACTGAGAACTGAATAGCTCTGGTGGAACATGAGCAGTGTGGAGTTTGGTTTCTTTCAGAAAGAATATGTTATATCACCGTGATCATCATTTGTTGCAACATCACAAAATATGATACTGAGATCATATTGCTGCACTCTGTAAATCCACTTAGTCTCTGTTTTTTCTTTTCCTAGTCTGATCTCATTCTAGTGAGGGAGAGCCAACTACTTTTCCCCTCTGTTGTGGCCAATAACTAGCTCCATGTATGACTTATTTGTTTCTCATCAGTCTTACATGTTGGACGTTTCTCTAGTTGGCAATATGTCTGATGACAGAAGAGGAGACGAATAAAGACCTCTTACTGTGAACTAACAAGTCACTTACAGTCATTAGTCACTGGGTACCTTCTTTTGGATTAAATGAACACAGAATGTTACCTAATCAAATTATACATATTATCTGAATGCAAAAGCAAAAGGTGGGACTGATTTCAAATTTTGGACTCCAACTCCAGTTCTGGATTTGCATACTAATCAGGCTTCAAATTTACCTCTATTAACAGGCACAACCTAATGTACTCTAGATGTTGAACCCTATATGAAAAAGTCCTAATCACTGAAAGCCTTAGTTCTCACTATTTTACAATGACCATATTTGGGTTCAAATTCAGGGTTCTGTCCCATCTCTCTAAATTACCTAATATACACATTTCCTTTATAAACATTAACTTCTACTGAATAAAAAACCACTACAGAATAGCTGGGTTTGACTATTATCACACATAATAACTAAACCTCTTTATCATCCTCACTGCTATATACTTTGGTTAAGCTAACTAGGAAACTGTTCTTGCTTTAAAGTCTCATCTAGAGATGAGCCAGCTTATTACCAGTAATAACTGTGTATAGAGGACTGAGCCATGCCACGAGGGATAGTCCCTGACAAGTCTGGCCTCAGTGGTAAAGTAGGTAGGTACGTAGATTTGACAGTTTTTGCTATCTATTGCATGGTAGCAGCAGGGCCAACGAAGAGACTTTCTCCAGCAGTGATGGAGGACAGCTAAAATGAAATGCTGGAATGTGGTCATCTACAGGCACAGGTAAGTAAAATCAGGTAACTAATGTTTTTAATATTTTTAACTGCTGACACATTTAATTACATCCATAGGACAGGCTGCAATCTAGTTTTGAAGAGTGTGTAAGATTTCACCACTGCATTGCTAGCCAGAAACGCATTTACTCAGTGTCCCATTCTTGGGGCAATCTGTAATATTCCCTGGCCATCATCTCCTAGTCTAGAAAGCAAATAATCAGGAGGGGAAAAAAAAAAAAAAAAAGAGTTTTCACTTGTGACTGCAAAAAGGTGAGGAAAAAAGAAACCTTGCAGACAGGATTGTATTCTCTGTTGCTCTTCCTTCTAACATCTGCATATATGTGGCAAAAGGTATGGTCTTAAAAGCACTTTCCTATTAGCATGGAGGTTGAACTTTCTGTAAGGAGGCAAGTCATCCTTACTTTTGGATTGAACAGAAGGAACAAAAATTGAAGACCAAAAGAAAGCAGAAGTGCAATATTATATTTAAAGATAAACAAATACATAATAATAATTAAGATAACTCAATGTAGGAATGTGCTTAAGGGAGCGTTGTGGAGTAACAGATTAAAGTGCCTGATGTCAGCAATATGCTCCTGGAGGACAGATCCCTGCTCCCCCCATGGAGTAATCTCTTGCATTATGGAGTATTGGTAGAGCTTCTTCATGCTTCCTCACATGCACTTTCTTTGTCACTGAAAAACATTTCAAATGATTTTTTTTTGTTTGTTTGTTTCTGTTTCTAATCTTTTCCTGGATTACTGAATGTACAGTGAAACTTCTTATCTTGTGCAGGAATTATGTTTATAACAGAAAAGGAACTCAGGGACTGAATGCCTCAGGGAGCTGGATGATGGGATGTGGAGACTTTTATCTTAAGGTTGCTTTCTTGAATTAGACCAAAGTTGGTAGTGACCTCAAATTGCCTCAGCCTAATGACTGCTTGGTCTCTGCTGTAAAATATGTTTGGTGGTCTCAGTTTAATTCCTGGTATATGCTTGTTTGCGCACTAAATTGCTTCCATAACTGGTATCCTTGTTGGCAGTCTCACAGAGAGGTCAAGGGTTTGATGGGAACAGGGTCTGAGCTATTCTTTCATGCTGCATGCTGTCCCCTTGTAGCCATGCGAACTGAAGACCAATGCAGTTTACAGTGGATCAAGGTTTGGTTGCTTGTTAATCTGGTTCTTTCAGGCATACATAAATTGCAATATGCTAACTCTGAAAAATTACCTATGATTTAAAATAAACCTTCATTCATCCAGGGTCCTTTCAACATGCTGAAGGCCAAGCTTCAGACAAGAAAGGAAGATTTAGCCCATTTCAGGTCATAGCCAGTCTGATTAGCATAGTTGATGATATATATCTGGATACAGATACAGTGCACAAACTGTATAATTCACATAAACAATATCTGTCAGACCTCCCCTCTCTTTTTCTCTTCCCCCTGCTGCTCATTTCTGTTCTCTCTATTTTACTGGCATTTGTATTCATGTGAATATGTAAGGTACCAGATCAGGAAGACCTACAGGTTACAGAAAATGAACCAGCAAAAATAAATACATGGTGAAGTAAAAAAAAATCAAATTGTTTGCCTTATTCAGCTAGTGCAAAAAAGTTTTTGGGGTTATTGAAAAGCCTTCTGTTATTGCAAACATCTACAAATTTAAGATCCTGCAGTGTGCTGTGAATAGCAAGAGAAATGAAAACAAAAGGAGTATGTCATCAATGATTTGCACACGTTTTCACAAGTATATTCAGGACATTTTTGTGTAAGTGTGCATTGGAAATTGATATGAGTCAGAGGTCAGTAGAAAATTCACCTGTCAGGTGGTAACTTTTCAGTCACAGATACACACAAACATTCAGCAGGATCCTCTTTTCATATTGTATTGCCAGAGCTTACAGTAAAGCTTATTTTATGTGTCAAAATAGGCATAATAAAATGCAGTCATTGGCACTGTCAGCCTGCATGCCAGCTAGGTCCAAAATGAGTGTTAGCACTGAAAATAACATCTGCTACATGCATGGACGTAGCGTGTGATAAGATGTAAAGTGCAGACAGAAATACAGATTGTTTGCTGTCACGCAGATACAGACTGTTAAGCTCCTGACCTGAAAGTGAGGTTTGACCACAGCTCCAGCCTATGCATGCAAGTTCCTCAACAATTATTAGTGTAAATTGTATTAAATGCACTCCCACCAGCTGTTTAGGATTTTCAGGACAAGTATCTTACTGTGTAGTTATAGCATTTACTATTGTAATTTTTAATTACAGGCTCTCATATTAACTGGAGCCACATGATATTATCGTGGTGGAAGTGAATAACAACAGTGCTGTTGGAAATCTGTAAGGCTATATGCTGCCATCCGAAAGTATTGAGTTGTAATTCATTTTACAGCAAGGTAGGTAGGATCAGTATTTTCATACAGTATATTCTCATATTTGTACATATATTCTATTCAAATGTTTTACAACATACATGTAAGTTATCTGGAATTATTTTTCCAAACATGCTATCCATCTGAGTTTTGAAAATATAATCTGCAGTAGATTTTGCAAGTAACTTAAAAGCCACAAGGTGTACTGTATGTATACATACACATAGGATAAAAGGACAACATTTATAATACTGAGCCCTTTCTTTTCTTAAAGGATGAACTAGAAAACAATGTTTGCCTTGTATTTTTCTTTTCCTGTGGTAAGACCTGGAATAATTTCCTATAAATAGTAGAATTGAGAATGGCACAAAATGCGTTAGTTCATGTATGTCTGAAAAGATCATAAAATTGGCATCACCACAAACACTCAAATGAGCAGAAAAATGCTTGTGGAAAAACGAAACAAAAGAGACAGGAATGCAGCCAGCCATATCATAAACCTGATTTTATGAATGCACTTGTTTGTATCTAAGAAGTGGTCTGCCTTGAATTTTGTCTGTTTTTCACCAATTTGTGTAATAAAAGATATTACCTTTCCCCACCAATTTTCCCTTGCTTTATTTGTAAAAGCACATTCCATTATTGAAATAGCCAGAGCGAAAGGCTGACCTAAAAAAAAAAAGAAAATCTATTTCAAGTCTATGTGATCTTAGCATGCAATGTCTTCTCAGCTGGAGTTTTTCAGAACAGATTCCTCACCAATCCAATGCTTTCCCAAAAAGCCCGTAGGTGAAAAACCAAGCGTATGGCACAGCTGTACCTGGGTACAGCACAGCTGTCAGGCAGGGAAGGAGGGAAATGTTTTTCAGTCTGCAAAGGTAAAAGCATGGTTTCTTCTCCTTCCCCTACCTCTGAAAAAGAGTAAGAGTGATCTTACACCGTCCTTGTTCCTTCCAGGCCAATCTACACGACTTCAGTGAGAGCTGTAAACATGAGCTGCAAGGACCACATGGCCCAACACAGCAATTATCTTTCTAACTTACAGAAGTCACTGCCAAGTAACTGGTAGTGATTACACATTTCTCCACTCCATGCATGCAGCTTCACTGGAAAGGAAGAGCACAGCAACTATGCCTTTAGTTTGCACAGAGGCAGCCTGTTCCTGCATTTTCTAAGCCCCAAAAGCTCTGGTGTAACAATTCAGTGTACACTGACTTACAAATAGCAGCAATGGGAGAACGAGCAGGTCCTAGCTCATCAAAATTTTAGAAGGCAATTTTCAAGCTGCTACCAGAGGAAGCCAACATGTCTTAATAAAAGTTTCATCTGCGCATAGTAGCTGAGAACAAAACCAATCTGTTTCCCAGCATTGTTTTGCTTTGCTGCTGTGCTCACATAATGCAAACCCATCAGTACTGCTCTACTGGCAGTTTCCGTGAAGCTGATTTTCTCTAAAAATGCGTATACACTGTGCTAAATTGTTCCTTCTCCTGCATTGCCTTGTAGAGCGGTATTACTCAACATAGTATAAAATTCTTAGTCACCGCTATCACTGGGCTTTCTGTGGCACAGACCCAGTTTTTTGTGCTGCATTCCTCATTTTATAGAACGAACTGCAGCTTGTTTTGTTTGAAAAGCATTGACCAACATCCTGAACACTGCCCATTAGGATCCAACATGGAGCATTTCACCACCTCCCATTTCTCTGGGCTACACTGTGTACTATCATTAAATTTGTGCTTGGCAGGAAACTGAGTCATCCACTCTTTCCTTCTCTGATATGCCACAGTCAGTGGTCATTCAAAGCGGGAATCAGAGCACAGCAGTTCAGTCCTGTGATAGGTTAGTTTCTCCAGAGGAAACAGAGTGATCTTCAAGCTCGGATTTATTACAGTGTTAAATTTATACCCTCCACTTAACCTAATGATAGACAGTTCTACTGTCAGATCTGGCTGGTCCTCACTGCCCAACCACTAAAGCACTTTCTGTCATTATCAATTAAAGTGAGGACTGGCAATTAGGGGAAGAAGAAAAGGGAACAGAAAAAACAGCCAAGATTTCAGTGATATATGGAAACCAAGAGCATCTCTGCACGCTCATCCAAATGCCCAAAAACCGGGGGTGGGGTGGGGTGGGTGGGAGTTGCACATTTGCTGTCAGTGAATACTAACACCAGTTGCCAGTACACAGCCAGGACAAGCAGGGCATTTTAGGCACCAGGTTCTCTCATGAGACTCTGGGAGGAGCATGCCCCTTGTGGTAGGAGCCTTGGAGTACCTTCTCCTTTTCCCATAAGGTCAGGCCTCTATGTGTGGGACTTCTGCACCTGATGACTTGTTAGACTTCAGACACGGCAGTAAAGATACGCTCCAGATTGTTCTTCCTACTGGATTAATCTGTGACTTAATTAAGCATGGCAGAGTTATTATAGCGAACTACCTGAAACAGTTCATGCTCTCATTGTGCTGTATTGGGCTTGGCACAGCTATACCACCCACACTGAAAACATGCTATTGATGACAAAACCTGAAAGTCACCACAGGCCTTTCATAATCTAAATTACAGAGACAGTGTCTGAGTAGCAATCACATGGCAAAGATTCTCTCTGCATGTTCAAAAACAGTTGGCCTGTGCAATCAGGCAGAAAGGTCAGGAGATGGACAGGGCTATATCACCCACAAATGCACCAGTTTTAGTCCTCTCATTAACACGGGCTGAGGAGGTTGCACTCCCATAACACATGAAATGGCTGTGGTCATGTGATCAGAGGCAGGTGAAGCTTTCCCCATCAAACTACACTCTTATCTTCCTTCATATAGCTCCGCAGGCTGGGATTTGCATTGTGTTATCACGTTGATACCCACAAATATGGGTGGTGGCAAACTCAGCTGATCATTCTGAGCCATCATGTGAAGATTTACCTATTAAGCCGAAATGAGACCATGACTGCCCTGATTCTTGGACTGTCTTGTGAGTTTGACTCCATCTCACACAGAATTTCCCACCCCTCCACCCACTCTCTTCTTCTTGCCTGGTTGGTTGAAAATTAGAAGCTGTTTCTCCTCTTAACTTCCTGGTAATTTGAAAAGAAACAAAAGTTCCCAGGAGCTGCATTAGTACTCTGTGTGTTTGTTCTTGCCTGTGTGTTTGTGTACCAGTGTGCATGAGTGTGCATGCCCACAAGGTTCCCCTTGCTCTGTTTCCAGGGTGCAGTCTGGATGCCTCTTGTGATCGTGGTGTACTCACTCTACCTGAAATCAGACCTGAGATGTAGTTGCCCTGTTAACGATTTGGTTGAGGGCAGTTCTGGAAAGAACAAACACAGCAAGAGTTACTTATAGGACCCTAAATTTCTGCAATCATCTGAAAAACCGGAGACATGTTTAGTTAGTCACTAATAACCGAGTGAAATGCAAGCAGGAAATGTCATTTTCTTCAGATAAGGTGCTGGGGATCAAAAGAATTTGGACTTGTTTCCACTGACCACAGAGCAGAAAGTGTGGTAACTTCTGAAATGTGTTTGAGAAGGCAGAAATGTTTAATATTTGTTGTATCCTGCAGGTGGAGGTTAATGGCTCAGGTTTTCTTAGCCAATTTAAATGATTCAGAAGGAGGAACTATTCTGTCTTCATTTGAAAGGCAGGTCTCACATACGTCTACAAATGCTGGGAATGCTCAGTCCAAGAGCTGAATTCTGTATCTGATCTTTATGGAGCCAAAATCCAGAGCAACTATGCACATCTATTTACTGAAAATTTGGTATCTGAATCTTAAAACTGGGTTGGGGGTCTTCTGTAATAAAAATAGTTACTCTGGGTAAACAGCTTTTAATTATAAGTTGGCTTGCTTTGCAATTGTAGAACATCCTGATTAAACAGGCTGAAAAACTTGGTATTCTTCTCTACTAGAGAAACTTTCATTTTCTTGTCTGCATTTTTTAAAGGGGAAGAGAGAAAAAAGCAGTGATGGCAATTGTTGGGGAACTGGAGTAAGGAAAAAGTGAAGCAGCAGTAGAGAAATTTTAATAATTTGTCATGTTGTCTTGTTTCAATATAATCAGTAAATAGGGATTCTTTATTTAGACAAATAAATTAGTGCTGGCTGTGCAAAGTGCATCAGCACTTTGTCGACTTCTATGACAAATAGTTGATTTTTCATCAGAACATATATTTTAATTCAATACTTTTCATTTGTTAGTAGTTCTGAAGTATTTTTTTTACAAAACTGAAAATCAGAATAGTTGTTCTGCTATTTTGCTAGAAAAAAAAAGGGAAATCTTTAAATGAAATGTAGTGACATTTTATTTAATTCTAGTGAGTTTTTCTCTTGTTCACTTAATATTAATTGGACTTCTATGAAGAAAACTAACTTCTTCAATGCCTTGGTCTGTTAATGCCCTATTTATAAAATATTTATATCTTTATCAGAAATTCCTAATTCAAAACTAGTTTAAGTACAGTCATCTCCTTGCTTTTTAAAACCACTGACGTTGTAGATTGCCTCAAGTTCATCTTAAAGCAATTAAAACAAAAATGAGAATTCCACAAACTGAAAAGTATCTCTGTGTTTAGTTGTGTTGCACAAATTCTTCAGACGACACTGCTGGTAGATCTACCTTGTTTTTATCCTTGGACAAGAAATCCTTGGTATGTCTAACGACTTGAAAAAAGACTCTAGTAAACTTCTTTTTTCACCCAGTCTATTTTCTTCCTCCACACAGCTCCCATCTTTAAACAAATCAGATATATACATGCAGGAATGCTGCAAAAGACGTGGGGTGTATGTGTACATGGGGCTGAGGGCAGGCAGCTGCTCCATAGCAGCTTCCCTGGCCAAAGCCTCCCCTTCGCAGAAGCTGGAAATGGCTCCTGCAGAGCCTCTGGTTGGGATCGGAGACACTTCAGTCTGTACCAGCAGCAGCAGAGCAATGACGTCTGCATAGCTATGGCCAGTTTCACTTTGAGTTTTCATGTTCACACAATACTGAAACTCAAAGTACAAATAGTAGAGGGGATGTCCCACAGTACTGCAAAGTGAGCGCACCAGCTCCATTTTCCAAAACCTATGCAAATTGCAGTTGGTGGGTTTTGCACAGCCTTACCAGGTAAATCATGCTACAAAGCCAGCTAGCACATTTTACTGTTATGAGCTCAAGCTTCCCGCGGAGTTGCAACAAGTGACTGGTCATCTAGCCTCAAAAACTCCACCTTACACTCCTCTGAAGCAGGAGGCAGAACTAATAAAGTGCTCATTAAACTCTCCAGAGAGCCCTCAGCAAAGACTTATGCTGCCTGTGCTCACTGAAGCAGAGTAGGATTTAGGTGATAGTTTTTGTACTCGTTCAAGCCACGGGATGAATTTCACTGCGAAGCAACACAAAAAGACCACACAAATGGCTTCATCTAAAGCCGCATGTAAATTTTGACCCTCTATAGCTACAACTGCCACCCACCTGATTTAGATATCAACGTATTTTGTGAGGCTGGTTTAATTGCATCATGGCCTTATTTGAAAATGCAGCAGTCATAATTTTTGAAGGAAAAGATTTCCTGAAAAACAAGTTGCAGAAATGTCACTTTTGATAAAAGTTTCAGTGTTTTCAAAGGACAAATGTAAAATTAAATGCTAGAGCAGGCAAGAGTGTGAAATACGGAAGATGCCTAACTTGTGATAATGCTATTTAATAAAAGTGTTTTGTTTCAATTGCAAATATTGACCTTTTTTTCACACTGGAATGAACTATTCCTCAGAAATTTTGACACATAGGACCCTATTGGAATTTATATTAACTTGGATCATTACTTGAAAAGGAAACTTATGGAGATACCATTTCACATAGAATCATCTATCTAGCCATTTTTGAGCACAAGATAGAACAGGATTTAATGAATCACTGACTTGTGATTCTATTCCACTAAAAAATGTCTGTATTCCTTCCTCTTCTCCTCATTTCAGGCAAAGCACAAGATATCATGTGAGTTTTCAGTTACATGGAGAATTTGGTTTTGACCTCCGTAGGTTTGCAGGTCCAAAGTCTATTACTGGCTACCATCCACTGCAAAGTTATATTATGGCAACTACATTAAGTAGTGCCAAAGCACTAATCTGAAGTCAATTAACAATTGTTACTAAGGGGTGTTTCATTATAATCCTTAAATAATTCACCTTCCTTTGATGTTAATAAAGTGGCTTAGAGAAGCAAGACTTGATGGAAAAGAGCCACAGATGCCAGAAATAACAGTTCTTAATAACTTAAAGCAGTTAACAGCTGGAAAGCTAAGTGTTACAATAAAATGTATTAGTTAAAGAGATGTATATTTATTTAAGTGTACTTACATTTTATTACTAAAATGTATAATGTGATACACTGTAAGATTTAAGTAGTAGGGCTTTTTATTATTGTTTAAAGTGTTCAGACAGAAAGCAGTGTAGAACGAGGGATAATTCACTGCATTTTTGTGGGCAGCACCCACATGTTCACATTTCCCAATGTTTTATTCTTTATGGGAAAAAAAGCGTGCACTGGGCAACAAAATGTTTTATTCCCATGTAAAAATCATGTGCCAGTGATTCACAAATTCCTATTTTTCCTTGTGTTCATAAATGGGCAGAGAGATGACTGTCAATGAAACTATTAAAGGATGGAGAATACCTCAGAGAGTCAACATTCCAAATGATGTATTTAAGATAAGACAGATTCGAACAGGTCACTAGTTTGCAGTTGCACAACTGTCTGGATTTTTTGGATATAGTTCATTTCAGGGTAGTCTCCTGAAATTCTGACTTACACACTGTTAGAAGCAAAACAGTTTGATGAGCTGACATTACAGTCACTCCCAAATGTTGAAAAAACATGAGTCAGGGAAATCTAGGGAATGGCTTTAAGAAAGCCTTACATTCTTTTTTTTTGTTTTCTGAATTCTGAGCCATTAGAGTGCACTCCCTTCACACTTTCTGGCTTTCCTCTGCACCAGTGAAGACTAGAAATGCAAGTTGATCATCAAAATTAGAAACCAAGAGTCCCATGGAACTAATCGCCTCCAGGACCTGGATTCACAACAAACTGGCAGTGTATCCTGCATAATTATATAGAAAAATCCATTCCCTCCACCTGTATTTTTATGTTTTGTCTTCATTCCCCTTCAAATGTTTGAATGATCAAGTTTTATTTGTACATGTCTTCAGAGAAATCAATGGTAAGCTTATAACCCTGGAGTATCATCAGTGGAAATTATAGTCATAGTCTCAGAGAGGAGAAAGGCTGCTAGGCATTTTAAGAGATCATTAAAACCACTCCCTGCGTTAAAATACAAACAACATCAGAACTATGACTTCTGTACTCAGGCAATATTTCTTATCAAAACCATTTTTTTTCTAATTTCAGTACCTGTGTGGTGAAAAAAGTCAAGATGGAAAAAGTGAAGAAAATTATTTTTTGCCCTAAAATGTATATTTTTGTCATATATTTAAATAACCAGGGATTTCCTCATCCTGATTATAAAGGTGTTTTTTTTTTTTTGTAAAAGTAGTGCTAAAACAATGTGGGAACAGAAAGGAATCCTGTGATTTATGTAACTAGTTACAGATAAGTCAGGTAAAACTTTAAATAGCAACAATGAATATTGCACTTTTTTATCCCTGCAGTCCAAGAAAAGCTGGTGGAAAATCTTTAAAAGAGGTAAAAGAAAAAGACAAAGTCAATATAAATTATGAACTCCACAAAATCGTCAGTTCTGTTCAAACTAGATATAAAATACTGAAATAAAAAGCAGTCAAGTCCATCTACTTGCTTGTACTCTACTAGCAAATTGTTAGGTGTTGCATATGGCTCATATACTGTGTAGAAACAGCTCACATGAGGAACAGCTGAACTTCACAGCTGGTTCTTCTGCATCACTTCAATCCTGCAGTTGTATCTCTGATATTAGAAAAAGCTTTACTCATGGAGGCTTAGAGCTTCTTCCCCACTAGAAAATGTTCAAGAATGGCCATATTTACTGAGCAGCTCCTTAATCTTTTCTCTTTCCTATGCAATTCTTTAGGAGACCTACTAATGAAAGTTACATTAACTTCTGACTTTTGTGTGATGCGCATTGAATCTATATAATTTTCCAAAAGGCTAGTTTAATTCAATAATTAATTCAAGATAGTACTGATACTATGGAGTGGCAATAGTAGCAAATGAAGTGGTAAAACTTTATAAAGTTATCCATTAAGTATCAATTAAACTGGCGGAAAATCTGAACCACAAGGTCTAATCTGAACAGAGACCTGCAGGGGCTGTGAGAGGTGTGAACACATGGTCTAGTCCTCCTTTCACATAGTCGGCAAAGAACTTTGCATGAAATAGGCTTTGGTAAAGATCAACATTATGGTATCTGGGAGGGCGCTTGGGAGCGGAGACAGAAACCGTACTGTCAATTAAATGAACATGCTGAGTGATGGAAGGAAGAATACAGAAACTAAGCAGAGGGCAAGAGTGGATGCTGTGATGGTTACGGTTAAGCTGTTATGGTTTGTTGTGGTTTAGCCCCGGCAGGCAGCTAAGTGCCACACAGCCGCTCGCTCACCCTCCCCAGGTGGGATGGGGAGAGAATCAGAAAGGTAAGAGTGCGAGAACTCATGGGTTGAGATAAAGACAGTTCACTAGGGAAAGCAAAAGCAGTGCGCGCAAGCAAAGCAAAACAAGGAATTCTTTCGCTACTTCCCATGGGCAGGCAGGTGTTCAGCCACTGCCAGGAAAGCAGGGCTCATCACGCGTAATGGTTCCTTGGGAAGACAAACGCCATCACTCCCAACATCCCCCCCTTCCTCCTTCTTTACCCCAGCTTTTATGGCTGAGCATGACGTCATATGGTGTGGAATATCTCTTTGGTCAGTCTGGGTCACCTGCCCTGGCTATATCTCCTCCCAGCTCCTTGTGCACCCCCAGCCCCCTCACTGGCAGGGCAGCACAAGAAGCAAAAAGTCCTTGGCTCTATGTAAACACTGCTCTGCAACAACCAAAAACATTGCCACTATTTTCATCAAAAATCCAAAACACAGCATTGTGTGAGCCTCTACGAAGAAAATTAACTCTGTCCCAGCCAAAACCATGACATGGTTTCTCACAGGGCAAGAAATCAAGCACTGAGCTTTCTCCCAGACCTGCCACAGATGTACGTTGTGATTTTGTCAGGACCAGATAAGTCTCTGTGTTTCTGTTTCTCCATCTGTCAATCAGAGATGAAGAAGTACTCCTGTTAAAGGATTGCTACAGGATTCCCCCACTCTCGCTTTGCCAGAAGGTGTTCAAACACCATGGCATTGAGACTTGTAGGAAAAGATAATCTTGACTCTAAATTAGATTAGAGAAAGATGGGAAGGAAGACAGACAGGAAGAAAGATAGGTTAGAAAAAGTGCAAATTTTTGGAAAACATCCAGATTTCCTATTCTGTATTTATATGGTACCCATCACTATGATATCAGACCACCTTCTAATAGTTATGTGAGCAAGATGACTAATATCTGTCATGTCAGGTTCTTTCTTTCTGCCCCCAGGGGAAAACTGTGGGTTTTTAAAATATGTATCTATATCTTCTATAATGTGTGATTTTATTATTAAAAGCTGGGTCAAAGTTTACTTGCTCTAAGACCAAAAGTTAAGAGCGGCTTCGGAAGCTGAAATTCTGGATAAGATGTTTCCACAGACTTGGACTATGGCACTGAGACAGTCCTGTCTCAACAGAGCCTATTGACATAATCAGGATTTACTCTTGTTGCAGCAACCAGCACTACTTTTTCAGACTATGGGACTCTACTCATAACACTCTCTAGCATGAATGAAGATCACACTTCCTTTGTTACATGAAATGAGCTTCTATGGAGAGGCATTTCCAGGGAAAACAGCAATAAGATATGCAGAGAATATTTCATAAAATTGCTCCACTTCTGTTTGGTTTGACTGGATTGAATGCTTTATTTTAAATCTCTGTACACTTGGCACTGGATACAAGGTTTGGACCTAAGATATGGCACAAAGAGTATTTGAGAGGATTAACAATTAACTCTGGGCATGATGCTGCTGCCTCCCCCCAAGTCACTGTTAATAATACGTTATCATCAAAGATATCCAGATAGAGTGGCTTTCTTTTTTCAGTATTGTTTGTAGGGAACTGAGGTATCCAAGATGAAGGAGAAGGGAGGCAGGCAGAAAAGGACGTGCTCAGAGAGCCAGGTTGACTCCCCCATCTCAGCATTTTGTTTCTAATGTGATCCAGTCCTCAATTAAAATGTTGTTCTTCTTTCAAATAAGTTTTTATTCAGAAAAATAAAACCACCAAAGAAGAGGTTGTGCAAGCTATCTGGAGTTTCAGAGAAGCAATGATTTACATGCATGCGTAGTGGACAGACGCAGAGGTTTTACTCACCCATTTTCTGGTACATCCCAATGCATGCTGACTTTCCCTTGGGAATAGTTGTTTCCCATTGGCAAAACTGGGGTTGAGAAAACAAAACATTTCCAGAAATAGACATGCCAGCATGTCATGCAATCTTTTGGGCTTTCTTGCCGGGCTTTTAAGAGAACAGAATATGGAGGATGTGTTTTAATGGGTAGTTGTCATTGATTACCTTTTTTTATTCTTTCTGTAGCAAGTTTTAATGAATGTTCAAACTTATTTATTGTTCCCCTTCTTGCTGTTGCCTCTACTGAAATTAATACTTTGATCCTAGAAAAAAATATTTTACTACAAAACTGTAAGTAGAAGAACTAAAAAAAAAAGAATAATGAAGCTCGTCTTTTTTCTGGAGTAGCCAGGGCATTCTTCTTTCATTGTGTATAATAATGCATTTACTCCATCTGGGACCTGGTGCAAAGGAAAACGGACAGTGAGGTCCCCTTCTGAATCCCTTACTCTTGTTCATTGCACAACGTCTTCCAGTGTCTGGAGGACAGAGTTGGCCTACCTCTGCAGCACCCGTGAGCTGGGACCCTATGCTGACTGAAGTCATCTTCACAATGAATGGTAAGTTCAGCTCAGTTTAGATCTTCTGCATTACAGGAGAAGGAAAATTGTAAGTCTCCAGTTCATGATTTTGTTCCTGCACTCCTTTACTCTCTGGAAAATTTCTAGCCACAGGGTAACATTAAGTTAGTGTTTTAAGACTAATGCGGACATACCTGCCACAAGCCTACTTTTTAAAAACAGTAGAATCTTTGGGACTGTAGGTACCCCTTTCTACATCTTTCATAAAACAGTAAATATAGTGTTGGCATTGAATAAGTACTAACAGCAAAGTAGGAGTGAGATATACTGACATGCTGACTGGCTTTGTTTAGATCAAGCCTGATAAGCTAGATTCAGACTTCACCGATAACGCTGATGTTTCCAAACGAAGCCCTCTGCACTCAGTGGAATTACAAGAATGAATTTACTCATGTATTCTTCGGAGTAAAATCTATCGTATGACATTTATATCTCTAGCCTGGTGCAGATGAAAGGAATCTTAGCAGCCAAATATTTGGTAATCTTTCTAAAAATGAGCTACCTACTCACTTCAACGAACAAAACTGATGTCTTTCTCAGACTGAAAAATGAGAAACGTCATTATCTCTTGCCACCTCCCATGTCAAACATTTCCACTACTATTGTTTATGAGCTGTACATAAAATCTGTACCCATTTCAGAGCTGTCCACTTAGAGGCACCACAGAATCTTGCTGGAAGTATGACTGTCCTCTATCCCCAGTTATATTTTAAGTTTATGTGTGAGATATCAGTACTTCCTCCTATGCAAGCACTTCCTACAGATGCAGTCCCCTTTGCTACATGGACCAGTAAGATCTATTTTTACATAACAAAGAAGAAAAAAACAATTGTTCAGCAGTAATTTACTACCCAGCTCTAGAAATTAGTTCTAAAAGCAGTAAAACTGCAGGTACTGTGGACAGATTTATAGGGTACTCCAAATACTCTTTGGCTGTTGACGATTCAGGTAACAAATCTTATGCAGCCACTGAGTCTTTTCCTACAGAATCAGTAATATTATGTTACTGTATTTTCTCTGCTTGTCTATTTACTCCTGAGTGCTCGTCAGCCTAGTTAACAAAACAGGCCAGATCACTTATATGAGTTCTTAGCATAAAACCCAGTCATGTTTACCGCAAAGAGGTTGTGATAATTTAACATGTACGCTTGCAAATATGTGAAGAATGAACAAAGGGTCTTTAGTGGCTTATTTTAGCTAGCAAAGCTAATTTCTTATTGGAAGGTTTGAAGTGATACAGTGTTTGTTTTATGATTTAAGAGCTTCTAAAGCCCAAGAGTAATAAGATACCCAGTTGCTGCTTTCCATGGAAAACCTCCTTTCTCCACTGGTCCTGGGTGATTAGTATGCTTTGCATCATAGTTTCAACAGAGAAAAGCAAAACTATCTGTTAGGAGTCTATTTAGTCAGTAAGGAAATAACTGCTGCTGCGTGCCATGAGGGGTGCTGACTGAAACTAACTCACCGGTTAGACTTGGCTTAGCAATTCCTCGCTTACACTGGCTCCAGAGGAACAAGGACCAAGATTTCAAGGACAAATAACTTGATCACAGCATAAAGTAAGGGTATCTTGAAATATCTAGGGGCACAGGAAAGATGTATTCTGAAGTGAGGGTGAGTGTGGTTATTGCAGGTAGTAAGGCTTTATGGTGTGTGGTGCACCGTCAGCACTACATGAACCCAAAGCGGACCTGTGGGAATTTTCAGTGGGAAAGATCATCCAACCTGGCTGCCACTCCTTCAGTCAGATTATAACTACCTCTGTCTTTGACTAATCTCTGCAGTTCACTGAGTCCAAATGGGGTTGAATTTACACTGATCCTACTGAGACAGTTTGGAGTAAATCTCTGTCAGTACAGAGGGAAAATGAAGTGGATAGTATATATACAAGGTACTCCGTGCAAGCATACCACTTACATCGGTACGCTAGAATGTTGGCCAGCACCTTTTTTCTTTCTGTAAAGACATTATTGGAGTTGAAGATGAATAAATATTCCATCAAACTTCAGGAAAAAAATAATATTTTTTTAAAAAGTAAATATCTTCAGAAGTTCAGAGGTCTTGCTTGAAACTAATTTTCCTGTCATATACATTTTCGAGGAACTAAAACATGAAACAGGTGGAGATGACAAGATCTGCTACAACCATTCCTATTCTAGTTCAGCCTGTTTCGCTCCTCTGTAATAGGCTCCAAAAGAAATTGCACTAATCTTTACAAACTCCAGGATGAGGCGTCCGTAAGCTCCCCCTAGATCCATTAGATCTTTGCACAGACATCTAGGTTTAGCAAGCTCTAGAGCTTGCTGCAAAGTAAAGGCAGGAAGAAGCTTAAATAAAACATGGAAAGTTCAAGCAAATTAGAAGAGACAGTAATAATTATAGTGGACTAAATTGTCATATATCAGTGACATGTATCATTGTAGCTTCTCTGAAGACTATGGGATCCTGACCTTAAAATACAGGATGAAATCCAATTGCAAATTAAGGAAGATTCGTCGGTTTTCCTCATTTGCTTGCTTGCTTGCCTTCAGAAAAACACATGCTATTAATTTTTCCTTCCATCTGTACAAGAAGGTAGCAAGTATGCAGGCTATCTCTCTGGACAGAAGTAAAAGAAAAATGGGATCAGCTGCTTTCCAATGGAAAGAAACATGGGCAAGCAGCTGCTCTCTGTGAAATGACCACCCAGGTGTGAAGTTGCTTATCTGATTTAAAGGATCAGCAAAAAAAGACAGACAAGAAGAAGTTCCTATAGGGGTTAGTCCTACTGGGATCTGGGAGAAGGAAAAAGCAGTTTCTGTGCTGTTGAATCACAAGGGAAGAGCTCCTTTGCCAGCTTGCTACCTTAGATTTATAGGTGAATTTGGAAAAGTGATATGGTTCCTCAATATTGACCACCATCAGTGGGAGATGAAGAGCACTCAGCAGCATGCAGAATGCACTTAGTTATCTTTCAAGTTGTATAGTATCTTGGAATATCTTTTGAGAAGCACCAAGTAACAAAACAAAATAAATGGGTAGAACTGTTTCCCTTGATGGCATGACTCATGCTGATCACCCTCCTTTTCAGTTAACCTTCTAACACCATAGTGATTGTCATCTTTATCAGATGTGGTTTATTCTTACAGAAAGTCACAGATACTTGCCACAGTCACAACCTATTTCAGGCTACAATAACATGAAGGATAATCTTGTGGCTTTATTTCTCATGACGTTTACCCTCAATGTACAGAAACTCAGATAAAATCCTCAGATGGTAATTCACCTAACCCCCTAGAGACCAACCCACGACACAGCAGCTGTCTCAGTAAGAACAAATAAGTAGTAAATAAATAAATAACAGTGCTGATCAAATAAATGGGTGTACAAGATAATAGGCATCAACACAGATGTAGTTTCATGAGCAGGAAATGCTGTGGCTCAAGATAGAGAAAAAGGATCACCCATGCTGTCTGGATGCTCTGTGTTCTCCAGCTCTGCTGGAGGAATGCCATTTTGGGATGATCTTGAATGCTTTGAAGCAATAGCCCCGAACTGATTTCATAGTCAGTTGAAAATTTTCCCCTACCACCTAAACACCTTCCTAACACCCAGGCTTATCTATAAACTTGAAGATGATATGGTTCAATCTTAATCCTGTGGCATAAAATCCAAACAAGGATTTATATGTCATCTGGTGGTCAGAAATATCATTCTGATATGTCGGAGCACAGACAGATCCCTTAACAGCTTGGCACTTCTAATGAATTTGGTGGCAGTCAGCTCTGCTGACATGACTGTGCTGCTGCTAAGACACAGCACTGTACTCCTCAGGTGCAGCACAGTGTGTGCTGTGTCTCTTACAGATTAGTGTCTCAGCCTCTTATAGGCCAGTGTCCTCACATAAGGTAGCTAAGTGCCCATTCCATCTCTGCTCACTTCTTTGGGTGGAGTATTTCATTTGATCTTAAATTTCAGGAATTTAAGCATTTGTTGTGTGAGATGGGAGCAAGGAAAGGATGTACTGCACTGGCCTCATCCCATTATGAAGAGGGGATGCTAGCAGCACTCAGACTCAGAAGAGGCCAAATACTCCCTCGTGAAATAACAGAGATGTTGTCAAGGGTGGCTGCACATCTGACTATCCAAACCAAGCTAGTGTTTCTTATCAAGAATATTCTATTGTCCTAAGCTAATAGAGGGTGTTACTAGTCCTAATCTTTCCTGGTTAACCATTTATGTTGCTTATCCAACTCAGCTGACACCTAGTGAATCTCGCAACACTCTGTACTATTCATGAGATCATTTATGTTGCTGGCTGAACAGTTCAGGTCATGGGAGGTCTCAGAGAGAGAAGCACAAGGCATTTTCCTGTCTTCCAAGTCATTCCCCTGTAGAGAATTAATCGGAGGTTTTTAACTACATCTGTGACATAGTAGGATCCCAATATATACAGCATACAACATCCCAAGAGCACAATTAAAACAGCTTTTCTATACTGAGAGGCCTCACCTTCTTCATTTTGACACTAGACAGTTTTAGGTAGGTTCAGAATGGTGATTCAGGGTAGTAACACCATGCTCACGTGGTGTCCAGCTGCTTTAAACCCTTCTTTTCCTTCTCTTTACAACTGAATTTTCTCCAGTCTTTACCATGAAGACTCCCTTCCTCCACTCTCATATGAATAGAATCATAGAAATGTTGGTTGGAAGGCACTTCTAAAGATTGTCAGGCCCAGCCTCCCATTCAGTGCAAGACTACCTCCCACTCAGAATCAGGTCACCCATGGTTTTATCTTTCCGGGTCTTGAACACCTCATGGAAGGATGGAATTTTTCTGGTGACCTGCTCAAGTGCTGCACCACCTTGCTAATGAAAGAAAACATTTTTCCTAATGTCCGGTCTGAATTTCACAAACTGCAGCTTCAAGCTTTTGCCTCTTTTTTAAGTCTGAGACTACCAAGATGAGTTTGTCTCCATCGTAACTTCCCTCTAGGCAGTTGTAGGCTACTAGTAGATTGCCCCTTAGTTTCCTCTTGTAGGCTACTAGTAGATTGCCCCTTAGCTTCCTCATCCCTACAGTAAACCAGTCCAGCTCCTTCAGTTTCTCCTTGCAGGTCTTGTGCTCCTAACTCTCTTGGTAACCTCCTGTTGTACCATCTCTAAGTTTATCAGCAGCTGTGTCCTGAATTTGCAGGAACTTCTCCAGCATGCTGACAGTTTTGTCAAAATGGGCGCTCTACAGCAAACAGTCTGCAACAGCTACCTATAGAGAAGTGCTCCTAGGATTATAAGATGCATTTGCCATTTTCATCATTTACCTGATTTGCAGTGATCATGAGAACATCATTTATCTTGCAGGTTGTAAAGGCAGGGGAAGCCAAAATCCCATACAAAAGATTTCTCAGAGCTCCTCAAAACATTTGCATTGAACTAGCCAGTTTTGTAGTAAGAGAGAGAAGATGCAAAGGAAATCTTCCAGAGCTGGTTGACTATGGTGCTGAGTGGAATGGAAAATCCCCATCCTGAATCAGATAGAGCAGGAAGCTGCACCTGGGTCTTCCACATGCCTGCCCCATCCCTTCACCACCCAGCTATTAAAGGGACACATTCATCCTACAAGTACACACAACTGATGGAACATTTCTGGTTTCATTTCAACATAGAACAAAACCAAATTCTTAAACCTCAAAGTAGTCATGTAGCAGAATTGCTGTCCCTTGATCAGCTAATGTTTGCTGACATCTTTCCTGACCTTGGTTACTTTGGTTACTGCTTGCCATAATTGTCTTGTGCCCATTACACAATGAAAAAACTAAAAGGTAAGAGGAAGAAACTAATACAAGGGTCTTCCCACTTCCAGCAACAAGTGCATGCTTGTAAGCAAGTCTTTGGTTCCATGTAGCACGAGTCAACAGTTTCTGGTCAGTCCGCATTGAAGAAGGGTCTCCATCAGAATACCACTGGAATCCATTTAATGATATTTCCAAGGGCAAATTTCTGGAAACTGTTTGTTCCTGTGTTTCCATCTGAACCACCTTAGGCTAGCAGAGTCTTACTATGTCCTCACACTTTATTTACCCTTGACTATGACTATCTAAACTGGTCTTTAAGCTCTTTACTAGTCTGTGCTTTGCTGGGGACTACACTACATTCAGAGTTATTGGTAGTAACAGTAGAAGTTAGTTAGTAACGATAGTAGATGTAGCTATCTGCAGATATTTCAGCTACATGAAGACTGATATGGCTGATCTGCTGAATCACAAAGGATGTCTAGGTAATAGTGAGAGGGGGCCCTAAAAGAAAATCCTCAAGTTACTTCAGAAATCCTGAGTGAAATGAAGACTTTTTTTGTTTGTTTCTGTTGTTTTTACAGAGGTTTTCAAAATAGTAGTAAGTAAATCTAGTTGTCCTTGTATCTGAAGGGAGTCAGGGTGTTCAGCCAAGCCTCATCTTCTAAATCCAGGGAGGATGATCAGCCTGCAATGGTTTCAATCATTATCCAGGAGAAAGGGATTTACATACATGATCTAAACAATGAACGAACATTTCACTCTGCTCCACAGCACTGTTTTTTAAAATGATAAAATTGATGGAAGGACTTGAAAAAAATATGCAGAAAGCAGGGCAAGGATACGGAATTAGGGTTTACAAACTTTAATCAGCTTTAATTAAGGTTCATAACCTTTGTTTCCAATTACATGTGACTCACTTTGTTTATTTGTTCCTGTTTATCAAGGACATGTCTCCGATCCTCAGGAAAGAAATTCTGTGGATGCTTAAATATGAAACATGACTGGGGAGAACCTCTGAAACTTTTCACTTGTCAACACATAGGAAAAGAACTATGTAACTTTTCTCTTGTTCTTTCTAACATGTGGCACGATCAACCCAATAATAAATAGAAAAAAAGTTTCTGGTAAACAAGAAAGAATTAATCCCCTCCACAGCAGGAATTATTGCGTCAAATTCTACAGTTTATTTGAGACTAAGTGATAGTTTGTGGTGTGACTGAATCTACCAGTAAGTTTTATTGCTACATGCTTTTAGTCATAAGTATACTTATTAGAATGTGAAGAAGATAGGTATCACTTGAGTAGCTCTCCACATCTACACAGTGCCATGAGTCAAATTAGTTGCACACATTTAGTGTCAGGAAATATGAATGCTCCAATAAGACTTACAGTTTTGTGCAGTTATTACCAAATAATATCTGTCATGTAGTTGCCCCAGTAAAGAACTGAGCTGTGCCAATACTGTCATAACAGTGCCAGAAAGAGAGCATAAGTGTGATAAAATAGCAGAATCTCCGGTTTCTTTCTTCACTCTCTGGTTTACATTGCAGAGAACACAAAAGCCCAGCAGTATTTTTTCTTGTACCCCAGAAAAAGTGATCCAACTATGTGTGACTCCAGTCTCAAGATTACCATCATGCTTGTGAGTCTTTCAGTCAGGGGGAGTTTTGTCTGACCACGTGCAGATGTCTGCACATCTGAGCTACTCGTCCAGGCTTTGTTATCAGTCAATGGAGAGGCAGGCTTACTGTGCAGTTCGTCTCATCCTGAGGTAAGTAGCTGAAAGAGGTCAGATGAATAGTGCTCGTCAGAGAGTGAAGGTGATTTGTTCAGACTCTCCAGGTTTGCCCCTTGGAGGCAAATCATAGAATCATAGAATGGTTTGGGTTGGAAGGGACCTTAAAGATCATCTACTTCCAACCCCCCCACCATGGACAGGGACACCTTCCACTAGATCAGGTTGCCCAAAGCTCCGTCCAACCTGACCTTGAACACCTCCAGGGATGAGGCATCCACAACTTCTCTGGGCAACCTGTACCAGTGCCTCACCACCCTCTGAGTAAAGAATTTCTTCCTAATGTCTAATTTAAATCTACCCTCTTTTAGTTTAAAACCTTTGCCCCTTGTCCTATCGCTACACTCCCTGATAAAGAGTGCCTCCCCATCTTTCTCATAGGCCCCCTTTAGGTACTGGGAGGCCACTATAAGGTCTCCCTGGAGCCTTCTCTTCTCCAGGCTGAACAACCCCAGCTCTCTCAGACTGTCTTCAAAGGAGAGGTGCTCCAACCCTCTGATCACCTTTGTGGCCCTCCTCCACTCCAACAGGTCCATGTCCTTCTTATGCTGGGGGCCCCAGAGCTGAACGCAGCACTCCAGCTGGGGTCTCACAAGAGCGGAGTAGAGGGGGAGAATCACCTCCTTTGACCTGCTGGCCACACTTCTTTTGATGCAGCCCAGGATATGGTTGGCTCTCTGGGCTGCAAGTGAACATTGCCAGCTCATGTCAAGCTTTTCATCCACCAACACCACCAAGTCCTTCTCTGCTGCTCTCAAGCCACTCATCACCTAGCCTGTATTTGTGCTTGGGATTGCCCAGACCCTGGTGCAGGATGTTGCACTTGGCCTTGTTGAACTTCATCAGGTTCACACAGGCTCACCTCTCAAGCCTGTCAAGGTCCCTCCGGATGGCACAGGTCCACTCCTTCCAGTGTGTCAACCACAACACACAGCTTGTTGTTGTCTGCAGATCTGAAGGCCCTTCTCTTCTCTGAGGGCAGAGTGGCCCAACGAGCTCAGGGAAGCTCTCTGAATCATCCAGCTAAGGAAAGTGTCTAATCTCTGGGATCATAGAAGCAGTAACTCATCTGCCTGTTCCCTAACAGACAACACTTAAGATGCGTATGTTCAAAACTGGGCTTTAGTGAAGAGCTACTGCAGTTCTGTGAGAGTCTCTGGACAAAAGAGAAAGAGGATTGGAATGAACTCCAGAATTCAGAGAGTAAAAGGAAATTACTTCTTACGATTTTGGAAAATAAACTTGCCCCTGGCCTAGCTGTTTAGTATTTTTTAACTTTAATAATACCTTGAGAGTTTTAATGATTAATATGAATAATGGCCAAAAACACCCACAGATGAGGAGAGATGTTACTGTTATGACTTAGCCATCAAATGAGTACTTATGCAGCATAACATAATATGGTGAAAGGCAGGGTCATAAAATATAATTCTCCTTTGTATTTCTTTTTATGGAAAAAACATATGCAGTGGTTTGAACAATTGTGTATGGTTCGCCACAATGATTGTCATGTAATTAGACCAGTGGTTACTTGCAGAGCACATCTTCGTATGCATTCATACATGGTTTTGTAACCTGGCTAAGTGACTAATTGTCTAAGATGTTAATCTCCATATATACATGATTTGAATATTCACTTAGAATCCAATCAAAAGTTTATCTAGGACAAGAAATTATTAACAACAAGGTGGGCACACTAGGAGCTGGCACACTTTGTACAATAACATGGAATCTAGCTGATTCAGGATTGCTGTCTATCCATGTTGTACAAACATCTTTCTATTCTGCAAATCTCACATCATGGATGGTGTGTCAATTTCTCTTGCACACACTTCACTGCTTCATTTTTATTTCTAATCAAGACAGCCACATCTGTGTCAAATTTCTAAAGGTAAAAAAAAGAAAGACACCCTTTGTAAAAACAACAGATGCAAATATGATGGAATGTACTGTTCTTAAAATATACAAGGAAACAAAGACTACATGACACAAAGGTTCTAAACGGTATAACATTTCTTTCAAAACTGAACTACTTGAAGAATACTTAGCATGCCACAGGAAAGGGGAGAAAAAGAATATACCAACTTCTCTATAATTCATATTACCTTTGGCTACTCCCATCAAAATGCAGTTTTCTGTGACTGCACAGCAGACAGGTTGTTACTTCCTTACCCTTCTGTCAGTCAGATTTGCTTAGCTTTGTAGTTTTTGTATATATGTGTAGGTTTCTGCTTGATCTGCTACTATAAAAACTGAGCTACTCTGTCTATTCTACTCTACCTTTCTGAGTTCCTTTTTTATTGCTAACCTTAAACAGATTATGAGCGTACTCCAGAAAAGATTTATTAATAGAATAGATACTGAAATACATCAGCTTGAAAGTAAACATGTCTATATGAACAAGTCCAAGAGAGAACATTTCTAGAATGCCCCACCTCCACAACCGCTGCCGTAATGGAAAGTCCAAACTGCAGTTTTTGGTTCTTTGATGTCACTGCTGCTGTTTCTGTTACAGTCCTCACACAGATAAAAATGATTTAGAGGTACAGGAGTTGTTGTTGAACTCCTCTGCTCTTTAGTATGTTTTATTGCATCAAGATATTGGTAAGTCAGTTGTAGAAGCTGAAAACGTTCTTGAAACTATTGAGTCATAGGTGAAAATGCTTGCAGAAATGTTTTGAGAGCATAATTTATATATAATTATTTTATTTTAAAGCAGAAGGTGCTTATAGATTATTGGTTTTCTTTCCTGGGAGCTGAGGGTTTTTCTCTGGCAGATAAGATTGGCAAAGAAAATAATGGTAACTGAATTTTTTCAAAAAAGAGGGTGAACTGAGTTTTGGCTCGAGGTTAGGATATGTTCTTAGTTTAGCAGAGCTGCTTCAAACATTGCTAATTAGAGAAGAATTAACATCAGAACAACATTTCAATTTCATTGATGTCATCTTGCTAACAGATTTGGATACATGGGCCATAATCCCATTGGAAAGCCAGGAGCTGGTTTTCCCAGAATGGGAAAGGCCCAAGGGTGCAGATCTGTTTTCATGGTCAGAGGGAGTGGGAGAGATGGGAGGTGTGGGATCACTTATCAGTGGTCATTTTTCTTCCCAGGAGCTGTCAGAAGTAATGGACTACACAGAGCATATTTGGATCTAGCATCAGACTGGTTTGGTTTTTGACTCTTTTTTTTTTTTTTTTTTTTNTTTTTTTTTTTTTGGTCAGAATTAGAACTTAATATAAGATCTCAACAGTTTTCATATGGCATATGACACTGGTATCACCTGAGTATATTGTCCCAGTATATAAATATTTTTTCAGCAAGAGTAGCCATAACGACCAACAGAGAAAACAGGCTCCCATAGCCCCACTTGCATTTAGAAGGTTTTAGGCATACCTCCCCAGTTTTTCACCAGGAGTCAATTATACTGTGTGCCACATTTTTCTCATATGAATACACATCAAAATGCATCTTTTCTTTTTAAATCAGTGCCCTCGATATTAATTTGCCCAGGCTGCTAAGAGGGTTCTAGGATAAGCAGGGTATTTCCATTTGCTTTAGTTCAGATGTATAATATTCAGATGTATAGTGCCTGCACAGCAAATGTCACATTTGCAAGACCGAAAGAACATGATGCATCAAGATGGTTTATTACCAACTCATATGGTCCCAGCCTTCCAGCAATCCAGTACCTAATAAAATTATTAATACCTAATAAAAAGGCTTATTGCAGCTCTGAAGCTAGTGATTGCTTTTTAATTACATATTTCTTTTGATTTAATAAGGTAGTAAATATTTTCTTCATCTCTCTTTAAAGAAAAATATGCATTTTATATATTAGTACCCTTTATATAGGTTATTTATATTCCACACATAATCATCACCATATTTGCCCTGGGTCATATCAACCTTTTAGCCACCTTTTTACATTATTTTTGCTATCTTTACAAAACATTAGTTATTTTACAAGTTATCAGAAAAAATCCTTAAAGGATAAAAGATACATAAATTCGTCCTTGGTGTGAATATACTGCAGAGTAGAGAGGACCCTAACACAAGTCATGGCATATTTGTGTTAGTTCCAGCTCATTCTTAAAATGGAGTGATGGGATCTGAGTCTATGGGCACACTTACATTTAAGATAGGTCTGTACTTTACCTACATATATGGCGTGTTTGAAGACGAAATAAGTGCATCCTCCACAGGATAGGATTCAGCACACACCAGTCCCCCTTCAGGGAACTGGACCATGCAGATATCCAGTCTGCTGCATCCTTACTATTGCAGGCTTGCTTTTAGCTAGATCACTGGTTAAGCCAGGCATATGCAGGTATATTTAGACTCACACACGTAGTCACAGCACATCCTGAGAAGGTCTCTGTGCCCAAGATGGCCTTGCAGTTTGTTTTATTTCTTCTATTCTCTATTTTCCCTGCATCTGCAGGGTTACATCTGCACAGCAAAATTAAGAGTCATCTGAAATGTAAATCTGAGTGGCTGTCTTAGAAACCTGTTTTCTTCCTAGTCGCATTGGGTGGTTTAATGCAAGGATGAGATCTAATGCAAAGCGTTAGCTCTGTGGTTATGTAGAACCAAATTCAGCATCTCTAAATGTACAATTGGTTATGCTTCTCTCATCCATCTCGATGCTATCAGTGAGAACAAGAACCTCTACTAAAATGTCATCTTGTTCAGGCTCTCTGTATACAAAGATGTCTTCAATTTTTCCTGGTTCCACTCCTGAGAACACAATGTATGGAGGATTTAATTTTTTTAACCGCCATCATTGCTATAATTCCCTTTGCAGCATGGGCCCACAGAAAGTTGCATCAGCACTTTTATTGCCAGTTGGCACTGAGGAGACAGCAAAGAGCAGCACAGGGACAGGAACAAACAGGTGAGAAAGGAGAAAAGTGTGGAAACTTCCTCTCCTGGACAAAATGTTAAAGAAAATATTCATGTAACTACATTCTGAAAAATAGTCAAGAATACTTGGTAGGCCTTGACTTCAGAACCCGCTGAAATTTGCTTTTAGCTGGCATAGCCTGAGAACCTACTGTGGCCCATTCTGTCTTGGTTAAATCAGCAGCTTTGAATTCAACCTTTCCGGTTACAAATCTTCCTAAAAGAAAGAAATCCGTTAAGCAACAAAACATGCAGTACGTTACTGGAAAGGAAGATCTGTAATTGCAGCCTGTCCCTAGGCGTTACTAGAAAAGCCTAGCATGCACTAAGTAGACAGTCTGCTGTGCTACAGGCTGTAAACATAGCTCTTATATTATCCTCTTCACGTTTTCTTAGAAGAGCAAAAATTGCATGGCAGAACTGCTTATTTAATTGTGGCACACACAAGACAGGGACATGCACAAGGGCATAAAATACATTCACAACAGCACAAATTGCATAGTTGGAACAACATCTAACCTAGTTTCTACTAGTATAGAATCTCTCTGTTTGTATGCAGCTTTGATCCTCTACTCAATGAGTTACATTAGTGGTTGTATTTGCTGAGGTGTAAGAATTTGAAAGGGAATAATTTTGTGAGTCTAAGGCCACCTTAAACTGAGGGCTGAAAGCCCAACAACATGTCCTGCCTGCAGATGTCATTCTCAGCCCAACGCCCCAGGCAACTGGTGCTGCCTTCCCATTGCACCATGAGACAAGTAGTTGTCAGATAGTCAGTTGTCAGTTGTCACACATAGCTTCTTTTTCCTCTGGATCTGCACACCTGAGATATTTAGCATGAAAGAAAGCAAAGTCTCTTTCTCCCCACTTTTCCATCATCAAGTTGTATGGGTGGAGAATGGGGACAGAAATGGATCATGGCAAAATGATGGAGTACACTATGCCCAGGTAATCCTTGCTGCAGGAAACAAAATAAAAACCCTCAGCCTGTATTTGGAAGTAAAAAAAAGAAAGCACCCTTCTCATTAAAGCTAATGGGGTCTTGGCTCAGTCAAATTACAGGCTTTGATCCTGAGGTAATACGGGGAAAAGAATACACAGACGGAGAGAGGGATAAACAATAATGAAGCCACATATCATATTTTTCATGATTCTTTCTTTAAATGCAAAACTAATCTCTGGTGGGCCATGTGCAAAGGAAGAACATTCTTCTGGTTGGAAGGGCAATTCTTGGATGTGTCACAGAGCAGTGTACCTCTGTACAGTGACATAATATGAGCCACAGATTTTGCTCCACCCCATAAGAAGTCTGTTGTCCCTCTGTTATTTGGTCCAGATTCAGCACATGAAGGGAGAATGCCCTTGTGGCTTGGGCCTGGCTGTGGCCATCGGCACTGCTGGGTCTTCTCCATGGTCAGCTGCAGACCTGCTGCCTAAGTTGAGTTGTAGAGCTGTGATCTCTGCCTTTTGCTACTACCTACCTAAATGGTACAAAAGCCTCTCTCTATCTTAGTGATAGCTTTGAAGCTGCATTACTAAGGGGATGTAAAGAATTTAAAAAATCCTTCTGTTAAAATTCCTAATTAGTGCCAATGTATTATAAGAAGAGGCTTTCTCCAGGCCACTCTTTCACTGTCGCTTGGTCAATTAGGGTAAATGAAAAGACAATGGCTGTGATTTTCCACTCCATCCCTCTAGTTTCACATTAATGTAATAGAGCAATTAACACTTGAGGCTTCAGCCTCTACAGCTGCTAGGATGGAGTAAGCAGTTGTGGCTGGGCCACAGGGAAGTCTGAGCTGAGCAAACCTCAGTGAGGGAGGGAGGCAGAGCTGTGGGCCAACCACCTGGCTGCACAGCCTGTGCGTAAAGTCTTTCTGATGTACACCTAGATGCAAACAAGAGGCTGAACCCTCAGTAATAAATAGCAGCACTACATAATAATAGCTGAGAATTTGTAAGTGCTTTATACTTATATAATGCCGGTTGTATGAGGCTCTCCCAGCATTTTGCAAATGCTAACCTCCGCTATTAAATGTGCATACCATGAGCTTATTAATTAGTTTATTTTTTCTGGGTTATTTTTAACCTGGAGCAGTTCCTTGATCCAGCTCACAACAGAGCCCCACACGTAGTTACATGAGCATTAATAGCTAGACTTTGATGGTGTTGATAATAGAGGAAGGGGAAGGGAGGTCTTTGCACCAGTGTAGTCCCTGAAGCCTTCATGCTGTTAAACCACAGGTTTAAGCAAAATTATGTTTAATTCCTAACTCCAGCAATGTAGTTGTGATTAACATTTTACTGCCTTTCATTACAGTCTTGTTCCCCAGAGCTGTAAGAACAATTAAAAGGCCTTTTTCCGTGCCCTTGATGTGACCCCTTCAAAAGTAGGTTAGGGCTCACCTTTCGCCTTCTCCTGCCTCACTGCTATTAAAGACGGGATTGAATTTTACAGCCAGTACATCTACTTAGAGTTACATTATGATTCATAAATTCCCTGAGGCAGAGACTGGAGCCAGATCTTTTGCTGGTATAAACTGGCACAGCTCCACTGCTTTTGACACTAATTTGCACCACCTCACCTATGTATGTTTTCAAAGGCACCATGATGCTATTCAAGCAATAATAAAATGAATGGGTCATTATCATGCATGCTGTACTTCTGCTGGCTACAACAAAGGTACATGAGGCATGAGTTTGACTCAGTACATCTTTGGCTGATGGGGAAATCATGGTCCTACAGATAAACAATATGTTTTCTGTTTGTTCTTTTATCAATATCTGGATAGAACATATGGAGGAGTTTTTGAAAGCTTTCTTCTGAGCAAGGCTGTTTTCCACTTCTGAACTGCCAATTTACCATGAGAAATCTGTTCACTGGAATGACAGAATGGGCAAGATGTACAGCAGAAATAGTATGGTCTGTTGCAATAAATTACAGGTTTCTTTTTCATGTGCAGCAGTAGAGGCGGCACTGATGCAATTAGCTACAGCTGGTTATAGAAAGAAAACATGCATCTGTGGACGGCTCAGACTGGAGGGAACCAACATGTATTTTCTGGAATTTATCACTGTAGAGAGAGTGGGAAAAAAAAAAAAGACTGCAGTTCTCATTCTGGGGTGCAACAAATTTTAATAACCTTTATTTCCCCTTTGTTAAATGAACTTAACCTAATAAACACATTCAGTCCATTACACAGCAATTAGCAAATGCACCTAGGTCATCACAGATGCTCCAAAGGAAGGATTACAAAGGTTCATTTTCTGGAGTAAGGGATTTGAAATACTTGTTTGCTAAAGTGAAGAACTGAAGTGTGCCGTATGCTGTATGCCCTTTTACCTCTAGGCTTCAAATGCCCCATTTAATTTCATTGTAACAAAGGATTGGGACTAACGAGGAGAGAGCTAGCAAACCTCTTTCTGCCAGTGGTTCAGAGTTTCCCTGTATCCCAGGTGTCAAAGTCTGGGGTTTCCAGAAACAGCTGTAGAGGAGGTGGCTCACATACATGATTTTCAGCACCAGCCTCATGGAGCGGCAGCATCTTTTTTCCTGAATGTCCTGGTCACAGACTTATTTTGTCTCTGCCTGTTTCAGCTGCCTTTTTTATTCTCAGTGCATTCACCGTTTCCTATCATATTCTTCCAACAAAGCACATAATGTCTTTAAATTCACTCTTTCAGATTTTTTTCTTACAGACAGTGTGTTTCCCAAATAAAACGGCACCTAAAAGTTTTTATTTGCTCAGCAAATTTGATAAGAAAAAAGATTGTAAAAGAGAACTACTCTTTTCTATATCTGACTTTGATGCTTCCTTTCAGTTTTCCATTTCCTTTTCCCCATTTTTTGTTTTTATTCTTCCATGGAGAACAAAAGGAAACAAAACTTTTCCTCAGAAACTTTCTGTGTCAAGGGTTCTCCTCAGTCTCATGTTTCATTTCCCTCTCTCCTTGCACTGGCCCTCATCCTTTATGTAATACTCCCATCTGCCAAGGCCAGGTCTGGCAGACAGGAGTGAGAGAGCTGGCAGACCAATGCTTTCTGCTGTTGCTTGCAAAAGACTATGAGCAAGACTTAGTTGCAAGCACGGAATATTTTCTCTAAATCTAAGTACTCTTGCCACTACACCCCAATTTCTCATTATCTGGCAGTCCAACAGCTCACCTACTTCTGTGGAAGCATCTACAATGGATGCTTGCCTTTTCATTGTGCTTAAATTAGGGGGTTGAATCTTTTCCATTTCTTTATGTATGGAACACTAAAGTCTGGGAATTATAAGAGTGTTAAGTGCGACCATGAATATTTCCCAATGAAGCATCATGCTTTCATCCTCCAGTTCCACCAGAACCCTTCCATTCTGTGTTTGAGTCGTAGAATGCATTTCATGGCTTCAGTATCATAGAAGCAGCTGGTCAGCTATTTTTGCTATTATTTTGGGTCAAAATAACTTGGCAGTGGCTATTTTGTCCTTTCCTAGAGTGGACTCAGAACTTGTGCTGAAAACATCAGAGTGGGAAAGGAGATGCAAACTTGGACATGGGCATTCAAGCCCAAAACTCAAAAGGGACTTTTGGGCTTTTGTCCCATGTTTAGTCCATGTCTAAGCTGACAGCCCAGCAGAAAATCAGAAAGGCGATTACAGCAATGCAGCACGATCACTTGTCTTGCCACTTATTTTCAAAGCTGTGTTTAAAAGTAAAATGCCACTTCCTAGACTTCCTCCCTTGTTACACAGTCTGCTTTAATGTTCCATCAAAACAAAGAAAACAACTGTTCCCACATTAGGCATACATTAGCTATGGGGAAAAAAAGAAAAACAAATCATTATTACATGCTTTGGGAAAGGAAAGGAGCCAGGGTGTGTGCCTAGACGACAAATTTCTATAATCTCCAAACCTATAATTTACTTCAGAAATGTGTGGTTACCTTGAAGAAGAGAGGGATCTTCCCAGCTTGCCAGTATAATAATGATTCAGGTGTGAATGGAAACACATGAAGGGAAAAGTAAAGATCTAAGGAAGACAAAGTTTCAAAACTCTAACGCTAAACAATGTCTCCTCAGACCTCACCCACTCAAATTCCTGCCCCACAACTCAGCAAAAGGAGACAAGCTGTCTTGATACTGGCACTCTACTGCAGTCAGAGGAAAAACAAGCACTGAAACCCACAGAATAGATGGCAAAGGAGGCATTTCAAGTACTCTCAGATCATCCTGTGAGTTGAAAACAGATCTTGACTTTGAGTTATTGAAAATGGATCCAAGGAAGAGGCAAGTCTGCTGCCAATTTCTCTCTCCTTAATAACAATCAATTTCTGCTGTGTGCTCACCAGAATTAAAAAAAAAAAAAAAAAAGAGGCATATATATTGGAAATTGGGATGTACAACCTGTACTTGTACATTTCATTTGTGATGCCGAATATAGAAGATGTTCAGAACACGGAGGAACAGTGGCTACTTAATTTGCTCATGAACAGAATAATTCATGTCAACTGCTCCCACAAGGGATACTGGCAAGGACTGTTTTCCTCATTACTTGCTTTGGAAACAATCTTTACAATCCCACCAGCAACAGAAGACTGAAAATGAGTCCAAATGGATCATTTAAAGTGAACAAAATATCTTTCCATATCAGGAGGGCAGTGCATGCTGATGTGTTGGGTTATGATAGTCTTCAATGGTTGCCCAAGAATCTGGCAGCAATGAAAAGCAAATCCATCGAGCCTGGTATAAAGACTGCCCTCCAATCTACTGCTTTTGTTTAGCATTTCAGGCTGGCTTAAGCTGTCTGCCAGTTGGTTGTCCCATGCTGGACTGATCACCTGGGGACTTCTTTGCAAACAACAGCAAAGAAGAATTACCTTCCAGTGACATTTTAGCTCCCCTTCCTCAGAAACTTCTTTTAGGATGAGAACAACTTTCCAGAAATGCGTATTTTTCCATTCCTGCCAAAAGAGCAGGAAGCTTGGGGCATTCAGGTTAGGCTGAGGCTGCAGTTCAGCGATGCAGTAAACACAGCTTTAGGGTGCCAACCTAAACATGGTAACATTTTTTGATGTTCGACTTTTTATCAGCAGGTCTTGCTCAAGACTTGGCATCATGCGTGCTCTCGCAGACAGCAGACAGCCAGCACAGTCGCATAAAATGGCATAAACATGATACCGTATGCCTTGGCTAATTTGATGGGAATGCTGCATGGGATGAGGCTCAGGTTTGGGCACTTTGTATGAGTGCAGTGTTCGTGATGGCAAAACACCACTGGGGACAGCCGGCCTGCAGGCAGCACCCAGACTGGTGATCTCCACCTCGCGTGCCGCTGTGCTCCTGGCAGGAAGCTGCCTCAGGGCATCGCTCCTCTGGCAGCTGGAAACCACTCCGGCCCAATTTTATTCATGGGTGGTCTGCAACCTGCTCATTCCTGAGCCAGCACCATCCTCCAGCCTGAAGAGCTCCCCTCTTCCCTCCTCCTTAATCCTCTGGAGAAACCTGCTCTCCTTTCCACAGCCACTGTTCCCAGCCCAACCCACCCTGCTCCTCAGTTTCTGCCTTCTCCATGTGAGACAAGGGAAAGGAAAAAAAAAAAAAAAAAGGAACAACCAGCTCTTTTTAAGATTTTGGGCCCACAAGCAACTGACTCATGTCAGCCAGCCCTTTGAAGTACTGAGGCTGTTTGCGGAGACAGCACCACAGCTCAACCTTGGACAAGCTGATTGTTTCAATCAAAGATTTAAACAACTGCCACACGCAAATACGTGGAAAAAAAGGCTGAGCTCCTGGCAGACTGCATCCTCCTAGGGACCCCTTGAGCACCCAGTTGCACGGACATGTTGCAAGACCCAGGAAGGCTGCTCCAGATTACAGTCGATTCCTTGTTGTGCCTCGGACTGTCTGAGACTGCACTTTTTCAGAATTTTAGGAGCTAAAGTCTTATGCCTTAAAGCATATTTCTCAAGTTTCTCTAGCAGCATGGAGTCCATCTTCGGCAGGAGGGTGCTGGGGTGGGAGCACTCCAGTGCCCCGTTCTCACTGTGCAGGTGGGTTTCAAGCTCACCCCGGTGCACCCTTGTGTTGGGTTCCTGGGGGTCTGGACCACACCTCAAGTAGCCTCCTGACTCCAGCCTTGCATGTCTCAGTTCCTGTGTGTAAGTGGAGACAGTGCTCACATACATGAGCGTGAAAGAGTCATGAAAGCATGAGCAGCAATGCTGTCCATACAGTAAGGCATCTGTGGAAGTGCTGTGAAATAGGTTGGTGAGTGAGCAGGGGAAATGTCACTTCTGCATCCAAGACTCTTGTTAACTTACTAATACAATGTGATAATGTCCAGAATCGCAGATTTCGGTCCACACCCCTGTTCGGTTCTAGGAGAAGTTGATACTTGCAAGTATTTCGTATCTATTTGAATGCCATGACAGTGTCCAAATAAATATAAGGTGAATGCAAAAAAAGATAGGCTATTAGAAAGTAGGCAGCTCTGCCTGGTGGGAGGTTACATCTCTTGTGTTTCCAATAAATTAAATGAGCTTAAGAGCCATCTGTGTTGCTACTAAGTTGCTACTCCTCACCTGAGCTGGTCCAGAGCTAATTCATCTTTTAAAACATATTTTTGTGTTCATCATATCCGAAGATGAGTTGCCAGCTAATTTAGGTGGAAAGTTTTGCACTGCTTTTAGGAATGTGAAGCTAAATCTTTTAATCCTGGTCTGGACTTCATAAACTTGGAGAAGGAAAAAAAAACACGTGACAAGAGTAAGCATTATACAAAACCCAGTTTAGTTTATTCCAGTGTTTCCCAAATATCAGGCACTCCCTCTGTAGAAAATATGAAGGACCAGAAGCATACGGATAAGTGGAGGCAAAGGGAAAAATGCAGGAGGCTGCAGAGGTATATACATGAAGAATGTAAGTTTTATTGTAATATAGCAAGAATATGATTGATTTCCTGTGAAGAGGAAATGGGCTGAAAGTTGCTCTTGTTCAGGGCTCCAGCTTCAGAACCTATTATACCAGGCTTAAGCTTGTTTTTGAATGGTTTTCTCCCTTTTACACCTCAATAAAATACCTAGGAGATGTGAGCAGCCTATATTGGATGTAGATACGCTTTCCTGAGTCAGTAGATAGCCTGAAACAATTATTCCAGAGCTACAACTCATTCCCTCCATCTCCAGAAGGTATCTACTCCAAGTTTTACTGTCCTGAGATGTTGCTGACACAACCTACGCTGGGAGCGCTGTGTGGGACACAGGAAGAAAGAAAATGTGATGGCTTGTCTTTCCTAAGCAAGCAGAGCCTTGCCTGCTGCTGGCAAGACCAGGGAGGCTACCAGACTGCCTCTTGAGAGGAAAGATGACTATGCTGAAACTTCTGGGGAAGGAGAAGTACCCTACACCACTTCTTCCATTTCTCCCCTGGAAAAGCCTGGCCACTGTCACACCATCTTGTGGGAGTCCTGGTGTGCTGGTTCATGGATTGCCAAACACAGTTCTCTGGGAAAGAGAACAACAAACAAATGTTTGTGAAATCATAATCGGAAATGTAAGCTCATCCTTGCTGTGCCACTTGTGTAAGACCTCCAGCCTGCATCGTGTTTTGCCCCAGCACAGGGGTCTGCCCATCTTGAGCAGACCACAGGGTCAGGGTCTACTTACGGCAATAGTATTGGGCAGATTAATGTCCCACAGTTTCTTCAGTACCTCCGTTCGCAGCATAACAATTTCACAATAGTGTGCATGTAAATAAACATCAGAGCTGAACTGAGCTGGCTGAGCAAACCTCCAGCCAGAAACACCACACTTTGTTGGAGGGAGCCACTTGGGCTGTCTTGCTAATGATATGAAAACAAACACAGTATTGTGAGGCTTAATATTGGTGAACACTTGTTATTGCTCTGCTGAGCATGGGTGGGCCTGGTATGAAAAAAATGACACCTAAAGATTATTTCTAATCATTTTCTTTCTTTCTTCCTTCCTCCCCCAGTTTCACCTTCCTAACACGTGGAAGTTAATACTGAAACATTGACATGTTTTGATTTTGTTTGCCGTATTTTCTCTGACTTCTTAGCACTTGAACTATTGGTGCAGGGACTATATGCATACAAACACCTCCTTCATACTCTTCAGAAGTACCTGATGACAGCAATATATGTCCCGGCTCCTCAGGGAATTCATGGTCCCAGCAGACCGAGGCAAGAGAGGCAAAATGCAAAGACTCTGCACAGAAGGGTGACATAGCCACCTTCAAACCTTAAAGCTACAATCCCTGCAGCTGTCAACTGAAGGAAGAAGGGAGATAAGCTTATAAGTGTAATGTCATGGCTTGTGGAGGGGTGATACATACATCAAAGGCTGTACACACACACACGTGTCTGAGCTCAAAGGCTGGCAGCTGAGGAGTTGCTCCATCTTCTCCTGCTGTGGAAGTTCTGTCCTACATGAAGCTCCACACCCACAGCATTCGTATCTCAAGCCCTTGGGGGAGGTGGGAGCCAGGTGTCATGCATGAACAGAAATCCAGTCAACACCACTACTTCTATTAAGACATTCATCTACTACTTTTGAGCTTCACAGTGGTTATAAACTTGCGGTATTGGTGAGGAGCAACAGCAGATAGTAACATGGGATTGCTCAGGATAATAACTCTTTGCATTAAAAGGCAGATTCACTGCATCCAAAACGAGATATTTGCAGTGCAGTGAGTTCTCCATTGACAATGAAGTGGAAATAGATACTTCTAGGGCATGGTTAATCTTGTCTTCACGTAGCCATCTAAAATAGGTCAGATGAATCATGTCCTGTGAGTGTTTTTTTCCACTGACTTTAAAGGGAGTCTGGGCTTTCATGTAGACTTCTATATTACAAAAGTCTAGAGTTAGGTGTATTGAGTTCTTCACAAAGCGATTCGCTCCAGACATATGTGCAGAAGCAGCCTCTAAGTTTATACTTCAATATTTTATGCATACAACAGAAGAGAAATGTAAATGTGTCCTCAGGGTTGAACAATGGATATTAATAAATCTCCATTGCTCTCTCTGGGAGAGCAAACATCTAGGAAATCAGCAGGAAATAGCTAAGAGAGATTTTAGTACTAGCATGTAGTTCATAGTGGGTCTCATTACATATACTTAATGCTGATGAAGTTTATTTATTTAAATATTTATTAGGCCCCGATGGGGGAGCTCATGTGAGACCCAGCCCTTGGCTTCCTGGGGAAAAAGAGTGCCTTCGCTCATGGCTGTGGGGAGCTTTCCGTTCCCTGCAAGACCGTAACGGGTTACAGGCTTTGGCTGTCTTATCTGTCCCATGAAGCACTGACAATTCCCTGGCTGAGTGGCAGAGGTAGAGGACAGGTGTGCCATGTTCTGGTAACGTCCATGTCAGAGCATCCGGCTGTAATACACAGGAGAAACAACAGTGGAGGAGCAACTACCCGCCCTCGCCTTGGGCAGCCCCTGTCTCCCTGCCCTCCTCTCCATGTCCTTGCTCACCTGCTAGCATGGACTGCTGCAGCCCTTTTTACACCTGTCCAGCACTAGCCGTGTCACCAATTTGCCTGCGACACTGCCACCAACATTCTTCCTGCTGTGACACAGCCAGAACATCACCAGGGCTAAAGCCAGGAGCTGGTGTCTGTCCACTGTGACATGACCACGACATCACCAGGGCTGGTGCATCACTGTGACACAGCTATTAATAGTTACTATTAATAGAACTATTAATAGTTCTACCATTCAACTGAGAAGAAGCAAACAAACAAATAAAAAAACAAACCCAACAACTGATAAAGCTATGGAGGGAAATTAAGTAGCTGTAGCAGCAATTTAAAGAACAGCAGCTCAGCACAGGTTAAAAGAGGATGAAAAGCAGCAGGTCCTACCCACTGCCTAATTTTAAAGATTTGTGTGGCATTGCTGCTAGTTGTGGGTTTGAAGGCTAAATTCTGGAAAGAAAATGCTTGTTGAGTTGCCTGAAGGTAATATTTCACACCTTTGGAATTAAAGGCATGTCCAGTGCAAAAGCCTGCACCCATGAGTGGCTGACAGTGATGAGGACATTTCAGCATGAACTGTCAGACTTGCGTCTTTCTTTCCCTGAAACGAACCACAGATTTTGCCAGGGACTGTCCTGTACTACACACTGCAGTTGAACACTAGAACAAAATGTATATATTGGCTTCCACCTGCTTGGTACACTGCGGACTGTTACATCCTCTTTAACCGACAGAACAAGAAGCAATGGTCACACACTGAAACACAGGATGCACCTGAACATCAGGAAACACATTTTCATTGTGAGAGTGACCGAAGTCTGGCACAGGTTTCTCAGAGAGGTTCTAGAGTCTCCATCCTTGGAGATCTTCAAAATACACCTGGACATGGTCCTGGGCTACCAGCCCTGGGTGCTTGAGCAGGGGGTTAGACCAGATGACCTCCAGAGGTCCCTTCCAACCTCAGCCCGTCTGCGATTCTGTTACACATACCGCCTACTACCTTGTGCAGTCTGTAATGGTATTTTTTCAGCCCCAGGACAAAATCTTGTGGCCCATTTCTCCTCAAACATTGTGTGGAAAGTCCAGGAATGGCAATGCAGCACAGGGAAATGTGCTGCTTGAAAATGACTAAATGTTAATTATTTCTCAAAAATGGGGGGTTGTACTTATCATATGGGTCCAGATCCTACTGTAAGTGTGGAGGTTGCGAAGTGGACTTACTTTGCTAACTTGGAGAGAGAAAATTGGAGGTCACCCTCCCTGAAGAAGGGCAACCAGATGTTTCGTGAAAGGAAGGAAACAAAACTCTGAATCCCCAGGAGACACATGGTGGTAACCCTCCTGACTTCATCAGGTTCTCAACCAGTTCCTCCTCATCTGGGCTTACATCTACCACCTCCCTAACCCTCCCATCCACTACCACTGCCTCTGAATGGTATGACCACATTTTTTGGAAAACAGAAGAAAAAAATTTTGCTCTGAAAATTCTGGAGCCTGACTCCCAAGGGATCTTGTGATCAAAAATGTAGTATTGGTCTTCTTGGGTTTGTGTGCCTTGTTTTTTTTTGCCTCTGTGAACTGTTTATTAGGTAATCAAACAGCAGCATAATACATAAATAATGTCTTGCCTCATAAAGGCTCAAGTATGCAATAAGTAAGACGTTATATTTTTCAAATATGTAATAGGTGAAAAATAAGACAAAATACCTGGTGACTAACCCCTTGGGTGAAAATACTTCAGGATAAAGCACATTGGAAATTGGAATGGTTTGCTTCCTGTTATGTACCAAGATGGCTGCAAAGGAGCTATTAAAGTTCCTCAAGCAAATACAGTGCTTTGTGTGTTTGTTTGTTTCTAGTTAGAGGTACACAGTCATTCGAAAGACCATGTGCTGCATAGCCTCCACAGCGTTTGCTTTGTAGTACAGATAGTGCCTAACCACTGCTTTCCTCTCTCTTGATCGCTAACGAAAACAGACCATATAGAGATGAAAGTGTTCTAAATCAGTGCTCTGTGTCATTTCCCACTTACTTTGCACTTTTTTGACAGCTGAAAAGCTGCAATAAATTGAGTGCATGCACACCCACAGAGAATGACAGTTAGTACTGCCATAACCTAGCCTCTCAGGACATGTATTTTCTTTCCCAAGGGACTATATTGAAAAATTATCAAAGTGGATTTTTGTGTGTGTGTGTGTGTGTGTTTTCCACCATGATTTTAACATTCAAATTATTATCAGTTATGTCTGTATGAACTGAGTTTTGCTATTACTTTTCAATAAATCACAGCAACATTTTTAACAAAACTAATTGAAAAATAATCTGATAATATAGCTAGATAGCAGTTCCATACTAACACACCTATGAATAAAAAAATCAGGTACATCACACCAGCAGATAATTATCTTCTCTTTTCCTCCTTTTCTTTCTTCTCCCTTTCTTTCCTCTTTAATTTTCTTCCTCTTGCTCTTTCTTGATTTTCCTCCTTCCTTCTCACTCTCATTTTTCTTTTTTTCCTTTTCCTTTTCCTTTTCCTTTTGCTTTTCCTTTTCCTTTTCCTTTTCCTTTTCCTTTTCCTTTT